>JAPXFY010000025.1:42574551-42579551 GCA_030674185.1 Monoplex corrugatus | reverse complement strand
GGTGGTGGTGATGGTGATGGTGCTGGTGCTGGTGGTGACGTTGAAGGTGATGATGTTGAAGGTGATGATTTTGAAGGTGATGATGATGATGAGGATATTGATGATAATAATGATGATAAGAAGAGGAAGGTGGTGGTGGTGATGGTGGTGGTGTGGTGATGGTGGTGGTGGTGGTGGTGATTATGACGACGACGACGACGACGATGATGATTACTATTATTATTATTATTATTTTTATGATTATTATTACTACTATTATTATTATTATCATCGTCTCTTCCAAGAAAACCGCGCTCATCCAGAGGAAGGGAACATAAGTCCCTGTCGGACTGGATGGCGAAGACCGGACCTCTCGCAAAATAAGTAGGCACTCATTCCAACCGCCAGGACACTGGCCGTGCAATGGGCCATTTAGTCTGAACTGGTTTTCCAGACAAGACCAAGGCATTCTAAAAACACAGCAAAACTATAGATAAGATATGTTGTTTTTGTTGTTGTTCTTCTTCTTATTCTTCTTGTTCTTCTTTTCCTCCTCCTCCTTCTCCTCCTCCTCCTTCATCATCATCATCATCTTCTTCTTCTTCCTCTTATTTCTTTTCTCCTATGTCTCCTCCTCCTTCTCCTCCTCTTCATCTTCGTCTTCTTCTTCGTCTTCTTCTCTTCTTCTTCTTCTTCTTCTTCTTCTTCTTCTTCTTCTTCTTCTTTTCTTCTTCTTCTTCTTCTTCTTCTTCTTCTTCTTCTTCTTCCATCTTCTTCTTCTTCGCATTCTTCTTCGCATTCTTCTTCTTCGCATTCTTCTTCTTTCGCATTCTTCTTCGCATTCTTCTTCGCATTCTTCTTCGCATTCTTCTTCTTCAAGTGTTTGGGCCCTAAATTCCTTACATTGTAAGGGGGCCGGACCGCATCCAGGTCGTGACTCCTATGTATGTATGTTATGTATGTATGTATGTATGTATGATGCATGTATGTATGTATGTATGTATGTATGTATGTATGTAGTGTTGTATGTATGTATGTATGTATGTATGCATGCATGTATGTATGAGTGTGTGTATGTATGTATGTATGTAGTATTTTGTATCTTTGTGTCTATCTATTGATCTATCTGTCTGTTTGCCTGTCTGTCTATCTATGTATTTATGTACCTTTCTATCTATCTACATGTAATATGTGCGCGTGTGCATATGCTTGCTTGCACGCGCGCGCGCGTGTGTGTAGATGTTATGAGTGTGCGTTTATCAGGGCCAGACATGAGAGAAAATTCCGCGCTGGAAGCAAGAGTGACACGACGAAGTTGGTTACCACCACTGCCATCGCCACCACCATCAACACCATCCCCACCATCGTCACCAAAAACGATAACAATAGCGCGGAGATTTTCGCTACCAGTCCCATGTTGCAGCCTCCGAAATCATCGTCACCGCCGTCACCTCCGCCACCATCAACGACAGTATCCACGACCTCCCGACCAATCTCTCCGGAGTGGCCCGGCAGCGTCCGGTGCTCCGATTGTCGCCAGCGCTATGTTCCCCGACACCCTCCTTGCTGTCGTCCTGTTATGACTACCTCTTCCATGCCACCTGGCTCGGCTGCAGAACCAGACGATGGCCAGGGGCGGGAGGAGAGAGCAAGAGCGAGGACGCTTGCCCCGTGTGCCACACCCCTTACCTCCTGCCTGTCCCGCGCTTCAACCTTCCTTCGCGTCGCGGCCGGGGGTTGCTGCTGTCGGCGGGACCCAAGGTGGTAAATAACATTGATGATGATGGTGATGGTGGTGGTAGTGGTGGTGATGAGGATGAGGATGATGATGGTGGTGGTGGTGATGGTGGTTGTGGTGGTGGTGATGATGATGATGATTGATGATTGATGATTGATGATTCGTGGTGGTGGTGGTGATGGTGAATGAGGATGATTGATGATGATGGTGGTGGAGACATGATGCATGATGATGATGATGATGATGATGGTGGTGGTGGTGATGATGATGATGATGGTGATGATGATGATGATTGGCGATGATTGATGATTGATGATGATTTACGGTGGTGATGATGATGATGTTGATGATGAAGATGATGATGATTGTGATGATGATGATGATGATGATGATGGTGGTGGTGGTGGTGGTGGTTGATGATGATGATGATGACCCGCACCCTCGTGGTGTTTCTTGTTAACTATAATGACGACGATGATGGTGGTGGTGGTGGTGGTGGGGATGATGATGATGGTGATGATGATTGATGATGGGAATGATGATGGGGATGATGATGATTATTATGAGGATGAGGATCATCATCCGCACCCTCATGCTGTTTCCTGTTAACTATGATGACGACGACGACGACGATGATGATGATGATGATGATGGTGGTGGTGGTGGTAATGATGATTGCTTATGGTGATCATGATGGTGGTGGAGGCGGTGGTGATGGTGATGATGATGATTATGATATGATGATGACGATGAATGACGACGATTATGACGACGACGACGATGATGATGATGATTATCACATATTATCATCATCATCGTCGTCGTCGTCATCATCATCATCATCATCTGCACCTTCGTGGTGTTTCTGGTTAACTATGACGACGACGACGACTATGACGACGACGACGACGATGATGATGATGATGATGATGGTAGTAATGACTGCTGATGGTGATGATGGTGACGGTGGTGGTGGTGATGATGATTATTATGATATGATGATGACTATGATGGGGATGATGACTATGATGGTGATGGTGATGATGATGATTGATGGTGGTGGCGGTGGTGGTGGTGATGATGGTTATTATATGATGATGATGACGACGATGATGGTTGTGATGATGATGCTACTGCTGCTGCTGACGGTGATAATTGATGATGGTGGTGATGACGACGACAATGATGGTTTTGATGCTGTCGGTGCTGCTAATGATGATGACGGTGTGGATAATTGACGAAGATGGCGACGATGTTGATAGTAGTAGGGGTTCTTGTAGTTAGTTGCAATGATGAAGGATGATCGTGGAAGATAATTATGATGATCATCATGATGACGTTGATGACGTGATAATGACGATGATAACGATGATAACGAGGAAGTTGAAGATGATCACGACGATGATTATATTGGCAGGGACAAAGGTGGCAGGATATTTCACACGTTCACCTGCCAAGAACTATACTCGAGGTTCCAGGGTTCGTTTCTCGTTGAGACCTCGACTTTTCTCCTCAGTTTGACCGGAAAATCGAACTGAATGTCTAATCCTTTGGACAGGGACGAAAAACGAGCTGGACCGTAGCCTTTGCGAAATAACATTTCTTTGCGAAGGCCGTAGTCGGCCCCGTGTGCCCTCCGGACTACGCACGCTAAAAGATCCCACGGCAGTTGAAAATTGTGAAGAATGGGCATTCGCCAAGTTAGCCCTGGCATAAAATATTGGAGAGATTGGTTCATTTGCCCAGGTCCCTTTCCTTGAAGGCCAGTTAGCTTTCTTGCCTTTCTGAAGTCCTGGGAAAATAACAAAATGAATAAATTAATGGGTGGCGCTGCACCATGGCGAAGTGCTCTCAACGAGGAGAGCAACCCGACTTGCACATGGTAAATTATTGTTGTTGTTGTTGCTATTATCATACATCATCATCATCATCATATTGTTGTTATTGTTCTTCTTCTGATCATTATTATTTAGTATTATTAGTATACATTTATCATCATCATCATTTTCTTCTTTTTTTCTGCTTCGTCTTCTTCTTATTTATTATCATTATTATTATTGTTATTATTATTATTATTATTATTATTATTATTATTATTATTATTATTATTATTATTATTATTATTATTATCATTATTATTGTTATTGTTTTTGTTGTTATTATCATTACTATTATTATCATTATTGTTGGTGTTGTTGTTTGTTGATGTCGTCGCCGTTGTCTTCGTCATCATCGTCGTCGTCGTCGTCATCGACATCATCATCATCATCATCTATTATGTATCAGCCTTCCAGTCCAGACGGGCCTGCTTCCCAACGGGGAAGTCAGTTCGTTTCATTCCTGTACCCTACACAGTGAGCTCCTCAATCAGTGAGACGGATTGGCCAGACCAAAGTCCCCCACCGACACCTGCACAACCAGAAAGTAATGACAAAAGCGGTTCATTTCTACTGAGTAGTGTTTCGGTAGTTGTCAGTTTTGTCGTGTGTGTGTGTGTGTGTGTGTGTGTGTGTGTGTGTGTGTGTGTGTGTGTGTGTGAGTGTGTATGTGTGTGTGTGTGTGTGTGTGTGTGTGTGTGTGTGTGTGTGTGTGGTGGTCTTTGATTTAATGTCTATTCACTAAAGTGATTTTAGACACAAAAAAAAAGAAAAAAAAAAGGGGGGGGGTGATAAGAGGAGGAGTGAAGAGAATATTTGAAAATTGTCAATTTTGAACTTGAGAAAAGATGATCCAGAAAACTGTTTTGAAGAGGGGAAGGCAAATCTAACAAATAATGTTACCATAATTAACGATTTAAACAAACAAACTAACAAACAAAATTGATAAATATCTGGAAGAAACGAAGAAAAAAATAAAACTAATAATTGACTAACCATAACAGTGAACAAGTGAAATAACATTTTAAAGGTAATTCACTATAGGACTTTTTGACAGGCTAGCAAAAAATTCATACAGTAATGATGATGAGGCAAATATATCAAAAACTGTGCTCATAGATAGTGTTGGAATATGTCGTTTTACCTTAACGCTAGAAAGAATATGACTATGTGTTATCTTCTTTCCACACAGACATACTATGTTCTTGGTGTATTTTGTTTTGAATGCATCAAGTTTCCATCTATACATAAGGGATTGTATAATTCTGCAGGCATGAAGCTGCTTAAGTATTTTGCTAACTTCAAAGTTCATGTGACATTTATCATACTTTTTCTGCTTTAATTGGAACTGCTTCCAGATGTAGTTGTCTACTAAAGTGTAATTCTCGTGCAACGAGAGAGAAAGC
>JAPXFY010000025.1:42573314-42574451 GCA_030674185.1 Monoplex corrugatus | reverse complement strand
GAGAGGGCTGATGGATTCGAACCCACAACCTTCCAAATGATTTGCTCATCGTTGCACCGAGGCGATAGTTTGATTCTATCCTTGCAGTCGTGGTGGTAAACCCGAGTTGTGTTCCAATAAGCATCTGCATGTTAACATGACTGTCTCCTTCTTTGTGTCTTTCTTTCGTATCACGTTGCATGTACTGGACTGTTACTTGTTTGTTTATACACAACATAATGGCCGATAGATATAGCAGTGCTGGATTTTTTTTTTATTATTGTGTAATGATGATGGAAATATTCTTTGCTGCTGAAATGTTGATCCTATCCGGACCGTCCGTCTTCCAGTAGGCAAATTGTTTTGAATTGTTATTGTTACTTGAAATGATCTCTCTCTGTGTCTCTCTGTCTCTGTCTCTCTTTCTCTCTGTCTCTGTCAGTCTCTCTCTCTCTCTCTCTCTGTTTCTCTCTCTCTCTGGACTGTTAATTGAAATGATGTCTCTCTCTGTGTCTGTCTGTCTCTCTCTCTCTCTCTGTCTGTCTGTCTGTCTACCTGCCTATTTGTCTCTCTCTCTGGACTGTTACTTGAAATGATCTCTTTATCTTTTTCTCTTTCTGTCTGTCTGTCTTTCTCTTTCCCTCTCTCTCTCTTTCATTCCCTCTGTCTCTCTCTGGATTGTTACTTGAAATGATCTCTCTCTCTCTCTTTCTTTCTCTCTCTCCCTGTGTCTGTCTTTCCCTGTCTCTCTCTGTCTCTGTCTGTTTATCTGTCTGTCTGTCTCTTTTTCTCTGCACTTATCTTTTTCTTTGTTTACTTGTTGTCTAAAATCACACTTGTGAACAGGTGATGGGCCAAGTGGACAGCAGACAGATGAAAGTGAATCAGATCCCTTCCCTGAATCTAACTAGTACGAGTGAAACGTCCGATGAAGAGAGGGCTCCCAGCGGAAAACACCTAAAATGTTACCACAACGGTTTCGGTGGCATTTATGCTCTGAAAAAAGTGGATGAGCAAAGTGCATGATATTCTTAAGTGTTGATATGCGTCCGCTTCTTCTTCTTCTTTTACTTCTTCCATTCCTCTTCGTGCTTGTCTTCGTCTTTCGTATCATCGATCTGACAGAGAACTTTGGTTTGTAAATTTATTTTGAACGAG
>JAPXFY010000025.1:42553314-42565814 GCA_030674185.1 Monoplex corrugatus | reverse complement strand
ACACGATGATATAGTTACACAAAATACACATCACAAAACTGCATATACAACACAAAATGAGTTTGCACGAAATGCACATCACAATATGGCATCAGAGAATGGTGTCAGTTTTAAGCCAGTAAGTCAGAAAGAATGACACTAGTCTCGTACGTACCTCACAGGGAATGACGTAAAACACACACTGACGTGACGTGGAATGGCATCGCGACACAACGGCACATCAGAGTCAAGCCACACATGCTGACTTCAAGAACACCGTGAAAGTCAGTGTCACAGAAATGACGTCATAGACCTCATCGACGTCAGACAGGTCAAAGTCATCATTTAAAGGAGATCCAACTCATAGCGTTGATAGGTCCTGTTATAGAAACCTTTCGACCATCATCCCAGAGTACATTGACAGTCTGTTGAACATTACCTACGTATGTCTACCACAGTCCTTCTTTTACCTTTCTCTGCACATAGTAAAACATTTAAGTAAGTTTCTAAACATTAACATCCCTATGTAAAACACACCTGAAGAATTTTATAAAGTTATGACTAACTGATTATGACTACACGTGTTGCGTTAATAGCAATCATTAGTGTAATAACATACATACTGTAATTATATTTCAAAATGTTTCACCTGTATCATTTGTAAACATTTCACCAAAACATAATCCTGATATACAGTATACGGAAAACACACACACACACACACACACACACACACACACACACAACACACACACACACACACACACACACACACACACACACACACACACACACACACGCCACACACACACACACACACACACACACACACACACACACACACACACACCACACACATACACTTGCGCGCATGCGCGCGCACACATACTCACACACACACACTCACTTTATTTAAAGAAATGCTGCTTAATTAGATATTAAACTATTTTAGCATTTAGCCCATCAACCAAACAATAAAAAAAACTCACTAACAACAGTCACTGACACTATCATCATCATCTGATCCTGTAACCTGTGTTGTCGTTGTTGGGAGGACTGCTGTGATGCTTGACGCAGCAACGGACAGAATCCTCTATATCTGTTTCAGGGCAGTATCCAGCAGTTCAGGCATACTGAACTGGCCCTGGTCCAGACTTTAGATATTTGCCACCCAGCTCTTCCTCTGTCGACTGTCCAAGACTGAAGTACGTGTGAAGCAGCTTCCTCATGCGCTCGGTCTCAAAGACCTGGCTTGTCATCTCTGAGTCACCAAGCAGTGTCCAGGTTTCATGCCAATACAGAACGGAACCTATCATTAACTCGCACAGTCTGTGTTTTGTGGTAAGTTGATGGGTGCTGCTTGTCCACATTCTGTTCATTCTGACTGTTGGTGTCACTGTCTTATCAATTCTTGATGCGTATTTATGCCCTACAGCTGCCAGATTTGGTCAAGGCAGATTGCAGGCAATTTCTGGTAGTTCGTGTAGACTTCTGTGCTGCTGTTGTTTGTTTGTTTCTGACCGTGATTTGTGCCGACTACCTTACCATATTCCCCGCGCTGTTGATGAAGCCTGTTGATGAGGTCTTGCAGTACAGTGTTGGCACTGTAATGAAGTCAATGTCATCGGCAAACTGTAGCTTATACACTCGCCTGCTACTTATCGAGATAGAAGTACTGTGGCTTTGGAGGGTTTTTTTCGCATCACCATTGTCTTGTTACATGTATATTGCTAATGTTTAAAGTGCAGCCGGCTATGCAGAGCTATATCAGCGTAATAACCATCTCAAAACACACACAACATCTAGCTGACACTTAAAAAGCACCTGGAATACATGTCAATGCATTCGTGCATATAATAAGAAAAATGTGCCCCTGGCGCTGACTAATGCCTGGAAGATGTTGAACAGTTTGGTGACAACACATAACCTTGGGCCATTCCTATGGCAGTTTGGAAATGTTATCTAAGTTGATTGTTTTGAAGCACAATGCTACTAACTTGTGGAGACAGAACTGTAGCTTCAACTTCAGTTTCAGTTTCCTGCATAAGATGTCACCGCACTCAGAAAAGTGTATATGCACTGATACTGCACTGATAGAATCTAAAACAATTCTGGTAAATGCTTTTAGGCTGTGCATATATTCTACATAAGATCTTGAGGTTCCACAGAATGTACACACACTCTTTCTCTCTCTCTCGCTATGTATATATATACATATATATATATAAATATAGACATATACATCGCTCTCTGTCTCTCTCTTGCTATAGATAATTATGATATTATACATATATAATAATATATATATATATAATAACATACATATATACATGTATATATACATATATGTATATATATATACATAGAGAGAAATAGAAAGATATATAGATAGACAGACAGACAGATAGATAGATAGATATAGATAGATAGATAGATAGATAGATTGATAGATAGATAGATCAGTATCTATATGTATTTGTATACATTTATATATATAGCTTTATATATATATAATATATATATATATATATATGTATATATACATATCGCTATCTCTCTCTCTGTCTCTCTGTCTCTCTGTCTCTCAGTCTCTCTCTGTCTCTCTCTCTCTCGCTATATTTCTCTCGTTTTCTCTCTCCCTCTTGCTCTCTCTCTCTCTCTCTCACTCTCGCTCTCTCTCGTTCAAGAGGGATTCATTCCAGATATACAACCTTACAGGTCCTCCACCCAAATCTAACACGGATGTATGGCAGACACCTCGAGCCTGTGCAAGTGGGGAAGGGAGACACTCGTGCTGGGTATTTTCATCTTTCCGTAAGCCACCAACTCTGACATGGTTTGTACGATCTTTAAAAAGATGCGTATTTGATAGTTTGCCTGCATGAGGAGGGTTTTAGCACAAGCAAATCTGCACATAGACTGACCTCAAGGCTGGAAATATTTCCTCACCCTAAAATTGCCCAGATCTACCAGACAGGGTAAACTCATCATCATCATGTGCCCTGCCACGTGGCGTTGGCAATCATGGCCCTCCATATGTATCTATCCCTTGTCGCTCCAAGCACATCTTCACCCTCTGTCCTCAGCTACCCTGCAAGTCTGTCCAATATTTTCTCCCTGGTCTACCTAGTGTTCTCTTTCCCTCCAGCTTTCCTCTTGTGACCACGTGCTCTAATTCCCCTTTCCTCATAAAATGGCCTATAAATGTTGCTTGTCTTTTCCTAATCTTCTTAATCAATGATCTTCTTGTGTCTTCCTCCTTCAAGACTGTCTCGTTTGTTTTCTTTGCTGTCCATGGAACTCTCAACATACGAGCGTACTTCTTAGAAACCACATTTCAGCCGCCTCAATCATGTTCTGGCTTTGCATGTTGACTGTCCACGCCTCACAATCGTATAACAGGGTAAACTAATAATAAAAATTAATAATAACAGCAGTTATACAGCGCCAATTCTTGACGATTCAAATCAAAGCGCACTCACGCACCAGGCATACGCATACAATCGACAAAGTCCACTTTGCAATATCTAATACACAGACTGAGGGCAAGAAGTAGTCCTAGAATTCATTGTTGGGAAAGGAGGTGGGTTTTTAAATTGGAGTTGAAAGCAGAAAGGTATGGTGTTGGGCGAAGGCAGAGCAGAAGCCTATTTCAGGCTGACGGTCCTGAGACAGCAAAACAACGGTGGCCAACACTTGATAGTTTAAATCTAGGGACCTGAAGGGAAAGAGTGTCTGAAGCTGAGCGCAAAGTGCTCGAACATGAAACCGTCTGACAGATTATGTAAACGTAAATAGCAGTCTCACCTCAAACGCAAAACGTCTGACCCAGTCTGGACCAGGTTTGACTTTGTCGCCCACCTTCAGAACTTTGGCCAGATCCGCACGCCTTGGTTTGGCTGTAGTGGTGTCTGTACAGCTGGCTGGTAAAGAGCTTGAGGGTGGTGATGATGACGATGATGACGGTGGTGGAGGTGGTGGTGCAATTGTTGATGCTGGTCTTGTGGGTGGTGGTGGAGGTGGTGGAGGTGGTGCAGTTGTTGACGCTGGTCTTGTGGGTGGTGGTGGAGATGGTGGTGGTGGTGGTAGCGGTGATGGTGGTGGCGGTGGTAGTACTACTGATGGTGGTCGTGATGGCGGTACTGCAGTGGACATGGTTTTCGAAGTCCTTGTGGGTGGGAGTGGTATGGGGCGACCACCAGAACGTCTGGCCGCTGATGATCCGCTGGGTGGTGGGGGTGGGGGTGGGGGTGCCGTAGCAGGCAAAACTACCTCCCTGTGGGAAACGTAAATGTTATTTTCATTGTTGTTTAAAGCCCAGACGACTGCACAGAGCCATATCAGGGCTATAACCGCTTCAGAACATTCAAAACTTCAACAGGAAAAAAAAGAAAAGAAAATTAAGTACATATATCAATGCATTCCCGCACATAATCTAAGGACATGCCACTCCGTCCAATTTATCGCAGAGGGGATTTAAAAAATACACCTGAATATAAATTTAAGCATACCTAACTACACCAAAACATATAAAAACGGGCCTAGATTACCTAAAATTGCTTCCGCATATCTCACCTCCCTAGAGCCAAAAACGCATTTAATTAATACATGTACCCAATAATCAATCCTAAGAAAAAGTACGCAATATTTTATCGAAAACATACGGGTGAATGGACTAGCAAGGCAGAAAATGATAAGACGAAATGACAGAAAACAAAGGAACAAGGTAGAAACAAAGAGGGCGACAGAAAAGAGGAAATTTCTAGCACAGAATTTCCAGAAGGTGGGGATACTATTTATACTGAAAGAGCCCCCGGGATCCCCACGAGGGGAAAACGCAAAGATCGTCTCATAACACTGAAGTAGTAGGTCGAGTGAGGTGGTACAGACCTCAACTTTTTTCAGGGCCAGCATTACGAGGGTAGTGCCCATCTGCTCTCCCTCGATGCTGTATCTTTCGTAACTCTCAACAAAATCAGGAACCCATTCCCATGCGGGTAAAGTGGAGACCACAAGCGCACTACCCCACGTGTGTTTTGCACCCGGTAACCCTAACAAGGTAAACATCCAAAACAAGTGTGACTGCCCACGTTCAAGCAAACAGGAACCAGAAGGAAAAAACACGAAAAAAGAATAATAACGCGTATTTAATTCAAGAAGACAAGACAGGCGCAATTTTCGGCCGACCTGGCTTTTGTCAAGCGTAAGATCACAAACATACACCAGTGGAGGGAGTAGCAGGGAAATTTAAGTCTTTTTCTCGTAATTTTTGTATCTGGTGTTTGTTTGTTTGTTTGTTTGTGATCTTACGCTTGACAAAGGCCAGTTGGCCCAAAATTTGCGCCTGTCTTGTCTTGTTAACATGTGCTCTCATTCTTCTTTTTTTTTTTTTTTTTCGCGTTTTTTTCTGGTTCAAGGTAAAGGTCCCATGACACTAAGGTCGTAGGAAAGTGAGGTAGTAGAACTCTCACATTTTCTCAGGGCCAGATTTATGAGAGCGGTGGCCACCCTCTCTCCCTCGCTCCTTTACCTCCCTCAAACCTGAACAGGGTCAGGTACTCATTCACAGCTGAGAAGACCAAAACTGGCAGTAACACACAAAATGTTGTCCTAAACCCGGTTTGGAACCTATGCATTTAAAGCAGAAGACGGGAAATATACTGCAACGCCAACATAGACATCCCTGCGGAAGTCAGTGGTAACTGATACTGTCCTTTTCTCCTTCTTCTTCTCTGTATGTTATGTATGCATATATGTACACACACACACAATACATATGTGTAATTATATATATATATATATCTATATATATGTATATATATATATACATATACATATATATTATACACACATACTCACACATAATATATATACATATGTATGTATATATATATACATACATATATATGTATATATATTATATATATTATATATATATACACGTATATAGATCGATAGATAGACAGACAGATACATAGATAGATAGATACATACATACATACATACATACATACATACATACATACATACATACATACAACATACATACATAGATGTGTGTGTATGTATGTACGAAACAAAGATGCGCGCAGAAAACAATAAAAAAAAACCCATAAAATATAGACAAACAATGATTTACATGACGTATCATCAACACCATCATCAATGGGAATATATGAGTACGTACTAAAATGAGTAAGTCTTACGTTTCCACAGATCTAGACAATCGTAGATGTATTCTGCAACATGAAGCTGTAAATTTGTATGCATTTGTGCATGCATGTATGTATCTACAACATGATATGTAAATTTGTATGGATATGCGCATCTTTGAATGTACATACATACATATATGCACACATACATACAAATTTACAACATCATGTTGTAGAATACGTCTACAATTTATGATCTGATGGATAGTATGTATGTATGTTAGTACGTACGTACATGTATGTGTATGTATATGTGTATGTATATATGTATGTATGTATATGTGTATGTATATATGTATGTATTAGTATGTAGGTAGTAGGTAGGTAGGTAGTAGTATGTAAGCATGTATGTATATGCGTGCGTACGTGTGTGTGTTTGCGCGCGTGCTTGCGTATACATAAACATATATATATATACATATTATATAATATATAATATATATATATATATATAATATATAATATATATATATATATATATATGTATATAATCTTAATAAGCTGGCCGAAATTCCTGAAATTGCTCCTGTACATTCCATTTCCTTTGAGCAAAAAATGCAGCTGAAACATGTACTAATTATCAATCCTAAACAGAACGTATATACGGCTTTAAAGAACATGTAGGAAAATAGACGAGCAAGCAGAAAATGATAGGAAGCAGTGACAGAAAGCAAAGAAGCACAGCAAAAAACAACAACAACAAAATAAACCAAAACTACAAAACAAAACAAACAAAAACAAACAAACAAACAAAAACAGAGTGACAATAAAGAGGAACTTTTCAGTATAGGATTTCCAGAAGGTGAGGATACTGTCCTTAACGAAAGAGCACCCGGCATTCCCACGGGGGATTAAGCACTATTGATACGCAGACCATGACATAAAGACATCTGGAAGAGGACCTCGACAGAAAATCAATGCTGAGGTCATCATGAAAGCGAGGCATGGAAGGCCAAAACGTACGTCTTGGAGAGTTTTCACGGTACTGGGAGGATTTATCACATAATCCCCTCGAGATAGAGTAAAAGCTGTGTAATACTGCATATACACCCATCACTAGACCGGCAGTAGAAAGACAGTATGTCACTACACCGAAAAAAATAAAATCGCAACAAAATTACACAGATCACCAGAAAAATATGAACCCAAAAAGGCAGAATGGTAACTTCCATTGAAAGAATGCATAGCTGATATTCATCCCTGTGTTAACATATGTATTGAGAACAAAGCAACGTGGTAAGTTTCTCAGTGAATATTGTAAGAAGTTTTTTTCTGGACAGCATACATCTGAACAGATTGAAAGAGACGACAGAAAGACTGGAGACGAGGTAGACAAGAAAGCAGGGAGAAATTAGTGTGTCCATATCATACCACGTTAGAAAATGGGGGTTGATGTTCATAATAGAAAAGTTATATCCCAGCGGACACCCATAGGGATGAGCTCCTTGGTCAAGCAATGAACACCCACTTTCACGTTGTACCGCGCATGTACGACCCTGACTGCGGTAAACTTTAACAACAACGGAGAGAAGTGTGAGCTGCCCTCAAACAGACGAAGGTCTCTACCACCTCACTCATAGTACAAATCCAGGTTAAGGTTGAGGACTGTCTTTCCATTTTAGCAATTTATGTCAATGGGAGTACACAGAAGAATATGGTTACAATGACAACCGATTAACTTCAAGCGCCTAGAGGTACTCAGTGAAGTCAACCGAATCTAAAGCTATCAAAAACTTTACTAAACTTCAAGTGTGCTTATGTGTTCCAAACGACAAGATTAAGTTATTTGACTTCAATATTTCAGAAATTAAATTACATGAAAGCAAAAACAAAAAACAAAACAAAACAAAGAAAGCAAAGCAAAGCAAAGCAAACTAAACCAAACCAAATTAAACAGATAAATAAAGTCATAAATAAGGGTAGCGACAAATACAAACTGCTATGGGCACGCCTGTTATTTTCATTAAATATCTAGATACAGCTTAGCTTACAATGGACAATTTCATATCGCAAACGTTGCCCATCTTCTGTCATGATGATTTTCAAAACGTGTTTCTAGCAGGTCTGACTGTTGTTAAGCATAGTCAAATGCATTATTGAGGTTATCCAATATTTGAAGTGATCTGATTTTAATTTAATCAACAAGTTGTAACGAAGACCATTTGGGTTTCATTCAGGGCATTCAGAATGTTTGAAGATGATCAGAAGTTTAAGTTATCTGGCCTTGAAGTTTAGTTGTTTTCGCAATAATCTCTGAATCAACTCTTCAATCAGAAACTTACCCAGCGTTGAGATGTCAAGCTTCAGTTGTTCCAGCTTCTGGATGTCAAATCGGACATCAGCCTGGGCCTTCACCTTGCTCTTATTTTGGATCTGGAGTTCAATGTCAGCCAGGCGGGATTTCATCTTGCTCGTCATGTCGAGAAGAGCGTCATCAGGGGCTGACGTCACCAAGTTGTTGATGACGGAAACGTGTGATGTGATGGCCGCTCGCTCTTGGTAAAGGGTGGCCAAGTTCCATCTTTTCCTCTTCAGCCTGGATCAGCTCAAAGAATTTCTGACACCGTTTCTCTGCTTCCATCTGGATTGCGTGAAACACGTCCTTGACCGTTTTGCGTGTGGCCTTTGAACTTGTCCCTCACGCTCTGGATCTGGTGAACCATTGGTAATACCTCCATGACATGAGTTGTAAGTCAGTTCAGAGAGTCTATCATCTGGTGAATTTTCGTATAAAGGACCATCTATCACGAACAGTGTCTTGAGTTACATGAGGATGGCTTGCCTGTGGTTGTGTGTTTGTGTGTTTCTTTGTTTGTTTGTTTGTTTGTTTGTTTGTTTTTGATGTTATTTTATTCGTTGACACTTTGTAAAAGAATATATGTGTTATGCTCTTTTTAACAGTGACACTCATTTAAAAACTAGATAATTAATGCCAGATATAAAGGCTTTTAAAAACGGTAATTCCAAATTTCATACTAAGAAAATCAAGGTTAATTAAAAGGAATGAAAAGGAGTAAACGTTCTCATTAAGATCTGGAAGATTTTGCCAAAAAATTTGTTCAACATATAAATCATTCAGATATTTGAGTGTCACAGAAGAATCGTGTGTAGGGAAGTTCAGAGAGCCAGTACAAATACACAAATCGACCATGGCCGTGTAATCTATAAATATTATCCCTTACCAGTACAAGAAACGGCGATCATTTCGTTGTGGTGGTTCACATCTAACACACACACACACACACACACACACCACACACACACACACACACACACACACACACACACACACACACACACACACAACACACACACACACACACACACACACACACACCAACACACACACACGCACACACACACACACACAGATTGTAAAACATCGGTGCAACATGACCTCTTTCTTAGAGAAAATGATCATCATCATCATCATCATCAGGTGCCCTGCCACATGGCGTTGGCGACCATGGACTTCCATCCATCTCTATCTCTCGTTGCCCCCAGCATCTCCCCACCCTCCTCATCCCCAGCCACTCTGCAAGTCCGTCCAGCATTCTCTCCCTGGGTCTACCTGGTGCTCTCTTTCCCTCCAGCTTTCCCGTTGTGACCAGGTGCTGCAAATCCCCCCTCCTCATAAAATGGTCTATAAATGTTGCCTGTCTTTTCCTAATCTTCCTTATGAGTGATCTATTTGTGTCTGCCTCCTTCAAGACTGTCTCGTTTGTTTTCTTTGCTGTCCATAGAACTCTCAACATTCTTCTTAGAAACCACATCTCGGCTGCCTCAATCTTGCTCTGGCTTTGTTTGCTGACTGTCCACGCCTCGCATCCGTACAACAGTATTGGTTCTATATAACATTCAAGGACTCTCTTGATTAATTGTAGGCATTTGTTGGTAATTGTCATCTTCTTGAATGCTGTTTTGGCTTGGCCGATTCTGCCAGCTATTTCCGATGTGCATCTGCCGTCTGATGAAATGACCGTTCCCAGGATTTTAAACTTATTAACCTGTGTCAAGGTTGTGCCATTTGCTGTTATTTTACATGAGGAGATTTCATGATTTCAGAGAAAATGATAATGGCTACATTAATCAATGAGATTAATCAATTAACAGTTACAAGCATCGAGACAGTGACAGACAGATGTACAAACAGACAGACAGAATGACAGACAGACAAACAGAGAGAGAGAGAGAGAGCACAATGTCATAACCGTAACACATGCAACTACCATAGACCCGGTTTTGTTTTGTTTTGTGTGTCCCAATTTCCACGCTAATTTAACCCTTTGACTGCCACACACCCCGTCCACTAGTATCCTGCATTGTCAACCATGCTAGCAAAGAAAAATTAATCCTTTGATTCCCTCACGCCTATCCACCAGCTTCCTGCAGGAAGGGTGAGGAAATCAAAGTGTTAAGTTTTTGCAGTTGGTGGATGGGGTGCGGGAGTCAAAGGGTTAACGGCCACAATATCTGGGACAATTTTTCATACCGTTATAAGAACGGTGACAATGGGAATGAAAATTATTTCTTGCTGTGGAGTTCTGTTCTGGACTGCGTGAAAAGGGCTATTCCCTACGCTTGCTCTCATAGTATATCCTGGCGTCAACCAGGCCCGAGAGATACATACCTGTGGTGTTGGTCAAAACATCTGAGCATCACCCTCAACCATCATGCATCTGTGAAGTGGATGAGACTCAACTGCGTGGTCCCAGTCTTCCTAGTGAGCTCACGGCATGGTCAGCTCTGGGTAGTAGTCAGTTGAGGGCCAAAACATCACACAATGATTTTTACAAGACTAATTAGATTCGAACCCATAACCTTCCAGTCTGGTCTGTTGTGCTAACTAATGCTAACGGCGACTGGTACCAGGGGGGCTGGTTTGCGAAAAGATAGAACTTAGGGGGAAAAAATGCAGCCTCCACCACACCCAGGGTTTGGGAAGATAATGATGCAACAGAAAGGAGATGGGCACTGCCCTCATAATGCTGGCCCTAAAAGTTGGCCTCTGTAACTTTCACTTCCCTAAGATCTCAGGGTTTACCACCCTGTTAACATTGGCCACAAGAAAAGTGAAGGTCTCTCCACCTCATTCTTCTACGATCTCCGGCTAATGGACAGACTTGGCCTACCTTTACTGTAAATTACTGCCACACAGCTCACCTCTGCTCTCATCTTTGTTTCTTTCTCCTTCAACCTCTCGGCGTCCAATCGAAACTGCTCTCTCTTCTCTGTCGCTGCCTCCTGAATGGACATTACTTTTTCACAGGCGGGGTGATTGGTGGAAGAACACAAGCAGGCAGATGAGCTCTTGGTGGGAAGAGCAGTATTGTTCTGCTGGCCTGTCTTCGTGGTCCTTGCACATGGAGCGGTTGATCTCAACTAATTTTTCCGAGGTGAGCTGGCTCAGGGCTTCAACCACGTGGTTCTTGAGGCTCGGGATTTTCTTGTGGCTTTTCGAACAAGTCTTGCAGAGTTTCATGTTGCACTGCAAGCAGAAAGCAGTGGCAGTGACGTGATCGTCGCAGCACATGCAGACATGGTGACTACTGAGTATCCTGTTGCTGTCCACCAATGCTACAACGGTTAAATCCGTCGGAAGGGCGTCCACCAGAGCTTCCAGGTCATCTCGGCTGGAGGACGAAGGAAGAAGAAGAAGAGGAAGAGAGGATGGGTGCACGACACAGTGGGCATCCTCCGTTCCGTCCAGACTTCTTCAGCCAGGCAAGGATGCATTTTCGGCAAATCAGGTGGTTGCATTCGAGGAGTTTGGGGTCTGTGAATTCTTCGCTACACACTGGACAGTCTGTGTTCGATGCCATCACTCCAGCCATCTTTGGACGGGCTACACGTCTGCACACACACACATACATATATACACATGCACATATGCGCACACACATACATATACATACACAAAACCATACACTCAGACACGCACACACATATACATACAAATAACCACTCTCTCAGACACGCACACGCACTAATGAATAAATACAAACGAATGAATACGTTAAAAATGAATAGTAGCCAGCTAACTCACTCATTCAGTGTTCATTCACTCACCCTCATGAATAAGGAAGGCCCCATTCTACAGCAACTGCGAAAACATGCTGAACGCATACGTTGGAGTCTGGTGTGCTAAAACTTTGTACCTGCAGTCTCTGATCCACCCAGATGTGAAACGGTAATTGACCCTCTATAGGGCTGGTAAACGTACAGCAGCGATAGATATCTTTTTACAATTGGTGGGTCTGGAAGCCATATGCACAAACTTAAGTCTTTTTCGTTAGTTAATTTTAC
>JAPXFY010000025.1:42548314-42550814 GCA_030674185.1 Monoplex corrugatus | reverse complement strand
ATACAAAAGGTAATAAATACTTTTTTTAAGACCGTTAGCCTATAATCGCATAAAAGTTAACGAGTGTTCACAACCATATGGGTCGTAAAGGAGTGAGGTGGTAGAGACCAACTTTTCTTAATATTTTCTTGAGACGAGTATCATGAGGACGGCGTCCTGGTCCTCTCTTTTGCGGATTTACTTCTGCTAACCCTGAACAGATCAGGTACCCGTGCATGGCTGGGGCCGGTGGAGGAGGGGAGCTGGGCTGGAGGCCACGCGTACTTTTTCCCAAGTTAGGGCTGAACTCGTGTACTCTAAAAGCGGAATTAAGCTCCCAGGCCACGAAAAACATTGTTTGAGCGCTACACTTTAAGCCATATTTATAGTTTTTGTTGTTGTTTTGTTTTGTTTTGTTTTGTTTGGTTTGGTTTGCTTTGTTTTGTTTTGTTTTGTTTGTTTGCGTGTGTGCATGTGTGCGCGCGCGCGCGCGCGCGCGCGTGTGTGTGTGTGTGTGTGTAGGTGTTGTGTGTGTGTGTGTGTTGGTTGTACCCAGGCCTTCATTCCAGGCCTTCTTCTTCTACAGACAGCGAGACCTTAGCTAGCACCGACCTTTACAATACTGCTGACTTAATCCTAACTTTACAGGTTGAAAACAACGTTCATGAATCACCTCCAGGGTGGTAGAGTACGGTATCACATGTACCGAACTTACCTCTGAGCAGTGCTCTTGTACCGGACTTGCCTGTGACAAAAACCCAATTGTCAGTGCGTTTGTATCTTACCTGTAACTGAGATACAAATGTGACCGCATTTATATCGAACATTATTACCAGTGACTAGAGTATTGGTCGCATCAGTGTACATATTTGTACGGAATTTATCTGCAACCGAAGTACACTGTCTGTCATGTAGACCTACTTTGTAAGAGTCTTAGTTCTGCTGCTTCACCAACGACACAGAAGTAGGCCTGAACGTGTTATTTTTAGACAGCGCCATGCGATCACCAGAGCGTTAATAATTAATAATAATTACAATATTTATATAGCGCAAAATCTAATAATAATAATAATAATAATATATTTTATTTATATAGCGCAAAATCTTGACAAAATCAAATCTAAGCGCTGAGCGTATACATGCATACATACCTACATACATATGAGCGTATACATGCATACATACATGCTTACATACTTACATACATAAATCTAAGCTGAGCGTATACATGCATACATACATACATACATAAATCTAAGCGTATACATACATACATACATACATACATACGTACGCACATGCATACATAATAATTACAATATTTATATAGCGCAAATCTCGACAAAATCAAATCCAAGCGCCGAAAAGACACACACGCACACACGCACGCACGCACGCACACACACACACAACACACACACACATACACACACACAACACACACACACACACACACACACACACACACATGCATGGCCACAAATGGGGAGAAAAGAATAAAAGCAATAAAAGCAAGAATAAAACCAATGGAAAACCACAGAGAGCACATCATATACAATTATATATTAAAACAAAGTGATTCCCCTCCGAGCGGAGACAGGCTTTAGAGGGGGGTTGAGTGAGGTTAGGATTTTATGCAGAGGAGAAAAGGTGAGTTTTGAGAGCGGACTTGAAGGAGGCAAAAGTAGGTTGCTGACGGACTGAGAGAGGAAGTTTGTTCCAGGAGAGTGGACCAGAAACAGAGAAGGCTCGTGGACCATAGGTATTGAGCTTAGTGCGTGGAAAGCGAAAAGTCAGAGGATCGGAGGCAGAGCGGAGGGTACGTGAGGGAAGATAGATCTCAAGTAGGCTTGACAGGTAATCGGGGGCTGCGTTATTGAGGCTTTTGTAGCACATGGTGTCTAGTTTGTACTGTATGCGCTTTGATACAGGGAGCCAGTGAAGTTGTGCCAGGAGAGGAGATATGTGGTCAGCTTTTTTCTTTTTGAGTACAAGGCGTACAGCATTGTTTTGAATGCGCTGAAGGATGTGAATGGTGGAGGCAGGAAGACCAGACAGGAGTGAATTGCAATAGTCAATGCGAGACATTATGAAGGAGAGAACGAGTTTTGCAGTTGTTTCGACAGAGAGATACTTCCTGATCAGGCTTATACGATGGAGATGATAGTAGCAAGATCTGGCAGTTTGAGAAACAAAGTTGTTCATGGACAGGGTAGAGTCAATGCAGACACCAAGGTTTTTAGCTGAATCAGAAATTGGGACTGATGTGTTACATAATGGGAGAGAAAGAGGAGGCAGCTGGGAAAGTTTCTGACGGGTGCCAATGAGGATAGCTTCTGTCTTGTCATCATTAAGCTGAAGTCTATTGTGTGTCATCCAATTCTTAATGTCCGAGTAACACTCAGTGGTGCGAGTCAACAGGCGCTGTATATTATCAGGTGAGTCACTATCTTGAAGTTGGGTGTCATCAGCATAGAAGTGGTGTTTTATAGAGTGGGAGTTGATGATGGTGGACAGGGGG
>JAPXFY010000025.1:42540814-42543314 GCA_030674185.1 Monoplex corrugatus | reverse complement strand
CACACACACACACAAACACACACACACACACACACACACACACACACACACACACACACACACACACACACAAACACACACACACACACACACACACACACACAATGAATCAAATGAAAAATGGAGCCAGCTTACCTAGGTGTCCAATAATAATTGATACATGTCACAAATTTCCTTCCGACATGGACAAAGCTGAAACTTTTGTGGATTTTTTTGCTGAAAATAGTAAAGTAGATGGTTTGTCTCCTACCTGCAAACACTACAGAGAAATGGCAGCTAACAACCTTATCTACACTGATCCAATACCTCAAAATGATCGCTGGTTTAATGCTCCAATCACCTTAGAAGAGCTAAAAAAAAAACTCAATCTTGTCTCTACACAACAAAAGGAGTTCGGTAGGTTTTGATGCAGTTTCAACTGAAATGATTAAACATCTTCCAGAAAACTATGTTACTTTCTTACACAATTTTTTTCAGAAATGCTGGATGAGTGGAACTGTACCACAGGTATGGCAAAAGTCTATTGTTATACCTATATTAAAAGCAGGAAAGCCTAAAAACAACGAAAACAGTTACAGACCTATTGCTTTGACGTCCCATACGAGCAAACTAATGGAAAGATTGGTATTAAACAGACTTATACATTACTGTGATAAAAATAACGTTATTCCGGTAAACCAAGCAGGTTTCAGAAAAGGGAGATCCACACCTGAGCACCTGGTTAAACTTACAACTCAGATAAAAATAACAGTTTGCCCGCAGAAAAAGTCTTTTGGCAACTTTTTTGATGTGAAAAAAGCATATGATCAAGTTTGGCAAACACGTTTATTGTACAAGCTGAAATCTATTGGTTTATCTGGCAATATGTATAATTATATTAAGCTCTATTTAGCCAATAGAACAATTCAAGCAAGAGTGGGAACAAGTTATTCTACTTCGCGACGTCTTGATATGGGAATCCCTCAAGGTTCAGTGATAGCACCTATTTTATTTAATATCCTTATACAGGATCTTCCTAATGCACTCTCAAATCGTGTTGTTTTGGTACAGTACGCTGATGATATATGTATTTGGATGAATATTACTTTAAAAAAGACAACTCCACAGAGAGCACAGAATTACATCAGGAAGTTGTATCAGTTTGATCTTGATAATCTTGGAAACTACATGTTAGAAAATGGACTGTCATTATCAGCGGAAAAAACTAACATGATGCTATTTAATCCTGGTGGTACTTTAAGTCACTTGCCTACTTTCAGACTGCATGGTGAAGTGCTACATTACAAGCAGGTTGTAAAATTTCTGGGAGTCTTTATAACATCGAAATTAACCTGGAATGTCCATTTTGATTATATTTTAACAAAAGCAAGGAAAGCCTTAAATTTTCTAAAGATAATAAGCAGATTACCCTGGGGAATGGATACAAACATACTACTTCATCTGTCAACAGCACTTGTAAGATCTAAATTATCCTATGCGCAAGAAGTGTTCTTCAGTGCACCAAAATATTTACTAAAGAAGATTCAAAGCTTAGACTGCAAAGGTCTTAAAATTGCACTAGGTGTACCAGTCCATGCTTCTAGTCTGGAAACGTACAAAGTTGCTGGAATTCTGCCTCTGAACAACAATCGTGAGTTAGCGACAGCAAAGTTTGCCGTTAGAACTTCTTCACAAATGGACAATTTTGTGAGTAAGGAAATAAAAATCAGGTCAGATGTTGACTTTCCGAAACCCTTTGACTCCCGCACCCTATCCACCAACTGCAAAAATTTAACCTTTGACTGCCTGCAGGAACTTACCCCTTTGACTTCCTCACCCTATCCACCAGCTTCTTGCAGGGAGCTGGTGGACAGGGTGAGGGTGTCAAATGGGTAAGTTTTTACTTTGTTAGCATGGTTGAAGACGCAGGTCGCTGGTGGACAGGGTGCAGGAGTGAAAGGGTTAATGATAAAATGGCTTCCTGTATAAATGTCTGACAACTTCAGGAACAAAAAATAGGCTTGTATGTCAAGTCTACAAATTGATATGCATGTCTTTATGCGCATAAGATTTGAAAATGTGAAAACACTAATTCATGGAGTGGTAGTGGTCATACGGATAGAGAAAAGCAGAGAGGTGGGTAAATACAGACAGAGGAAGAAAAAGAGATGTGGGGGGGGGGGGGGTATAATATTTCAATGCTGAAATATAACAGCTTAGAACTGGGATAAAAGAAAAAAAAGAGAGAAAAAAAGACCCGTGTGCTGCTTCGTAATGAAACTGAGCAGAAGTTTTATTAGCACAGTATGTGTAAAACCAGAAAAGGAAGTAGAATTTTTTTTTTCGTTATTTAAAAATTCAAGGATATATTTGTGAAACTTTCGTTTAAAAGCTCTTCGATGATGTGCATGACTTGATGTTAGTGGGCAGTGCTTCACATGTACGTGCGGGCCCCAGTAGCTCAGTTGGCTTGAGCGTCAGATTCACATGCTAATGATTGTGGGTTCGAATCCTGGGGTGC
>JAPXFY010000025.1:42505814-42535814 GCA_030674185.1 Monoplex corrugatus | reverse complement strand
GGTTTGCATTATCAGATGTCTAGAGTGAGAGGCAGGGGTTTGTATTATCAGATGTCTAGAGTGAGACAGGGTTTGCATTATCAGATGTCTAGAGCGAGAGACAGGGGTTTGTATTAATCAGATGTCTAGAGTGAGAGACAGGGTTTGCATTATCAGATATCTAGGTGAGAGACAGGGGTTTGCATTATCAGATGTCTAGAGGAGAGACAGGGGTTTGCATTATCAGATGTCTAGAGTGAGATACAGGGGTTTTGCATTATCAGATGTCTAGAGGCAAGAGACAGGGGTTTAATATACAGATGTCTAGAGGAGAGACAAGGGGTTTGATTATCAGTGTCTAGAGCGAGAGACAGGGGTTTGTATTATCAGATGTGTAGAGTGAGAGACAGGGTTTGCATTATCAGATGTCTAGAGTGAGAGACAGGGGTTTGTATTATCAGATGTTAGAGGAGATACAGGGGTTTGATTATCAGATGTCTAGAGTGAGAGACAAGGGTTTGTATTATCAGATATCTAGAGTGAGAGACAGGGGTTTCATTATCAGATGTCCAGAGCGAGAGACAGGGGTTTGTATTATCAGATGTCTAGAGTGAGAGACAGGGTTTTAGTATTATCAGATATCTAGAGTGAGAGACAGGGGTTTCATTATCAGATGTCCAGAGCGAGAGACAGGGGTTTGTATTATCAGATATCTAGAGTGAGAGACAGGGTTTGTATTATCAGATGTCTAGAGGAGAGACAGGGGTTTAATTATCAGATGTCAGACGGAGAGCAAGGGGTTTGTATTTCAGGTATCTAGAGTGAGAGACAGGGTTTACTTATCAGATGATCTAGAGTGAGAGACAGAGGTTTGATTATCAGATGTCTAGAGACAAGAGACAGGGTTTGTATTATCAGTTGTCTTAGAGTGAGAGACAGGGTTTGTGTTATCATGTCTAAGTGATGAGACAGAGGTTTGCATTATCAGATGTCCTAGAGAGAGACAGGTGTTTGCATTATCAGATGTCTAGAGTGAGAGACAGGGTTTGTATTATCAGATGTCTAGAGCAAGAGACAGGGTTTGCATTATCAGATGTCTAGAGTGAGAGACAGGGGTTTGCATTATCAGATGTCTAGAGTGAGGACAGGGGTTTGCATTATCAGATGTCTAGAGCGAGAGACAGGGTTTGCATTATCAGATGTCTAGAGCGAGAGACAGGGTTTGCATTATCAGATGTCTAGAGTAGAGACAGGGGTTTGCATTATCAGATGTCTAGAGTGAGAGACAGGGGTTTGTATTATCAGATGTCTAGAGCAAGAGACAGGGTTTGCATTATCAGATGTCTAGAGTGAGAGACAGGGGTTTGTATTATCAGATGTCTAGAGTGAGAGACAGGGGTTTGTATTATCAGATGTCTAGAGTGAGAGACAGGGTTTGTATTATCAGATGTCTAGAGTGAGAGACAGGGTTTGCATTATCAGATGTCTAGAGTGAGAGACAGGGTTTGCATTATCAGATGTCTAGAGTGAGAGACAGGGGTTTGCATTATCAGATGTCTAGAGTGAGAGACAGGGGTTTGTATTATCAGATGTCCTAGAGGAGAGACAGGGGTTTGTTTATCAGATGTCTAGAGTGAGAGACAGGGGTTTGCATTATCAGATGTCTAGGCGAGGACAGGTTGATTCAGATGGGGTGAGAGAAGGGTTTGCATTATCAGATATCTAGAGTGAGAGACAGGGGTTTGTATTATCAGATGCTAGATGAGAGACAGGGGTTTGATTATCAGATGTCTAGAGTGAGAGAGCAGGGGTTTGTATTATCACATGTCTAGGGGTAGACAGGGTTTGCATTATCAGATGTCTAGAGCGAGAGAGACAGGGGTTTGTATTATCAGATGTCTAGAGTGAGAGACAGGGGTTTGCATTATCAGATGTCTAGAGGAGAGACAGGGGTTTACATTATCAGATGTCTAGAGTGAGAGACAGGGGTTTGATTATCAGATGTCTAGAGTGAGAACAGGGGTTTGATTATCAGATGTCTAGAGCAGAGAGACAGGGGTTTATTATCAGATGTCTAGAGTGAGAGACAAGGGTTTGATTTCAGGTGTCTAGAGCTGAGAGACAGGGGTTTGTATTATCAGATGTTAGAGTGAGAGGACAAGGGGTTTCATTATCAGATGTCTAGAGTGAGAGACAGGGGTTTGTATTATCAGATGTGTAGAGTGAGATACAGGGGTTTGTATTATCAGATGTCTAGAGTGAGAGACAGGGTTTGTATTATCAGATATCTAGAGTGAGAGACAGGGGTTTGCATTATCAGATGTCCAGAGCGAGAGACAGGGGTTTGTATTATCAGATGTCTAGAGTGAGAGACAGGGGTTTTCATTATCAGATGTCTAGAGTGAGAGACAGGGGTTTGCATTATCAGATGTCCAGAGCGAGAGACAGGGTTTGTATTATCAGATTCTAGAGTGAGAGACAGGGGTTTTCATTATCAGATGTCTAGAGTGAGAGACAGGGGTTTTTTATCAGATGTGTAGAGGAGAGACAGGGGTTTGTATTTTCAGGATATCTAGAGTGAGAGACAGGGGTTTGTAATTATCAGATGTCTAGAGTGAGAGACAGAGGTTTGCATTATCAGATGTCTAGAGCAGAGACAGGGGTTTGTATTATCAGTTGTGTAGAGTGAGAGATAGGGGTTTGTTTATCAGATTCTAGAGTGAGAGACAGGGTTTGATTATCAGATGTCCTAGAGTGAGAGACAGGGGTTTGCATTATCAGATGTCTAGAGTGAGAGACAAGGGGTTTGTATTATCAGATGTCTAGAGCAAGAGACAGGGTTTGATTATCAGATGTCCAGAGTGAGAGACAGGGGTTTGTTTATCAGATGTCTAGAGTAGAGACAGGTTTGTATTATAGATGTCTAGAGTGGAGACAGTGGTTTGATTATCAGATGTCTAGAGCAAGAGACAGGGTTGCATTATCAGATGTCTAGAGTCGAGAGACAGGGGTTTGTATTATCAGATGTCTAGAGTCGAGAGACAGGGGTTTGATTATCAGATGTCTAGAGCAAGAGACAGGGATTTGTATTATCAGATGCTAGAGTGAGAGACAAGGGGTTATCATTATCAGATGTCTAGAGTGAGAGACAGGGGTTTGTATTATCAGATGTCAAGAGTGAGAGACAGGGTTTGCATTATCAGATGCCTAGAGTGAGAGACAGGGATTGCATTATCAGATGTCTAGAGCGAGAGACAGGGGTTTGTATTATCAGATGTCTAGAGTGAGAGTGCATTACAGATTAGAAAGGGTTTGCATTATCAGATGTCTAGAGCGAGAGACAGGGTTTTGTATTATCAGATGTCTAGAGTGAGAGACAGGGTTTGTATTATCAGATGTCTAGAGCGAGAGACAGGGGTTTGTATTATCAGATGTCTAGAGTGAGAGACAGGGGTTTGTATTATCAGATGTCTAGAGAGTGAGACAGACGACAGGGGTTTGTATTATCAGATGTCTAGAGTGAGAGACAGGGGTTTTGTATTATCAGATGTCTAGAGTGAGAGACAGGGGTTTGATTATATTAATCAAGAATTGATTTAACTAATTATCAGATGTCTAGAGTGAGAGACAGGGGTTTGTATTATCAGATGTCTAGAGTGAGAGACAGGGGTTTGATTATCAGATGTCTAGAGTGAGAGACAGGGGTTTGTATTATCAGATGTCTAGAGTGAGAGACAGGGTTTGTATATCAGATGTCTAGAGTGAGAGACAGGGGTTTGTATATCAGATGTCTAGAGTGAGAGACAGGGGTTTGTATTTCAGATGTCTAGAGTGAGAGACAGGGGTTTGCATTATCAGTGTCTAGAGTGAGAGACAAGGGTTTGCATTATCAGATATCTAGAGTGAGAGACAGGGGTTTGTATATCAATGTCTAGAGTGAGAGACAAGGGTTTGTATTATCAGATGTCTAGAGTGAGAGGGTTTGCATTATCAGATGTCAAGAGTGAGAGACAGGGGTTTGCATTATCAGATGCCTAGAGTGAGAGACAGGGTTTGCATTATCAGATGTCTAGAGTGAGAGACAGGGTTTGTATTATCAATGCTAGAGTGAGAGGGGTTTGCATTATCAGAGTCTAGAGTGAGGACAGGGTTTGCATTATCAGATGTCTAGAGTGAGAGACAGGGGTTTGTATTATCAGATGCTAGAGTGAGAGACAGGGATTGCATTATCAGATGTCTAGAGCGAGAGACAGGGTTTGTATTATCAGATGTCTAGAGTGAGAGATAAGGGTTTGCATTATCAGATGTCTAGAGCGAGAGACAGGGTTTGTATATCAGATGTCTAGAGCGGAGCAGGGGTTGTATTATCAGATGTCTAGAGTGGAGACAGGGTTTGTATTTCAGATGTCTAGAGTGAGAGAAGGGTTGCATTATCAGATGTCTAGAGTGAGAGACAGGGGTTTGTATTATCAGATGTCTAGAGTGAGAGACAGGGGTTTGTATTATCAGATGTCTAGAGTGAGAGACAGGGTTTGTATTATCAGATGTCTAGAGTGAGAGATAGGGTTTGTATTATCAGATGTCTAGAGTGAGAGACAGGGGTTTGTATTATCAGATGTCTAGAGTGAGAGACAAGGTTGCATTATCAGTGTCTAGAGTGAGAGACAGGGTTTGTATTATCAGATGTCTAGAGTGAGAGACAAGGGTTTGCATTACAGATGTCTAGAGTGAGAGATAAGGGTTTGCATTATCAGATGTCTAGAGTGAGAGACAGGGGTTTGCATTATCAGAGTCTAGAGCAAGAGACAGGGGTTTGTATTATCAGAAGTCTAGAGTGAGAGACAAGGGTTTGCATTATCAGATGTCTAGAGTGAGAGAAAAGGTTTGCATTATCAGATGTCTAGAGTGAGAGACAGGGGTTTGCATTATCAGATGTCTAGAGCAAGAGACAGGGGTTTGTATTATCAGATGTCTAGAGTGAGAGACAGGGGTTTGTATTATCAGATGTCTAAGTGACAGGGGTTTGCATTCTCAGATGTCTAGAGTGAGAGGGGTTGCATTATCAGATGTCTAAGTGAGAGACAGGGTTTGTATTATCAGATGTCAAGAGTGAGAGACAGGGATTTGCATTATCAGATGCCTAGAGTGAGAGACAGGGATTGCATTATCAGATGTCTAGAGCGAGAGACAGGGGTTTGTATTATCAGATGTCTAGAGTGAGAGATAAGGGTTTGCATTATCAGATGTCTAGAGCGAGAGACAGGGTTTGTATTATCAGATGTCTAGAGCGAGAGCCAGGGTTTGTATTATCAGATGTCTAGAGTGAGAGACAGGGGTTTGTATTATCAGATGTCTAGAGTGAGAGACAGGGGTTGTATTATCGATGTCTAGAGTGAGAGACAGGGTTTGTATTATCAGATGTCTAGAGTGAGAGACAGGGTTTGTATTATCAGATGTCAGAGTGAGAGATAGGGTTTGTATTATCAGATGTCTAGAGTGAGAGACGGGTTGTATTATCAGAGTCTAGAGTGAGAGACAGGGGTTTGTATTATCAGATGTCTAGAGTGAGAGACAGGGGTTTATTATCAGATGTCTAGAGTGAGAGACAGGGGTTTGCATTATCAGATGTCTAGAGTGAGAGACAAGGTTTGCATTATCAATATCTAGAGTGAGAGACAGGGGTTTGTATTATCAGATGTCTAGAGTGAGAGACAAGGTTTGTATTATCAGATTCTAGAGTGAGAGGGTTTGCATTATCAGATGTCAAGAGTGAGAGACAGGGGTTTGCATTATCAATGCCTAGGTGAGAGACAGGGTTTGCATTATCAGATGTCTAGAGTGAGAGACAGGGGTTTGTATATCAGATGTCTAGAGTGAGAGGGGTTTGCATTATCAGATGTCTAGAGTGAGAGACAGGGGTTTGCATTATCAGATGTCTAGAGTGAGAGACAGGGTTTGTATTATCAGATGCCTAGAGTGAGAGACAGGATTGCATTATCAATGTCTAGAGCGAGAGACAGGGGTTTGATTATCAGATTCTAGAGTGAGAGATAAGGGTTTGCATTATCAATGTCTAGAGCGAGAGACAGGGTTTGTATTATCAGATGTCTAGAGCGAAGCCAGGGTTTGTATTATCAGATTTAGAGTGAGAGACAGGGTTTGTATTATCAGATGTCTAGAGTGAGAGACAGGGTTGCATTATCAGATGTCTAGAGTGAAGACAGGTTTGTATTATCAGATGTCTAGAGTGAGAACGGGGTTTGTATTTCAGAGTCTAAGTGAGAGAAGGGGTTTGTATATCAGATGTCTAGAGTGAGAGAAGGGGTTTGTATTATCAGATGTCTAGAGTGAGAGACAGGGGTTGTATTATCAGATGTCTAGAGTGAGAGACAAGGGTTGCATTATCAGATGTCTAGAGTGAGAGACAGGGGTTTGTATTATCAGATGTCTAGAGTGAGAGACAAGGGTTTGCATTATCAGATGTCTAGAGTGAGAGATAAGGGTTTGCATTATCAGATGTCTAGAGTGAGAGACAGGGGTTTGCATTATCAGATGTCTAGAGCAAGAGACAGGGGTTTGTATTATCAGATGTCTAGAGTGAGAGACAAGGGTTTGCATTATCAGATGTCTAGAGTGAGAGAAAGGGTTTGTATTATCAGATGTCTAGAGTGAGAGACAGGGGTTTGTATTATCAGATGTCTAGAGTGAGAGACAGGGGTTTGTATTATCAGATGTCTAGAGTGAGAGATAGGGGTTTGTATTATCAGATGTCTAGAGTGAGAGACAGGGGTTTGTATTATCAGATGTCTAGAGTGAGAGATAGGGTTTGTATTATCAGATGTCTAGAGTGAGAGACAGGGGTTTGTATTATCAGATGTCTAGAGTGAGAGACAGGGGTTTGTATTATCAGATGTCTAGAGCAACAGACAGGGTTGTATTATCAGATGTCTAGAGTGAGAGACAGGGGTTTGTATTATCAGATGTCTAGAGTGAGAGACAAGGGTTTGCATTATCAGATGTCTAGAGTGAGAGACAGGGGTTTGTATTATCAGATGTCTAGAGTGAGAGACAAGGGTTTGCATTATCAGATGTCTAGAGTGAGAGATAAGGGTTTGCATTATCAGATGTCTAGAGTGAGAGACAGGGGTTTGCATTATCAGATGTCTAGAGCAAGAGACAGGGGTTTGTATTATCAGATGTCTAGAGTGAGAGACAAGGGTTTGCATTATCAGATGTCTAGAGTGAGAGAAAAGGGTTTGCATTATCAGATGTCTAGAGTGAGAGACAGGGTTTGCATTATCAGATGTCTAGAGCAAGAGACAGGGGTTTGTATTATCAGATGTCTAGAGTGAGAGACAGGGGTTTGTATTATCAGATGTCTAGAGTGAGAGACAGGGGTTTGCATTATCAGATGTCTAGAGCGAGAGACAGGGGTTTGCATTATCAGATGTCTAGAGTGAGAGACAGGGGTTTGTATTATCAGATGTCTAGAGTGAGAGACAAGGGTTTGTATTATCAGATGTCTAGAGTGAGAGACAAGGGTTTGTATTATCAGATGTCTAGAGTGAGAGATAAGGGTTTGTATTATCAGATGTCTAGAGTGAGAGACAGGGGTTTGCATTATCAGATGTCTAGAGTGAGAGACAGGGTTTGCATTATCATGTGGTTAGAAAAGAGAGAGAGTGGGGGGAATGCGGGATTTCTATTTTCATATAGTAAAAAGAGAGTTAGAGAGGGGAGTCCATTATCATGTATTTAGGATAGAGTGATAAGGAGTTTTCATTATAATATTCTTAGGTGTGTGTGTGTGTGTGTGTGTGTGTGTGTGAGAGAGAGAGAGAGAGAGAGAGAGAGAGAGAGATTTTTTTTTAGATCAAGAATTGACGGTTATGTTTGAAGCCACGTTTTATTGGGGTTTCCTCTTTGAAGAATCGAAGTCTTTTAAAATGTTGAAATCAAAGCTTTGTTTGGAGTTTCAGAGGGATTCTTCACACTTGGACAATTTCATATGTGCTTCACCCAAATCTGCCTGCGGTTATCTAACAGACACCTTGAGCCTGCACTATAACCCATGAACCTCATGGGCTAACAAGTTCCAGAAATGGGGAGGTTGTATGCATGCTGGGTGTCTTCATGTATTCATAAGCCACCGAAAGCTGACATGGCTTACATAATTTTTGATTGTCTGTATTTGATGTTTTGCATGCGTGATTTGGACAATAGGGATATAAGTGTAGGTTGGCTTGGGAACTCAGAAAAATCACCACCGTTTACCTGAGAGGCGCTACCAGGCAGCGTTGATCTGAGGTCTTTGGATTTGAAGTCTGAAGTATTTATTCATTAGTGCGTGTGCGTGTCTGAGTGAGTGGTTATTTGTATGTATATGTGTGTGCGTGTCTGAGTGTATGGTTTTGTGTATGTATATGTATGTGTGTGTGTGCATATGTGCATTTGTGTATATGTATGTGTGTGTGTGTGCAGACGTGTAGCCCGTCCAAAGATGGCTGGAGTGATGGCATCGAACACAGACTGCCCAGTGTGTAGTGAAGAATTCACAGACCCCAAACTCCTCGAATGCAACCACCTGATTTGCCGAAAATGCATCCTTGCCTGGCTTAAGAAGTCTGGACGGAGCGGAGGATGCCCACTTTGCCGTGCAGCCATCCTCTCTTCCTCTCCTCTTCTTCCTCGTCCTCTGGCCAGGATGACCTGGAAGCTCTGGTGGACGCCCTTCCGACGGATTTAACCGTTGTAGCATTGGTGGACAGCAACAGGATACTCAGTAGTCGCCATGTCTGCATGTGCTGCGACGATCACGTCACTGCCACAGCTTTCTGCTTGCAGTGCAACATGAAACTGTGCAAGACTTGTTCGAAAAGCCACAAGAAAATCCCGAGCCTCAAGAACCACGTGGTTGAAGCCCTGAGCCAGCTCACCTCGGAAAAATTAGTTGAGATCAACCGCTCCATGTGCAAGGACCACGAAGACAGGCCAGCAGAACAATACTGCTCTTCCCACCAAGAGCTCATCTGCCTGCTGTGTTCTTCCACCAATCACCGCGCCTGTGAAAAAGTAATGTCCATTCAGGAGGCAGCGACAGAGAAGAGAGAGAGCAGTTTCGATTGGACGCCGAGAGGTTGAAGGAGAAAGAAACAGAGATGAGAGCAGAGGTGAGTTGTGTGGCAGTAATTTACAGTAAAGGTAGGCCAAGTCTGTCCCATTAGCCGGAGATCGTAGAAGAATGAGGTGGTAGAGACCTTCACTTTTCTTGTGGCCAATGTTAACAGGGTGGTAAACCCTGAGGTCTTAGGGAAGTGAAAGTTACAGAGGCCAACTTTTAGGGCCAGCATTATGAGGGCAGTGCCCATGTCCTTTCTGTTGCATCATTATCTTACCAAACCCTGGGTGTGGTGGAGGCTGCATTTTTTCCTCCTAAGTTCTATCTTTTCGCAAACCAGGTCCCTGGTACCAGTCGCCGTTAGCATTAGTTAGCACAACAGACCAGACTGGAAGGTTATGGGTTCGAATCTAATCAGTCTTGTAAAAATCATAGTGTGATGTTTTGGCCCCCAGCTGACACCTACCCAGAGCTGACCCTGCCGTGAGCTCATAGGAAGACTGGGACCACGCAGTTGAGTCTCATCCACTTCACAGATGCATGGTGGTTGAGGGTGATGCTCAGATGTTTTGACCAATACCACAGGTATGTATCTCTCGGGCCTGGTTGGATATACTATGAGAGCAAGCGTAGGGAACAGCCCTTTTCACGCAGTCCAGAACAGAACTCCACAGCAAGAAATAATTTTCATTCCCATTGTCACCGTCTTTATAACGGTATGAAAAATTGTCCCAGATATTGTGGCCATTAACCGTTTGACTCCCGCACCCCATCCACCAACTGCAAAAACTTAACACTTTGATTTCCTCACCCTTCCTGCAGGAAGCTGGTGGATAGCGTGAGGGAATCAAAGGATTAAGTTTTTGCTTTGCTAGCATGGTTGACAATGCAGGATACTAGTGGACGGGGTGTGGCAGTCAAACGGTTAAATTAGCGTGGAAATTGGGACACACAAAACAAAACAAAACCGGGTCTATGGTAGTTGCATGTGTTACGTTTATGACATTGTGCTCTCTCTCTCTCTCTGTTTGTCTGTCTTGTCATTCTGTCTGTCTGTTTGTACATCTGTCTGTCACTGTCTCGATGCTTGTAACTGTTAATTGATTAATCTCATTGATTAATACAGTCATTATCATTTTCTCTAAGAAAGAGGTCATGTTACACCGATATTTTACAATCTGGTGTGTGTGTGTGTGTGTGTGTGTGTGTGTGTGTGTGTGTGTGTGTGTGTGTGTGTGTGTGTGTGTGTGTGTGTGTGTGTGTGTGTGTTAGATGTGAACCACCACAACGAAATGATCGCCGTTTCTTGTACTGGTAAGGGATAATATTTATAGGTTACACGGCCATGGTCGATTTGTGTATTTGTACTGGCTCTCTGAACTTCCCTACACACGATTCTTCTGTGACACTCAAATATCTGAATGATTTTTATGTTGAACAAATTTTTTGGCAAAGTCTTCCAGATCTTAATGAGAACGTTTACTCCTTTTCATTCCTTTAATTAACCTTGATTTTCTTAGTATGCCAATTTTGGAATTACCGTTTTTATAAGCCTTTATATCTGGCATTAATTATCTAGTTTTTAAATGAGTGTCACTGTTAAAAAGAGCATAACACATATATTCTTTTACAAAGTGTCAACGAATAAAAATAAACATCAAAAACAAACAAACAAACAAAACAAACACACAAACACACAACCACAGGCAAGCCATCCTCATGTAACTCAAGACACTGTCCTTTATACGAAAATTCACCAGATGACAGACTCTCTGAACTGACTTACAACTCATTTTATGGAGATATTACCAATGGTTCACCAGATCCAGAGCGTGAGAGACAAGTTCAAGGCCACACGGAAAACGGTCAAGGACGTGTTTCACGCAATCCAGATGGAAGCAGAGAAAACGGTGTCAGAAATTCTTTGAGCTAATCCAGGCTGAAGAGGAAAAGATGGCACTTGGCCAACTTGACCAAGAACGAGCGGCCATCACATCACACGTTTCCGTCATCAACAACTTGGTGACGTCAGCCCCTGATGACGCTCTTCTCGACATGACGAGCAAGATGAAATCCCGCCTGGCTGACATTGAACTCCAGATCCAAAATAAGAGCAAGGTGAAGGCCCAGGCTGATGTCCGATTTGACATCCAGAAGCTGGAACAACTGAAGCTTGACATCTCAACGCTGGGTAAGTTTCTGATTGAAGAGTTGATTCAGAGATTATTGCGAAAACAACTAAACTTCAAGGCCAGATAACTTAAACTTCTGATCATCTTCAAACATTCTGAATGCCCTGAATGAAACCCAAGTGGTCTTCGTTACAACTCGTTGGTTAACTTAAAATCAGATCACTTCAAATGTTGGATAATCTCAATAATGCATTTGACTATCCTTAACGACAGTCAGACTTGCGAGAAACATGTCTTGAAAATCATAATGTCAAAAGACGGGCAACGGTGGCGATATGAAATTGTCCATTGAAAGCTGAGCTGTATCTAGATATTAAATGAAAATAACAGTTTGTATTTGTAACTACCCTTGTTTATTGACTTTGTTTATCTGTTTAATTTGGCTTGGTTTGGTTTGGCTCAGTTTTGATTTGCTTTGCTTTGCTTTGCTTTGGTTTGCTTTGGTTTGGTTTGATTTCATGTAATTTAATTTTCGAAACACTAAAGTCAAATAAGTTAATTTTGTCGTATGGGACTCACTTACACACTTAAAGTTTAGTGAAGTTTTTGATATTTTCAGATTCAGATGACTTCATTTATTAATAATAATAATAATAATGTTTATTTGTATAGCGCATATTCCATATAAAAACATGCTCACCAGCGCTTTACATTTCGTAAAAAAGGCAAATGGTGATAAAAATGTTCACAATTACATACACAATGAGATAACAACAAACATTAAAGCTATACAAGTAAGAAGACACATAAGAAACCACAGAATATTAAAATTTAACCCTGACTTATGTAATGAAAAAAAGAACAGATTTTTCATATGAATAAAGAGGCATACTGTCGTTAAATATTGCTGCGTGTGTGTGCGTGCGTACACGTGTGCGCGTGTGTGTGTACGTGTGTGTGTGTGTGTGCGTGCGTGTGCGTTGCTGTGCGTGTGTGTGTGTGTGTAAGAATATGTGTGTGTGTGTGTGTAGATGTGTGTGTAGAATGTGTGTGTGTGTGTGTGTGTGTGTGTGTGTGTGGTGTGTGTGTGTGTGTGTGTGTGTGTGTGTGTGTGTGTGTGTGTGTGTGTTTCCGTGTGCTATGTTGGCATGCGTGTGTGTGTGTTTGTGCATGCAATAGTTGTATATAAAATTATAATCAATATTTTGAATGAAGATAAAAACACAGTAAAATTCTAATTCATATACAGGAAAAACATTATAATTTCATTATTACAGCATTAACACCTTGACAATCAAAATTACCTCACAAATTATAATCTATTAGAGTGCCTCCAGGCGCTTGAAGAGTTAAACGGTTTTCATTGCAACTGTATTCTTCTGTGTACTCCCATTGAGATAAAGTGTTAACATAGAAAGGTGATCCACAATTTAACCTGGATTTGTACCAGGAGTGAGGTGGTAGAGACCTTCGTCTATCTGAGGGCGGGTCACACTTCTCTCCGTTGTTCTCAATCCTGAAGTAGGTCAGTTATCCATTGACAGCTGGGGGTGGGGGTTGCGGGTGCTGATGGCAGTACACACAAAGTTTACCCCGGTCAGGGTCGTACAACGTGAAGGTGGGAGTTCATGCACACAACACACACACACACACACACACACCACACACACACACACACACCACACACAACACACACCACACACACACACACACACACACACACACCAGAATATATATATATACATATACATATATATATATATATGTGCATGTATGTATGCAGATACATACACTACACACATACATCCGAATTTATATCTTCATGTTGTAGAATACATCTACGATTGTCTACATCTGTGGAAACGTAAGACTTACTTATTTTAGTACTTGTATTCCCATCGATGGTGATGCTGATACGTCATGTGAAATGATTGTTTGTTTATATTTTATGTTGTTTTTAATTGTTTTCTCCACTCATCTTTGTTTCGTACATACATACATACACATCTATGTATCTATCTTTCTTTCTATCTATCTATCTATTATCTATCTATCTCTATCTATCTATTCCTTCTATCTGTCTATCTACTCTATATCTATCTATCTATCTAGTCTGTCTGTCTGTCTGTCTATCTGTCTGTCTGTCTGTGTGTGTGTTTGTCTGTCTGTCTATCTATCTATTGATCGATCTATATATATATGTGTGTATATAAAAATTATAATAATAATAATAATGTGTATTTGTATAGTGCATATTCCATATAAAAACATGCTCACCAGCGCTTTACATTTCGTAAAAAAGGCAAATGGTGATAAAAATGTTCTTTGAGCTGATCCAGGCTGAAGAGGAAAAGATGGCACTTGGCCATCTTGACCAAGAACGAGCGGCCATCACATCACACGTTTCCGTCATCAACAACTTGGTGACGTCAGCCCCTGATGTTTTTAAAAGCCGTTATATCTGGCATTAATTATCCAGTTTTTAAATGAGTGTCACTGTTAAAAAGAGCATAACACATATATTCTTTTACAAAGTGTCAACGAATAAAATAACATCAAAAACAAACAAACAAACAAACAAACAAACAAACACACAAACACACAATCACAGGCAAGCCATCCTCATGTAACTCAAAGCACCGTTCGTGATAGATGGTCCTTTCACCAGATGACAGACTCTCTGAACTGACTTAAGTGTGTGTAATACATATTTATATACATATATATATATATATATATATGTGTGTGTGTGTATGTGTGTATATACATTCATAACATTTAGAGAAGAAGGAGAAAAGGACAGCACCCATTAGCACTGACTTCCACAGGGATGCCTGTGTTGGCGTAGAGGTACATTTCCCGTCTTCCAGTCTGAATGCACAAGCTCGAAACTGTGCTTAGGACAACATTGTGTGTTTTGCCCCCAGTTTTAGGTCTTCTCTGTTCAGGTTTGAGGGAGGTAAAGGAGCGAGAAAGAGGGGTGGCTACTGCCCTTATAAATCTGGCCCTGAGAAAATGTGAGAGTTCTACCACCTCACTTTCCTACGACCTCAGTGTTATAGGGGCCTTTACCTGAACCAGAAAAAAAAACACGAAAAAAGAATAAGAACGCGTATTTAATTAGTACAACAAGACAAGACAGACGCAAATTTGGCCTTTGTCAAGCTAAGATCAGAAACAAACAAACAAACACCAGATACAAAAATTAGGAGAAGAAGATTGAAACTTCCCTGCTGCTCCGTCCTCTGGTGTTTGTTTGTTTGTGATCTTACGCTTGACAAAGGCCAGTTGGCCGAAAATTAGCGTCTGTCTTTTACTTGTATTAAATACGCGTTCTTATTCTTTTTTCGTGTTTTTTGTTTTGTTTTTTGTTTTGGTTCCTGTTTGCTTCAACGCGGGCAGTCACACTTGTTTTGGATCTTTACCGTGTTAGGGTTACCGGGTGCAAAACACACGTGGGGTAGTGCGCTTGTAGTCTCCATTCTACCCGCATGGGAATGGGTTTCTGATTTTCTTGAGAGTTACGGAAGATACAGCATTGAGGGGAAAGCAGATGGGCACCGCCCTCATAATGCTGGCCCTGAAAAAAGTTGAGGTCTGTACCACCTCACTCGACTACTACTTCAGTGTTATGAGACGACCTTTGCGTTTTTCCCCCGTGGGGATGCCGGGGGCTCTTTCAGTATAAATAGTATCCCCACCTTCTGGAAAGTCTGTGTTAGAAATTTCCTCTTTTCTGTCACTCTCTTTGTTTTTATCTTGTTCCTTTGCTTTCTGTCATTTCTTCTTATCATTATCTGCCTTGCTGGTCTATTCACCTGTATGTTTTCGATACAATCTTGATTACTTTTTCTTAGGATTGATAATTGGGTTCATCTATTAGGTGCAATTTTGGCTCTAGGGAGGGAGATATGCGGAAGCAATTTTAGGTAATTTAGGCCCGTTTTTATATGTTTTGGTATCCGTAGGTGTGCTTAAATTTATATTCAGGTGTGTTTTTTAAAATCCCCTGTGCGATAAATTGGATGGAGTGGTCAACGCCGGGGGCATGTCCTCAGATTATGTGCGCAAATGCATTGATATGTGTAATTAATTTTCTTTTCTTTTTTTTCCTGTTGAAGTTTTGATGTTTTGAAGCGGTTATAGCCCTGATATGGCTCTATGCAGTCGGCTGGACTTTTTAACAACAATAACAGTAACATTTACGTTTCCCACAGGGACGGTGACCTTGCCTGTTACGACACCCCCACCCACGTCTACTGCAGTACCGCCATCACGACCACCATCAGTAGTTCTACCACCGCCACCACTATCACGCTACCACCACCACCACCATTACTATCACCTCCACCACCACCCACAAGACCAGCATCAACAACTGCACCACCACCACCGTCATCATCATCACACCACCTCAAGCTCTTTACCAGCCGGCTCTACAGACACCACTACAGCCAAACCAAGACGTGCGGATCTGGCCAGAGTTCTGAAGGTGGGCGACAGAGTCAAACCTGCTCCAGACTGGGTTGTATGTTTTCCGAATGAGGTGAGACTGCTATTTACGTTTACATATCTGTCAGACGGTTTCATGTTCGAGCACTTTGCGCTCAACTTCAGACACTCTTTCCCTTCAGGTCCTTAGATTTAAACTATCAAGTGTTGGGCACCGTTGTTTTGCTGTCTCAGGACCGTCAGCCTGGAATAGGCATCCACTCTGCCTTCGCCTGACACCTACCCTTTCTGCTTTTAAATCCAATTTAAAAACTCACCCCTTTTTCCAAAACGAATTCTACAACTACTTCTTTCCCTTAATCTGTGTATTAAATCTTGCAAGATCGTCTCTGTCGATTGTATGCGTATGCCTGGTGCGTGAGTGCGCTTTGATTTGAATGATCAAGATTTGGCGCTGTATAAATGCTGTTATTATTATTAATTATTATTATTAGTTTACCTTGTTATGCGATTGTGAGGCGTGGACAGTCAACACGCAAAGTCAGAGCAAGATTGAGGCAGCCGAAATGTAGTCTAAGAAGTATGTTGAGAGTTCCATGGACAGCAAAGAAAACAAACGAGACAGTCTTGAAGGAGGAAGACACGAGAAGATCATTGATTAATTAAGAAGATTAGGAAAAGACAAGCAACACTTACAGGCCATTTTATGAGGAAAGGGGAATTAGAGCACGTGGTCACAAGAAGAAAGCTGGAAGGAAAGTGAACACCAGGTAAACCCAGGGAGAAAATATTGGACGGACTTGCAGGGTGGCCGAGGACAGAAAGGGTGGAAGATGTACTTGCAGCGACAAGGGATAGATGCATATGGAGGGCCATGATCGCCAACGCCGTGCGGCAGGGCACATGATGATGATGAATTTACCTTGTCTGGTTGATCCGGGCAATTTTAGGGTGAGGATATACTTCCAGCCTTGAGGTCAGTCTATGTGCAGATTTGCTTGTGCTAAAACCCTCCTCATGAGTGCATGCAGGCAAACTATCAAATACGCATCTTTTTATAGATCGAACAAACCATGTCAGAGTTGGTGGCTTACGGAAAGATGAAAACACCCAGCATGAGTGTCTCCCCTCCCCACTCTTAAGACCATGCCAGTACATAGGGTTTTGCACAGGCTCAAAGTGTCTGGCAGATCATTGCTGGTAGATTTGGTGGAGCACCTGTAAAGTTGTATATCTGGAATGAATCCCTCTTGAACGAGGTCAAGACAATACACAGAGAGAGAGAGAGAGAGAGAGAGAGATACAGATATATAAAGATTATATTATATAGATATACAGATATCTATCTATCTATCTCTATATTATATATATATACATACATATATGTATATATATATATATATATTATATATATATATATATATATATAATAATAAATAGCGAGAAAGAGAGAGCGATATACATATATACATACATATATATCGAGAGAGAGACAGAAACAGACAGACAGATGGAGAGAGTGTGTGTACATTCGGTGGAACCTCAAGATGTTATGTAGAATATATGCACAGCCTCAAAGCATTTACCAGAATTGTTTTGGATTCTATCAGATGGCATCTGCCTTATCAGTGCATATAAACTTTTCTGAGTGCGGTGACGTCTTCTATAGGAAACTGAACTTGAAGCTATAGTTCTGTCTCCACATGTCAGTAGCGCTGTGCTCCAAAGCAATCAACTAAGAGAACATTTCCAAACCGCCATAGGATTGGCCCAAGGTTATGTGTTGTTACCAAACTGTTCAACATCTTCCAAGCATTAGTCAGCGCAAGGGGCACCTTTTTTTTTTTATTATATGCACGAATGCATTGATATGTATTCCAGGTGCTTTTTAAGGGTTAGCTAGATGTCGTGTATGTTTCGAGATGGTTATTACGCGGATATAGCTCTGCACAGCCGGCTGTGTTTTAAATTAAACATTAGCAATAATAACAAGCCAATGGTAGTGCGAAAAACTCTCCAAAGCCATCGTATTGCCATCTTGACAAGTAGCAGACGAGTGTATAAGCTACAGTTTGCCGATGACACTGATTTCATTACAGTGCCAACACTGTACTGCAAGACCTCATCAACAGATTTCATCAACAGCGCGGGGAATATGGTATGGAAGTCGGCACAAATCCTGGTCAAAAACAAACAAACAAACAACAGCAGCACAGAAGTATACACGAACTACCAGAAATTGCCTGCCAGCTGCCTTGACCAAATCTGGCAGCTACAGGGCATAAATACGCATCAAGAATAGATAAGACAGTGACACCAACAGCCAGAATGAACAGAATGTGGACAAGCAGCACCCATCAACTTACCACAAAACACAGACTGTGCGAGTTAATGATAGGTTCCGTTCTATATTGGCATTAAACCTGGACGCTGCTTGGTGACTCAGAGATGACAAGCCAGGTCTTTGAGACTGAGCGCGCGAGGAAGCTGCTTCACACGTACTTCAGCCTTGGAACATAAGACTTACGAAATGTACAGGACCAGACCAGCACCTTGATTGCCAACGAGAAAACCTGGCAACTGCAAAACAATGCCAGCTTGTATTGACTGATACCGTCATCTGTCGTAACACACTATCCAAGCCATCATTGAAAATACCGCGTCAAAGGTCATCACCGAAGTTGACAGAGGAAGAGCTGGGTGGCAAATATCTAAAGTCTGGACCAGGGCCAGTTCAGTATGCCTGAACTGCTGGATACTGCCCTGAAACAGATATAGAGGATTCTGTCCGTTGCTGCGTCAAGCATCACAGCAGTCATCCCAACAACGACAACACAGGTTACAGGATCAGATGATGATGATAGTGTCGGTGACTTTGTTGTTAGTGAGTTCTTTTTATTGTTCGGTTGATGGGCTAATGCTAAATAGTTTAATATCTAATTAAGCAGCATTTCTTTAAATAAAGTGAGTGTGTGTGTGTGTTTGTGTGAGTGTGTGTGCGTGCGTGTGCACGCAAGTGTGTATATGTGTGCGTGTGTATATGTGAGCGTTTATGTGTGTGTGTGTGTGTATGTGTGTGTGTGTGTGTGTGTGTGTGTGTGTGTGTGTGTGTGTTTCTGTATATATAAGGAGTATGATTGGTGAAATGTTTACAAATGATACAGGTGAAACTTTTTCAAATATAATTACAGTATGTATTTTATTACACTAATGATTGTTATTAACGCAACACGTGTAGTCATAATCAGTTAGTGATAACTTTTATGAAATTCTTCAAGTGTGTTTTACATAGGGATGTTAATATTTAGAAACTTATTTAAATGTTTTACTATGTGCAGAGAACGGTAAAAGCAGGGACTGTGGTAGACATACGTAGGTCACTATTGAACAGACGTGTCGATGTACTCTGGGATGATGGTACGAAAGGTTTCTATAACATGGGACTTTCACGGCTATAAGTTGGATCTCCTTTAAATGATGACTTTGACCTGTCTGACGTCGATGAAGTCTATGACGTCATTTCTGTGACACTGACTTTCACGGTGTTCTTGAAGTCAGCATGTGTGGCTTGACTCTGATGTGCCGTTGTGTCGCGATGCCATTCCACGTCACGTCAGTGTATGTTTTACGTCATTCCCTGTGAGGTACGTACGAGACTAGTGTCATTCTTTCTGACTTACTGGCTTAAAACTGACACCATTCTCTGATGCCATATTGTGATGTGCATTTCGTGCAAACTCATTTTGTGTTGTATGTTGTTTGACCCATACAGTTTTGCGATGTGTATTTTGTGTAACTATATCATGGTGTGATATATATTTTGTGTAACTGATACTATCATGTGATGTATATTTTTAACTGATTGTATATGGTGATGTACATATTGTGTAAACTCGTTTCATGTTGTGTATTTTGTGTAACTGATATCATTTTGTGATGTGTATTTTGTGTAACTGATACATTTGTGATGTATATTTTGTGTGACTGATACCATCATGTGATGTATATTTTGTGTGACTGATACCATCATGTGATGTATATTTTGTGTGACTGATACCATCATGTGATGTATATTTTGTGTGACTGATACCATCATGTGATGTTATTTTGTGTGACTGATACCATCATGTGATGTATATTTTGTGTGACTGATACCATCATGTGATGTTATTTTGTGTGACTGATACCATCATGTGATGTATATTTTGTGTGACTGATAACATCATGTGATGTGATATTTGTGTGACTGATACCATATGTGATGTATATTTTGTGTGACTGATACCATCTGTGATGTATATTTTGTGTGACTGATACCATCATGTGATGTAATATTTTGTGTGACTGATACCATCATGTGTGTGTATTTTGTGTGATGATACCATCATGTGATGTGTATTTTGTGTGACTGATAACATCATGTGATGTATATTTTGTGTGACTGATACCATCATGTGATGTATATTTTGTGTACTGATAACATCATGTGATGTATATTTTATGTGACTGATACCATCATGTGATGTATATTTTGTGTGAAATGATACCATCATGTGATGTATATTTTGTGTGACTGATACCATCATGTGATGTATATTTTGTGTGACTGATACCATCATGTGATGTATATTTTGTGTGACTGATACCATCATGTGATGTATATTTTGTGTGACTGATACCATCATGTGATGTATATTTTGTGTGACTGATACCATCATGTGATGTTATTTTTGTGTGACTGATATTATTTATGTGATGTATATTTTGTGTGTGACTGATACCATCATGTGATGTATATTTTGTGTAAACTGATAACATCATGTGATGTGTATTTTGTGTGACTGATAACATCATGTGATGTATATTTGTGTGACTGATACCATCATGTGAGTGTATTTTGTGTAACTGATAACATCATGTGATGTATATTGTGTGACTGATACCATCATGTGATGTATATTTTGTGTGAACTGATACCATCATGTGATGTATATTTTGTGTGACTGATAACATCATGTGATGTATATTTTGTGTGACTGATAACATCATGTGATGTGTATTTTGTGTGACTGATAACATCATGTGATGTATATTTTGTGTGACTGATACCATCATGTGATGTGTATTTTGTGTAACTGATACCATCATGTAATGTATATTTTGTGTAACTGATACCATCATGTGATGTATATTTTGTGTGACTGATACCATCATGTGATGTGTATTTTGTGTAACTGATACCATCATGTAATGTATATTTTGTGTGACTGATACCATCATGTGATGTGTATTTTGTGTGACTGATACCATCATGTGATGTGTATTTTGTGTGACTGATACCATCATGTGATGTATATTTTGTGTGACTGATACCATCATGTAATGTATATTTTGTGTAACTGATACCATCATGTGATGTGTATTTTGTGTGACTGATAACATCATGTGATGTATATTTTGTGTGACTGATACCATCATGTAATGTATATTTTGTGTAACTGATACCATCATGTGATGTGTATTTTGTGTGACTGATACCATCATGTGATGTGTATTTTGTGTGACTGATACCATCATGTAATGTATATTTTGTGTGACTGATATTATTTTGTGATGCATATTTTGTGTGACTGATGCCATCATGTGATGTATATTTTGTGTGACTGATACCATCATGTGATGTATATTTTGTGTGACTGATACCATCATGTGATGTATATTTTGTGTGACTGATACCATCATGTGATGTGTATTTTGTGTGACTGATACCATCATGTGATGTATATTTTGTGTGACTGATACCATCATGTGATGTATATTTTATGTGAATGATACCATCATGTGATGTATATTTTGTGTGACTGATATTATTTTGTGATGTATATTTTGTGTGACTGATAACGTCATGTAATGTATATTTTGTGTGACTGATATTATTTTGTGATGTATATTTTGTGTGACTGATACCATCATGTGATGTATATTTTGTGTGACTGATACCATCATGTGATGTATATTTTGTGTGACTGATAACATCATGTGATGTATATTTTGTGTGACTGATAACATCATGTGATGTATATTTTGTGTGACTGATACTATCATGTGATGTATATTTTGTGTGACTGATACCATCATGTGATGTATATTTTGTGTGACTGATAACATCATGTGATGTGTATTTTGTGTGACTGATACCATCATGTGATGTATATTTTGTGTAACTATGCTGATGACACCCAACTTCAAGACAGTGACTCACCTGATAATATACAGCGCCTGTTGACTCGCACCACTGAGTGTTACTCGGACATTAAGAACTGGATGACACACAATAAACTTCAGCTTAATGACGACAAGACAGAAGCTATCCTCATTGGCACCCGTCAGAAACTTTCTCAGCTGCCTCCTCTTTCTCTCCCATTATGTAACACATCAGTCCCAATTTCTGATTCAGCTAAAAACCTTGGTGTCTGCATTGACTCTACCCTCTCCATGAGCAACTTTGTTTCTCAAACTGCCAGATCTTGCTACTATCATCTCTATCGTATAAGGCTGATCAGGAAGTATCTCTCTGTCGAAACAACTGCAAAACTCGTTCTCTCCTTCATAATGTCTCGCATTGACTATTGCAATTCACTCCTGTCTGGTCTTCCTGCCTCCACCATTCACATCCTACAGCGCATTCAAAACAATGCTGTACGCCTTGTACTCAAAAAGAAAAAAGCTGACCACATATCTCCTCTCCTGGCACAACTTCACTGGCTCCCTGTATCAAAGCGCATACAATACAAACTAGACACCATGTGCTACAAAAGCCTCAATAACGCAGTCCCCGATTTCCTGTCAAGCCTACTTGAGATCTATGTTCCCTCACGTACCCTCCGCTCTGCCTCCGATCCTCTGACTTTTCGCTTTCCACGCACTAAGCTCAATACCTATGGTCCACTCTCCTGGAACACAAACTTCCTCTCTCAGTCCGTCAGCAACCTACTTTTGTCTCCTTCAAGTCCGTCTCAAAACCCACCTTTTCTCCTCTGCATAAAATCCTAACCTCACTCAACTCCCCCCCCTCTGCAGCCTGTCTCCGCTCGGAGGGGAATCACATGGTTATAATATATAATTGTATATGCTATGCTCTCTATAATTTTCCATCGCTTTTATTCTTGCTTTTATTGCTTTTATTGCTTTTTCTTCCCCATTTATAGCCATGCGGTGTGTGTGTGTGTGTGTGTGTGTGTGTGTTGTTGGTGCGTGTGTGGTGGTGTTGTGTGTTTGCGTGCGTGCGTGCGTGCTGTGTGTCTGCTTCAGCGCTTAGATTTGATTTTGTCAAGATTTTGCGCTATATAAATATTGTAATTATTATTATTATTATTTTGTGTGACTGATACCATCATGTGATGTATATTTTGTGTGACTGATACCATCATGTGATGTATATTTTGTGTGACTGATACCATCATGTGATGTATATTTTGTGTGACTGATACCATCATGTGATGTATATTTTGTGTGACTGAAAACCATCATGTGATGTATATTTTGTGTGTCTGATACCATCATGTGATGTATATTTTGTGTGACTGATACCATCATGTGATGTATATTTTGTGTGACTGATACCATCATGTGATGTATATTTTGTGTGACTGATACCATCATGTGATGTATATTTTGTATGATGATACTTTTTGTGATGACATTTTGTACGAATGATACTATTTTTGTGATGTACAGTTTTTATGAATACCATTTTTTGTGATCTACATTGTGTATGAATGATACTATTTTTGTATTGTACATTTTGTATGAATATCATTTGTGATGTACATTTTGTATGAATGATACTATTTTTGTGATGTACATTTTGTATGAATGACATGTTTATTGTTATGTACATTCTATATGAATGATACTATTTTTGTGGTGTACATTTTATATGAATGGTACCATTTTTGTGAAGTACATTTTATATGAATGATACTATTTTTGGATGTACATTGTATATAAATGATACGAATTTGATACTATTTGGGGCAAGGCACCTGATGATGATGATACTATTTTAGTGATGTACATTTTGTATGAATGATACTATTTTTGTAGTGTACGTACGTTTCGTATGAATGATACTTTTTTTTGTGATGTACATTTCGTATGAATGATACTATTTTTGTGATGTACATTTTGTATGAATGATACTATTTTGTGATATATGTTTTGTATGAATGATACTATTTTTGTGATGTATATTTTGTATGAATGATACTATTTTTGTGATGTATGTTTTGTATGAATGATACTATTTTTGTGATGTATATTTATATGAATGATACTATTTTTGTGATGTATATTTATTTGAATGATACTATTTTTGTGATGTATGTTTTGTATGAATGATACTATTTTTGTGATGTATATTTTGTAATTGTTTGAATGATACTATTTTAGTGACGTACATTTTGTATGAATGATACTGTTTTTGTGATGTATATTTTGTATGAATGATACTATTTTTGCAATGTACATTTTGTACGAATGACACCATTTTTGTGATGTATGTTTTGTCTAAATGACAGTGTTTTTGCTACGTACATTTTGTGTGAATGATATCACATCTGTGACGTACATTTTGAATACTTTGTAACGGTTTGTGACGTACACCTTTTTGTTCAGATTTTTATGATGCTCATGTGACGCATTTCCTTTTCATAGTGTACATTTTTATTTGACAATTTTGTATTTTGTATGACTGACATGATTTAATCGTGAATATTTTTCATTTTCATCATGTATACATGACATTGCCAAAAGGGAGCACTGAAAATTGACAAAAGGGTTCAAAATGAAGATTTTTTTTCCAGAAAAGGTTATACTGCTTCTTGCTTAAGTTACATCATTATGTATGATAAAAAAATGCGTTTACTAAGAGCTTCAAGAGACAATTCACTTTGTACATTAAAAATTGCTCGGTGTCAGATGTTAAGTATTATAAAATAATCACAGAGATATATTCAAGTAAACAGACACAGGTAATTATTGTCAGAACAGAAAGATAAAGGTGTATACTACCTGTCATTTCATTTTCAAAAAGTAATTGTTGCTCAGTCTTATCACGTAGCATATTATTGCTGTAAAATATAGCATCCGACACCATTGCAATCGGTGTCAAAAACGAAATTACATGAAAAATGAAGAACACTGAAAACGGCCACACAAGAAAACTGCGGACATTTTTCATATTGTAGCCTTGCACGGTTGTGAGGCATGGGCAGTTAGCACACAAAGTCAGAACAAAATTGAGGCAACTGAAATGTGGTTTCTAAGAAAAATGTTGAGAGTTCGTGGACAGCAAAGAAAACAAACGAGACAGTCTTGAAGGAGGCAGACACAAGAAGATCATTAATAAAGAAGATTAGGGAAAGACAAGGACATTTTATTAGGAAAGAGAAATTAGAGCACCTGGTCATAACAGGAAAGCTGGAGGAAAAGAGAACACCAGGTAGACCCAGGGAGAAAATGTTGGGCAGACTTGCAGAGTGGCTGAGGACAGAGAGGGTGGGAGATGTCACCGTCACCGATCCGTTAGACTGGCCGTCCGTCTGGGCGCCTCCGAAGACTTGACAACAACCTTTCTCCACTCCTCCCTGTTCTCCGCTTTCCTTAGGGTATCCCTCAGCTCCAGGCCCGTCCACTCTCGAATATTATCTTCCCATCTCTTCTTTTGTCTGCCTCTTTTCCTTCCTCCCGAGACTGTGCCTTGCAGGATTGTCTTGGCAAGGTCAGATGATCGAGTGATGTGTCCATACCATGTTAGTTTGCGTCATCTTACTAAGGGTCAGGAGGTCAGTGTAAAGCCCGATTTCATTTTGAATTCTTCTTTTGACTTCGTCATTCGTGATGCGATCTCTGTATGTGACGCCAAAGTTTACGAAAGCATCTCATTTCAACCGCCCTGATTCTTCTTTCCGTATTCCCTGTTAAGGTCCATGATTCGCAAGGGTATAAGAATATTGACATGACCAGGGAACGCATCAGTCTGATCTTTGAGCTGGTGGCGATGTTACTGTTGTTTCATATGGTTCTGAGCTTGGTCATTGCGACTGTGGTCTGGGCTATTCTGGAGAGTATTTCGGGCTTAGATCAGAGTATTTTGGGCTTAGATCCCTCATCTGACACGACTGATCCCAGGTATTTGAAACTGGGCACACTTTGGAGTTTTTGGTTATTGACCATTACATCAGCCGTGAAGTGGTTGTTGCGATTGGTCATTATTTTCGTTTTCTCGGCGCTGATTTCCATGCCATAATCAGAGGAGGTCTTTCCAAGACGGTCCACTAGGTTGATTAACTCTTGTTCTCTTCCGGCAAGGCCGTCAATGTCATCTGCAAAACGTAGGTTAGTGATGTTTCTACCTCCAGTGCTGACTGTTCCTTCATGTTCCTCGAGTGCCTCCATCATTATTCTTTCAAGGAAGATGTTGAAGAGAGTAGGGGGAAAGGGATGGATTCGTATGGAGGGCCATGATCGCCAACTCCATGCTGCAGGGCCCAAGATGATGATGATGAGCCTCGCATTCTGTATACCCGTCGACAAAATGCGTCATTTCCAGATTCCTGTGGCTGTAAAAACAGCATTCAGTTGCCATCGAAAGATTCGTCTGCCTTGTTACAAGACAAATACCATCTGATCCCCAACATTTTTGCGATTGATAATGCTGACAGTCGGCTAGCATGGATTATGTATTGCCTTAAAACAGTAGAAGCATGTTCTTAAAGTATGAGATACAACATTTAAAACAGATTTGTCTGCATGTGCTAAGCAGCTGATTACTTAAATGATGCAGGGTATCAAGTTTTTTTAACGTCCTAGATTTACCCCAAGCTGCATGTTCAAAATCACTTTTCTCTTGAACCGCTGAAAGCTTTATGGGGTTTAAAACTTGAAATCATCTGTGCTATTTCTTCAATCATATTTACATACCACACTAGCAATGAATACCGCACGAATATGTTGTAGTGAACTTTATTATTACTAAAAAAAAAAGCGCCAGATTTTGCAACCTTTTGGCAAGGTCATATATATGTAACAGAGTGCCTTGCTCTGTTACGATCTTTCCCCATTTACCTACAACGCTCAAAGGCAACACCGTGTAGCGTGCTTGCCTAGATCAAAAACGCCTTGCGTTCTCTTGGTCAAATTGTACTGTTATCTCACAGCCTCTGCCTACCCATAGCTATGCATCGAACATTCCAAAGATCTAACCAGTACATGACGCATATAGATAACACACTGCTAAACAATTAGCAGATCTACAATGTGTACATGTGCTCTGAAGCCCCGCCTACGACAAGATTTTGTCGTCATCTCCAGTCAGTATTACGTTGTAGTTTTACAGAACGTAGAGGGGGCCGTCACTAATGTATGCTGCCTTCAGCATTGTAAAACAATCGCCGTGTAATTGCCAGCGGGAACACTCAGACAATGACCGCAGGGTGCGTCTCTGTCCCAACCGCCCTAAGGTATTTGTGGCTCGATAGTGAGTACATAGCCTCTCGCAAAACTGCCGGACAATGACCAGCGTCTCACTTGCGTGTACTGACGCGCTGCGTTAAAACTACACACTAAGTGTTGATTGATTAATTAGGTGAGAACAAACAATCAGACCTTGGCATCTGGTTGATTGATTAATTAGGTGAGAACAACCAATCAGACCTTGTCATCTGAAAGGTTTGAAATTTGAAAATATGACCATCATGCTCTGTTCCCAGAGTACAAATTAACAAGGCGCATCATAGCGTGTGCTTTTCCACCGCCACTCTGTCTCACCAGAGGTGCCCTTTCCTGCCACCACTCTTGGTCTCACAGCAGGTGATCAACCTCACGGCGTTACTGTAGTAAGTTCTGGAGTTTTATCACTTTATTATTCATTGTCATTTGCAGTAAGCTTAGACTTTAGTGCCTCTTATTTCTTTAGATTCTAGCTCGAGTCTATTGAGCACCGTGCTAGATTTGCAGAATTCGCATAGTGAGAAAGTATGTTTTGATCGAAACGATGTGCTATCTCACAAGATCTGTAGCACTTAGCGTGGCGGCCACCATTGTAAAGATGGGACTGAGGTTTAAATGTAATAACCACTATAGATTTAGCCCCTATTTCATGTGGCTATTGTAGGACTATTGACGACCATATTCTGCCAAAAGCAAAGATACGATGCACTGTTGTGCAGAGGAAGAGTATTTTATACTGGACAGGGTTGTATTCACATACTGACATGATGACTGATGAAACACGTGCTCAGCTAATTGATCTGTTTAGTGTATCCCTTATCTGATCAGCACCACTGATAATCATGTAGGTCTATAGAGTGTTGTTTTGATGACATGGTTTAATAGTAATATGCTATACTATTTTGTTGTCATTGTCTCTAGCACTGGATCTAGAATTATACTTAATTACAAAGAGCTAATGGGTAATAGATTACTCAAGTGTGTTGTTCTCTCAACACTGTTGACTGCTATTTGATTAGGTGCTGTTTGTGATGACATAGTTCTCATTGTCAAATACTATGTCATCACCACTGAATATTAACTGTCTGATAGCTACCAAGATGCAATGCATTATTGTGCAGAGGAGCACTATTTTATACTTGACAATGTTGTATGTGTGTACATGATGGTAGTTGATGAAACAAGTGCTCGACAAATTGATCCTATTGTTGTATCCCTTGTCTGCTCAGCACCACTGATAATCATTATACTATTTATAGAGTGTTGCTTTGATGACATAGCTTAATTAGTAATATGCTATGCTATTTTGTCATCACTATCTCTAGCATTAGACATAGAATTACACATAACTACATGGAGCAAATATTTAATGGATGACTCCAGTATGTTGACTGCTATTCGATAAGGTAGACCTACTGTTCGTGACAACAGTACCCATAGTCAAATACTATGTTTGTCGTCACCACTGAATATTAACTGTCCAATAGCTGCCCATTCAGACGCTATGTTACAACTAACTCAGCCCATGGCAGCCAAACAGCTTAATATGACTGCATTATTTTGCCAGTATATTAATGGAAGTCTACTCTGTGCTAACGCTATTGAACAGCAATAGGGTAGTTTACCCTTAATTTATCAAAGGGTTACTCAAAGTTTTGTTATCAATTATTTGTTCCGTGATTACAAATGCTAGTGCTTTTGAGTGTAAATATCGACAGCACATATTTTGTTATAATGTAGTAGTTATTTACGCAACGTTTTGTTACCAATTATTTGTTGCATGTTTACAAATGCTAGTGCTTTTGTTTGTAAATGTAGACACCTTCTGTTTTATTATAATGTAGCAGTTCACTCTTGTACATTGACATTGTTAGTTCACAAAATGTGTACTTTGTCAGTGTATTTATGAAACTTTTTTGTGTCTTACAGGCACTGTCTTCCTTCCTATCTTCTTTGACGTTTTCTTTCAGTCTTCTTTCGGTCTTCTTTCGGTCTTCTTTGACTGTCTTCTCAATAATAAAGAGTCAAGTAGCAAAACGAGGACTTGTCTTTTGATTGAGAGACTTCCCTTTCTGTTCTGGATACAAACGACCACCACAGCAAGCAATCATCATCGCATACCCCTTAACCACCTCGCACCATCTCATATATATATATATATATATATATATATATATATATATATATATATATATATATATATATATATATATATATATTGTAACTGGTGGAGATTTTATCGCCTAGGTTTGAATCCCTTTCATGTCAGAACACAACACACGCACGTTTGAGAGCCTGTAAGCCATGTCAGCGTTCCGTGGCTGATAAAAACGGAATATACTCAGCATCTACGAATAATCAGAAATATGTATTGGGAACAAACAGCTGCAATGAGAACAGAAAACGATATAAGTTCTTTCCAAAAACATCAAAAGAAGAGTTAGACAGGGTTGGGTTTTGTCACCAGATCTGTTTTCACTTTACAGTGAAAACATCATGAGAAACCTAAAGGAAGACCCTGGATTAAAGGTTGGAGGAAAAATGATAAACAACATTCGATACGCAGATGACACCTTGCTGGTTGCAGAAAATGAAAGGGACGTACAAAACTTTGTGAATATACTAGAAATACAAAGCGAGGGTAAAGGGTTGGAGCTAAATAGCAGGAAGACTGAAGTCATGGTGATCAGTAAAAAACATGAAATCCCCTCCTGCAAAATGACAGCAAACGGCACAACCTTGAGACAGGTTGATAAGTTTAAATACCTGGGAACGATCGTTTCACCAGACGGCAGATGCACATCAGAA
>JAPXFY010000025.1:42440814-42500814 GCA_030674185.1 Monoplex corrugatus | reverse complement strand
AGAAGACCGACACAAAATGGATCCTCAAGGTATGTACAAACGAATTGAAGAAACTGTCCACAGGAAAAATACATGCACATCAACTGGTTGCTTAAAATCGAAAGATGGCACGCTTATCATGGAAAAAGACAAAGTACTGGACAGATGGGGAGAGTACATTAAAGACCTTTTTGAGGATGACAGAAAGGAAGAACACATTATAAAAAAAGAACTTTGAAGGACCACCCATAATGAAAGATGAAGTTAGAGTAGCACTAAAAAAGATGAAACCAGGAAAAGCCCCAGGACCAGACAACATTACTACAGAGATGATTGAAGGCCTGGAGGAATTTGGCATAGAAAAAATAACAGTCCTCCTAAATGAAATTTAGGACACTGGAAAAACCTCCAAAGATATGTCAAAATCAATTTTCATTGCACTTCCAAAGAAGACAGGGGCTATAGAATGCGAACTCCATCGCACAATCAGTTTGATGAGTCATGAAACAAAAATCCTGTTAAGAATAATCATGATGAGGACAAGGAATGGAATCAAAAGAGAAATAGCAGAAGAACAGTGTGGATTTGTGGAAAGGAAAGGAACTATTAATGCCATATACATGTACATCCTAAGAACTATCATAGAGAGATCAATTGAGATGAATACGGATTTGTATTTATGCTTTGTTGACTATACCAAGGCTTTCAATCGGGTACGACATGAAGAATTGATCAACCAACTGGAGAGACTCAATGTTGATGGAAAAGATCTACGAATAATCAGGAATATGTACTGAGAACAAACAGCTGCAATGAGAATAGAAAACAATATAAGCTCTTTCCAAAAACATCAAAAGAGGAGTCAGACAGGGTTGTGTTTTGTCACCAGATCTGTTTTCACTTTACAGCGAAAACATCATGAGAAACCTAAAGGAAGACCCTGGATTAAAGGTAGGAGGGAAAATGATAAACAACATTCGATACGCAGATGACACCGTGCTAATTGCAGAAAATGAAAGAGACCTACAAAACCTTGTGAACATACTAGAAATAGAAAGCAAAGGTAAGTGGTTGGAACTAAACAGCAGGAAGACTGAAGTCATGGTGATCAGTAAAAAACATGAAATCCCCTCATGCAAAATAACAGCAAATGACACAACCTTGACACAGGTTAATAAGTTCTAATACCTGGGAACGGTCATTTCATCAGACGGCAGATGCACATCGGAAACAGCCGGCAAAATCGGCCAAGCCAAAACAGCATTCAAAAAGATGACAAGCATTCTTACCAACAAATGCCTATCAATTAACATCAGGAAGAGAGTCCTTGAATGTTATATAGAACCAATACTGTTGTACGGATATGAGGCGTGGACAGTCAGCAAGCAAAGCCAGAGCAAGATTGAGGCAGCCAAGATGTGGTTTCTAAGAGGAATTTTGAGAGTTCCAAGGACAGCAAAGAAAACAAGCGAGACAATCTTGAGGGAGGCAGACACAAGTAGATCACTCATAAGGAATTATTAGGAAAAGATAGGCAACATTTATAGGCCATTTTATGAGGAAGGGGATTTGGATCACCCGGTCACAACGGGAAAGAGAGCACCAGGTAGACCCAGGGAGAAAATGCTAGACGGACTTGCGGAGTGGCTGAAAACGAGAAGGGTGGAGGAGATGGTTGGGGCAACAAGAGATAGAGACAGATGGAAGTCCATGATCGCCAACGCCATGCGGCAAGGCACCTGATGATGATGATGATATATTCTCTCTCTTTCTCTCCCTCTCCATATATATATATATATATATATATATATATATATATATATATATATGTATATGTATATCTTATGTATATGTATATATATATATATATATGTATGTATATGCATATATATGTATATACATTATGTGTGTGTGTGTGTGTTACGAGTCAAGTAGTTGCGCTTGAAGTTTTCCAAATATGATCAATAAAGAAGTATTGTGTTGTACTCTATTGCATTGTATTGTATCGTATTTCACTGTATTGCATTGCATTGCAGTGAGCACAGCCAGGTACCCATTCACAGCTCTGTGACCATAGATATATGTAATAGTTACAGTTTGGCAACTGAAGGAACATCAGCCTGTGATAGTTACAGCATCGATTCCCAATTGGATTTAGAATCAAAGTGACTGTCAGTGAACAGAAACCAGAAACACATAAAAATAAAATCAGAACGTGTATTTAATGAACGAAACAATGCCACACCAAGTACTAAAAAAGAAAGTACCACACCAAGTACGGAAAAAAAAGAAGCAGTACCACACCAAGTACTAAAAAGAAACAATACCACACCAATACTAAAAAAGAAACAATACTACACCAAGTACTAAAAAACAATACCACACCAAGTACTAAAAAACAATACCACACCAAGTACTAAAAAGAAACAATACCACACCAAGTACTAAAAAACAATACCACAAGTACTAAAAAAGAAACAATACCACACCAAGTACTAAAAAACAATACCACAACAAGTACTAAAAAAGAAACAGTACTACACCAAGTACTAAAAAAGAAACAATACCACACCAAGTACTAAAAAACAATACAACAAGTACTAAAAAAGAAACAGTACCACACCAAGTACTAAAAAACAATACCACAACAAGTACTAAAAAAGAAACAGTACCACGCCAAGTACTAAAAAAGAAACAATACCAGACCATACTAAAAAGAAACAATACCACACCAAGTACTAAAAAAGAAACAGTACCACAACAAGTACTAAAAAAGAAACAGTACCACACCAAGTACTAAAAAAGAAACAGTACCACAACAAGTACTAAAAAAGAAAGATACCACACCAAGTACTAAAAAAAGAAAGTGTCACACCAAGTACTAAAAAAAGAAACAGTACCACACCAAGTCCCAAAAAAAGAAACAGTGTCACACCAAGTACTAAAAAAAGAAACAGTACCACACCAAGTCCCAAAAAAAGAAACAGTACCACACCAAGTACTAAAAAAAGAAACAGTACCACACCAATACTAAAAAAGAAACAGTACCACAAGTACTAAAAAAGAAACAGTACCACAACAAGTACTAAAAAAGAAACAGTGTCACACCAAGTACTAAAAAAGAAACAGTGTCACACCAAGTACTAAAAAAAGAAACAGTACCACACCAATACTAAAAGAAGAAACAGTACCACAACAAGTACTAAAAAAGAAACAGTGTCACAACAAGTACTAAAAAAAGAAACAGTACCACAACAAGTACTAAAAAAGAAACAGTACTACACCAATACTAAAAAAGAAACAGTACCACAACAAGTACTAAAAAAGAAACAGTGTCACAACAAGTACTAAAAAAACAAACAGTACCACACCAATACTAAAAAGAAACAGTGTCACACCAAGTACTAAAAAAAGAAACAGTACCACACCAAGTACTAAAAAAGAAACAGTGTCACACCAAGTACTAAAAAAAGAAACAGTGTCACACCAAGTACTAAAAAAAGAAAGTGTCACACCAAGTACTAAAAAAAGAAACAGTACCACAAGTACTAAAAAAGAAACAGTACCACAACAAGTACTAAAAAAGAAACAGTGTCACACCAAGTACTAAAAAAAGAAACAGTACCACACCAAGTACTAAAAAAGAAACAGTACCACACCAAGTACTAAAAAAAGAAAGTATCACACCAAGTACTAAAAAAAGAAAGTGTCACACCAAGTACTAAAAAAGAAACAGTACCACAACAAGTACTAAAAAAAGAAACAGTACCACAAGTACTAAAAAAAGAAACAGTACCACAACAAGTACTAAAAAAAGAAACAGTACCACACCAATACTAAAAAAGAAACAGTGTCACACCAAGTACTAAAAAAAGAAAGTGTCACACCAAGTACTAAAAAAAGAAACAGTACCACACCAATACTAAAAAAAGAAACAGTACCACACCAATACTAAAAAAAGAAACAGTACCACACCAATACTAAAAAAAGAAACAGTACCACACCAAGTACTAAATAAGAAACAGTACCACAAGTACTAAATAAGAAACAGTACCACAAGTACTAAATAAGAAACAGTACCACAAGTACTAAATAAGAAACAGTACCACAAGTACTAAAAAAGAAACAGTACCACAAGTACTAAAAAAGAAACAGTACCACAAGTACTAAATAAGAAACAGTACCACAAGTACTAAAAAAAGAAACAGTACCACAAGTACTAAAAAAGAAACAGTACCACAAGTAATAAAAAAGAAACAGTGTCACACCAAGTACTAAAAAAAGAAACAGTACCACACCAATACTAAAAGAAGAAACATACCACACCAAGTACTAAAAAAGAAACAGTGTCACACCAAGTACTAAAAAAGAAACAGTGTCACACCAAGTACTAAAAAAAGAAAGTACCACACCAATACTAAAAGAAGAAACAGTACCACACCAATGCTAAAAGAAGAAACAGCACTACAACAAGTACTAAAAAAGAAACAGCACTACAACAAGTACTAAAAAAGAAACAGCACTACAGCAAGTACTAAAAAAGAAACAGCACTACAACAAGTACTAAAAAAGAAACAGCACTACAACAAGTACTAAAAAAGAAACAGCACTACAACAAGTACTAAAAAAGAAACAGCACTACAACAAGTACTAAAGAAAAGAACACAGTACAAACACAAACAAGTACTAAAAAAGAAACAGCACTACACAAGTACTAAAAAAGAAACAGCACTACACCAAGTACTGAAAAAGAAAACAGCGTGCAGAAGAGGCAGAATGTGTAAGTCATTTGTGTGTGTTCGTTCGTTCGTTGCTTGATTTAACGTCTTTTCACTTTAAGTGATATTAGACAGGGAAAAATGGCATGGATGATGAAATTAGGGGGGGGGGGGGGGGGGGAGGGGACAGAGGGAAACAGAGTAAGAGAAGGAAAAAAAATTAAAAGGAAGGGGCAAGGTCTTAAGAAAAAGGATATGGATGAACAGAGAAATGAAACTAGAACAACGCTAACATCAATAATGTAAAAGAAAAATCGTCATAAAAACAAAACAAAACAAAAAATAATCATAATTATAATAATATCTTATTATAGTAACGCATTAACAGGACTGTGAACCAATGATTCTGAAATTTTAACTAACAAAACTTGATCCGACACTACTTCTTTAAAATGCGTTTCAAGATAGTTTCCTTGTGTAAACGTCTTTGGTAAAAAAGAACGAAGCTTTCTGCAGTAAAACAAACAGTGATACAATGTGAATTGTTCGCCGCAAATACATAAAACATTTTTACAATATTTTGTTTTCAAAGCGTTCAGTTGAATACCAAAATATGTCATAACAATTAATCTCAAATGATATAACGAGGAATACTGCAATTTTTTACAAATATTTTGAACTGAAAGTTTGATTCTTTTTTGAGACACAAATTTTTCATTTAAATGCTCATGAAATCGAATCCATGATGTTAATTCTAGCGAGTTGTAAGCTTCTTTTACCGAGGTGTTAACATGTAATTCTATGGAATTTTCAGAATGGAGGGCACCGGATTTAGCTGCTCTGTCAACTACGTTGTTGCCATGAAGACCAACATGAGAAGGCACCCAGCATAAATTGATTTCCGAGCCATTTATCTTTAAACAATGTATTAGATGATTTGCCTCAATAATTAAGTCAGGTCTTGTGTCTGTATCAAAAGATTGTAAGGCATATAATACAGATTTTGAATCAACAAAGAGAACTACTTTGAAAGACACAGGCTGAAGGCTTATTAATAATGCAATGCTTGAACAACAGCAACCGATTCTGCTGTATATATAGATATATTTGCCCCAATGAAAAAAGACTTTTTAATGTTAAATTTTGGAACATAAAAGGCTGCTCCAGCGCTCTGATTTGTTAAGACTGACCCATCGGTAAAAATGTGGAGGTGGGTACGGTAGTTTTCATCGATGTGTTCACAAGCTGTGGATAGCGTAATGTTGACATTATTATCTTTTTTAACGTTTGCATAATCGAGATCAAATGTGGCCTTTAGCATTTCCCATGTAGGGATAGGCGTTATCGTTGGTTTCTCGGCTATTTCATTCATTGTTATGTTGGACTGTTTGATCAATCCAGATATGTAAGTTGCGGCTGTAATTTGTGATGAAATGTTTTCTGCTCGTTTTGGAAAGTCAGTATCAGACCTAATCTTAATTTCTTTGCTCATAAAATTATCCGCTTGTGAAGTAGTTCTAATTTCAAACTTTGCTAGCTAGCTCACGATGGTTGTTTAAAGGTAGAATTCCAGCAGCTTTGTACGTTTCCAGAGTAGAAGCATGAGTTGGTACACCCAGTGCAAGTTTAGGACTTTTGCAGTCCAAGCTCTGAATCTTTTTTAGTAAATATTTGGGTGCATTGAAAAAAACTTCTTGCGCGTAGGATAATTTAGACCTGACCAGCACTGTTGACAGATGAATCAGTACATTTGTATCCATTCCCCAGGGTAATTTGTTTATTATCTTTAGAAAATTTAAGGTTTTTCGCGCTTCTGTTAAAATATAATCAAAATGGACATTCCAGCTTAATTTCGACGTGATGTGAACTCCCAGAACTTTTACGACCTGTTTGTAATTTAACACTTCACCAAGCAATTTGAAAGTAGGCAAGTTATTTGAGTTACCACCAGGATCAAACAGCATCATGTTAGTTTTTTCTGCTGACAACGACAGACCATTTTCTAACATATAGTTTCCAAGATTATCTAGATCAATTTGATACAACTTCCTGATGTAATTTCGCGTTCTCTGTGGAGTTGTCTTTTTTAAAGTGATATTCATCCAAGTGCATATATCATCAGCGTACTGTACTAAAACAACATGATTTGAAAGAGCTTTAGGAAGATCCTGTATAAGGATATTAAATAAAATAGGTGCTATCACTGAACCTTGTGGAATCCCCATGTCAAGCATCGTGAAGAAGAATAACTAGCTCCCACTCTTGCCTGAATTGTTCTATTAGCTAAAAAAGATTTAATGTTAATTGAACATATTGCCCGATAAACCAACAGATTTTAGCTTGAACGATAGACGTTTATGCCAAACTTGATCGTAAGCTTTTTTCACATCAAAGAAAGTAGCTAAAACACTTTTTCTGTTTGATCTGAGTTGTAAGTTTAACCAGGTGCTCAGCTGCTGATCTTCCTTTTCTAAAACCTGCCTGGTTTACCGGAATAACGTTATTTTTATCACAGTAGTGTAAAAGTCTGTTTAAGACCAATCTTTCCATTAGTTTGCTTGTGTGGGACGTCAAAGCAATGGGTCTGTAACTGTTTTTATTGGTTTTCGATTTTCTTGTTTTTAATATTGGTATAACTATAGACTTTTGCCAGATTTCTGGCACAGTTCCGCTAACCCAGCATTTCTGCAAAATTTTGTGTAGGAAAATAAGGTAGTTTTCAGGGAGATGTTTAATCATTTCAGTCGAAACTGCATCAATACCTACCGAACTCTTTTTGTTGTGTAGAGACAGTACTGTGTTTTTTAGCTCTTCTAAGGTGATTGGAGAATTAAACCAGAGATAATTCTGTGGTACTGGATCAGTGTAGATTGGGTTGTTATCTTCCATTTCTCTGTGATGTTTGCAGTCAGGAGATAAACCTTCAATTTTACTGTTTTTAGCAAATAATTCCACAAAAGTTTCTGCTTTGTCCATGTCTGAAGGAAATGTGTTACATGTTTCAATCATTATCGGACACCTAGGTAAGTTGGTTCCATTCTTCATTTGGTTCATTTTCGTCCAGACTTTATGGAAATCTTTGAAATCTGAAATTTCTTTTGTGCAGAATGATGCCCAATAATCTTTCTTTGCTTCAGCAATGATTTTGTTACATTGGATGTTAGCTTTTTTCATTTCCACATGATCTTCAGGTTTCCGGCTTTTGATGTAGATTTTGAATTTCTCCCTTTTATATTGAACTGCTTTCTCACATGCCTCTGTCCACCAAACATTACCCAATCGATTATTTGATCTAGAAGATTTGAGTTTCGGAATCGATAGGTCTGCAGCGGCTAGATTTGACTCTTTGAATTTAGAAAACATAATGTCTACATTTTCACTTTCATAATGTCTGTAATCTTCATTAGCAAGAGCAGTTCAAAATAAAGACCAGTCTGCACGCTTGTAATTATATTTTGGAATAATTTCAGGAGAGCTGTCTTTCATCCTGATGTTTTTGTCAGTTATGGTTATGATAATAGTTAGATGATCGCTTCCCAAAGTGTCTCTGTGAGTTTCCCAGGTACAGGATGGTGCTAATTCTGGTGATATCAGAGACAAATCGATGGCTGTCGCCCTGTGTTTGGAAACATCAGGGATCCTAGTGATACTACCATCATTTAGAAGGTAAAGCGAACTATCAACGATATTTTCTACCAAACGATTGCTCGTAACAGTAGAACAGTTCTTTTCCCAAAATGGGGAGTGGGAATTAAAGTCTCCACTTATTAGCCATTTACCACGCTGCTGATATTGGATCGTGCGCAACCATTCTGTGTTGTGGTCATTTGGACCTGTTGGCAGGTAGACTGACAAAACGTTGATGTTTAAAGAATTGCTTAATTGGACAGTGGCAGCACAAGCGTGCAAATCTTCGCTTGATTTCAAAACTGGGGAAGCAAGCAGTATTGTAACTCTTTGAGTATATATATCGCGGTGGATACCTTCTTCCCGTGATTCCCACATTCATAGACTGGAGGATAATAATAATTGGGGAAATTGGGAAGCTTGGTAGCGACAACATTCATCGACTGTAGAATCAAAATTTCACACCTATTTGATGCCAGGAAATGCTCCAAGTAAGCCGAATTGGTGGAAAGGGATCTACAATTCAATTGCAAAAACTTGACTTGGGATTGTTGTCGCATTGCTGATATTGGTTAATCTCCAACTTTCTATTAACTGTTATTTATGGACGATAATAATGAATACTTTGATTTTCGTGTCCAGGAGAACTGGACAGACAGAAAATTACGTAATTACTTAGACTACGAAGTAAAGATAACAAAATTGTAGCAAAAACAATAAAAAGAAAATTACATAGTCCAACGTATGAATAACTTATAAAGGTGGTAATAGATTACAAGGGATAACAAATAACCAAAAATCTACACATCTTCAAATGTACAGAGTGTATAGTCTGACCAAGTCTTGATAGTCGGACTAAAACCTAGTTATTGTATATTTTCAGCTGAAGAAATGTCAGAGATGACGAGGAAAAAGTCCTGTGACATGAACGTTAAGAATTGTATATGTAATACTGTTATTTCAAAACATATTATACGGCCACCAAGGTGTGTAGTTGTCAAAAAGGTGGTGCCGTCCTCTGGAGAATCTGGAAGGGTGTAGCTGTGATGATCTTGATCTTGATGTTCTCCTTGGAGTCTCCCAAAACAGGTCTCGAATGTGTCTTCCAAGGTTTCCTGCAATGATGCTACTTCCTCTGGTGGTGGGTGAATGTCGTCTCTTAGAAATTGTTGAGTGGTACGAAGGTTCTCATGTGATACAAAAGAAATATTTTTCATATCAACAAGTTCAGCAGATAGGAAAGCGTTGAACAGATTTCGTTGAACCTCCATTCGTGCCTGCCGTACAGGGGCAACCTTACTAACGACTAGTTTAGATTTTGATGTTCTTGAGAACGTACGGAAGATCGTGGGTCTTTTTATGTTGTTTTGGAATATTTTCAGAACGGAATGGTGTAGGCCTATGTTTGGGAAGTGAAATGACGTCTTTAGTTGGTATGACGTCATGACGTTGTTCTTTCTTGTTTTTTTCTTTTCTTTTCAGGCACTTTTGTTGCTTGCTGTTTGGTTTTGCTGCTGGGTTTTGGTGCGTTGAGGTTTCGAGCCTGTTTGTCGTCATGCTTGCTTGTGTGGTTTTGTTTCAGTGCATCAGCGTAGGTGGGATGTGTAACATGTAGATCGGTCTGTGTGTGACAGTTACGGGTTGTCATGGTGATGTTCTTTTTTTGCTGGGTAGTGATAGAGTCAGGACAGTCTTTTCCAGAGAATTGACTTGGTCCCGCAGAGCCAGTGTGATATGTTTTTAGTTCTGCCGTATTCACGCAGTCCGCCGAGTTGGGAAGAGGCGCTGTGCAGGTTGTCCCACTCTGCGTGTCAGTGGGAGTCGTGGTCGGTGCACCAGATGTAGCGTTAGCGTCAGACTCGGCGACTGTCGATTTCGGGTCCTTTTCCGTCTTTGCTCCCACGGCACTGGACGACATCATCCCTCCGTCAGCCTTGCCCTCTGATGCGGCTTCTTGTTTCTTTTGGACAAGGCGGCCTCTTCTCGTTCTTGTCATATTGGGCCTTTTACACGTTTTCTCCGACAGCTGAAAATTTGTTAGTTAGGTGTCTCCGCCATCTTGAATTCCGTGTCTCATTGTGTGTGGTGTGTGTGTGTGTGTGTGTGTGTGTGTGTGTGTGTGTGCGCGCGCGCGTGCGTATGTGCGTTCGGTGTGTGTGTGTGTGTGTGTGTTCGCGCACGTGCGTATGTACGTGTGTGTGTATGTGTGTGTGTACGTGTGGTAGTCTTAGATTTAATGCCTTTTCACTAAAGTGATTTTAGACATAAACAAAACAAAACAAAACAAAACAAAAGGTGAGGGTACATGAGTGAAGAGGATGCTTGAAAATAATCAATCTTCAGAAAAAAAAAATGAACCAGAAAAGAACTGTGCCGAAGACGGGAAGGAAAAACTAACAACTGACGTAACCATAATTAACGATTTAAACAGTAAAATTGGCTAACCATAACATTGAACATGTGAAATAACGGCGTGTTAAAGATAATTTGCCACGAGACGTTTTGACAGGCTAACAAAAAAATTCATATATTAAGGATGGTGAGGCAAATATGTCAGAAACTGTCTTTGTAGATTGTGTAGGAATATGTCGTTTTACCCGAACACATGAACGAATATGTGTTATTTTCTCCCACACAGACAAGCTATATTCCTGCTGTATTTTGTTCTGAATGCATCAAGTTTCCACCTATACATAAGAGATTGTATAATTCTGCTGGCAGGAAACTGCTTAGGTGTTTTGCTAATGTCAATGTTCATGTAACATCTTTCATACTTTTTCTGTTTATCTTGGAACTGCTTCCATACGTAGGTGTCCACTAAGGTATAACACTCATGCAATGAGAGAAAAAGCTGTATATTATTTGAATCTGATGAGCTCTTTGCCCCCCCCCCCCCCCCCCCCCCCCCCGTTTGGCAGCCCTATTAACCATATCATTATAACGTCAGATGTATATGTTGCAAGTGTGACATGTGAGGACATTGGTTTAGCTCTTTTTGGAAAGTATGTGTGTATGTGTGGGTATTTGTGTGTATGTGCGTTTGTGTGTGTGTGTGCGCGCGCGCGTGCCTATTTGCGTGTGTGTGTATACATGTATATATGTGTGTGTGTGCGAGTGTGTGTGTGTGGTGTGTGTGTGTGTGTGTGTGTGTGTGTGTGTGTGTGTGTGTGTATGTGTGTGTGTGTGCGCTTTGAGATCAACCAGACGACATCAGAGCTTGAGCTCAGAGTTCTTGTCAAGTCAGTCGGTCAACCCAGCGATCATGGCCAAACACAAAAATGCCAGGCAGCTACAAAGACTGAAAATCGAGGCGAAGGTGGTTTGCACTCAGCTTCAGACACTCTTTCCCTTCAGATTCCTAGACTTCAACTATCAACTGTTGGCCAGCGTTCTTTTTGCAGTTTCAGGACCATCTGCCTGGAATAGACTTCCTCTCTCCCTTCGCCTAACACCTATCCTTTCTGCTTGTAAATGCAAGTTGAAAACCAAACCTTTTTTTTTTCCCAACAATGAAATCTACAACTCTCTTTATCCCAGTTTGTGTGGCTCTATTTTTGCATATTGTATGTAGACTGCATTGATTGCATGCGTTATGACTGGTGCGTAAGTGTGCTTTGATTTGAACTATTAAGATTTAGTTCCATATAGATACTTTATTTTAAACATTATTATTATTAAGCACAGACAGTTAAAGGAAAACATTAAAAAGGCTAAATAATCACACACCCCTAGTCTTCATGAGAATGGAGAGAGGGAGAGAGAGAGAGAGAGAAAGAAAGAAAGAGAGAGAGATGCTTCTGAGCGGCTGAAAGTAATGTTAAAAAAAAAAAGGAATGTTTAATGGATACAAAATTGAAGAAAATCTTAACCATTGTAATACCAGATACGGGCTGATATTTTCAAGAAAATGCCTATGTGGTTTTCTTGTCATTTCATGTTTTTTTGAAAAATGCCGTCGTTATGGCTGGATACATGACATTGACTTTTTCCATGTGCCTGTGAATTGCGATAACTTTTCAGCAGAGTAAACTGTGGCAGTTTAAGAGCACGGGGTATATGTGCAATTCGTTTCCTCACACACGCTCGTTCGGTCTGTCTCGAGGGAGGCAGAAACAGGAAGATAATTAATAAAAAAAGATTGGGAAAAGATAAGCGACATCTATAACATTTTATGAGGAAAGGGGAATTAGAACACCTAGTCACAACAGGAAAGCTGCAGCGAACGAGAACACCGGCAGACCCAATGGGAAAATATTGGACGGACCTGCAGAGTGGCTTAGGACAGAGAGCGACAGTGGATAGATTCGTGTGGAGAGCCATGATTGCCAACACCATGCGGCAGGACACATGATGATGATGAAACTATGGATGCAGCATACACTGTCAAGGAATGGACAGGTAAATACTGGGCAAGGTACGTGGCTCGGAGGCCTTGACATGATATAAACAATGACGCGAATTTAGTAACGACTATGAAAAAATTAAGCAGAGTGTATCAAAATTTCCGATTTACAAATCTCAGGTATGCATATCACAAACATTATTATTTTTTTTATACTATAACAAGTACATAAATCGCTGACCATAAGACAAAATTGATGGGTACAATATAAGTTAGCGTAGATTAAATCCGTAAAATCACTGGCTTGACGTAAAAAGCCCGCGGTATTTACACACGAGTTTACCAAGGTTCGAATCTGACCTGAAAGAAACTTTGTACATTGATATGGCTTCCTGTCTATCTGTCTGACCTTGATCAATGTTGGGGAAAGTAAACCATCAAGGGAAAGGAGTGGGCACCGCCTCATAACACTGGTCCTCTAGAAATCGTGATGTCTCTACCACCTCACTCCCCTACTAATTCGTGAATATGGACACTTGGCAACGCTGGTAAATGCCTGCAACAACATCGCTCAACAGCCGAAAGGCAAAACCAGCGTGTGCAACAAGTGCTCAACACTTGTGCGCATGCGCGCAAACATGCTCCGTCTGATTGGCCAATGGCGTAGGAACAGCAGACGACAATAAGATGGCGCAGAGGCTTTAATGCATGCAGGTGGCAGTTTAAAAGCACGGGCTGTACGTGCAGTTCGTTCCCTCACACACGCTCGCTCGGTCTGTCGACATTTCCGGAGTGAACAGTTTGTCTAGCCTTGGAAGTTTGAGGGCTTCTTTCTATGTGGTAACTGAATGTTGTAAGGTTTCGCTGGCACCAACACTTATTTATTCAATCGACTATCATTTGCTTTGTATAGTGTATAGCGAGTTTTCAATAACTGAAAAGGGAAGGCAGCGATTCGATGCTTGTAGACGTTTCTAGTGAGAAATACTTCGAAAACGCGTTTTGCTGAGTGGTAAAAACTAAAAAAGCACAAACTTTACAAGTTACAAGGAATTTGTAGACTCGAGAAAAAAGTTTACCCTAAACAAATTTTCACATTCATCTTCTTTTGAAAAATATCAGCGACTTAAGTGTTAACATGGCTGATGTATTGGCTGGCAAGTGGCAGTCTGTTGGCTACGAAAATATCGACGCATTCTGGGATGTTATGGGTAAGTGGACAATTCTTTTATTGATTGATTTATACATTCATCCAATCGGTTCATGCAGTTTGCAAAATAAATGCAGTTCGTTGAAAATGATGCATTTGTATTTAACTTAGGCTATTTCTTTACTGATGTATGCTACCCCTATCAGTTTGTCGGCAAATGTAACTTCACCATCCCATTTTTGACTTCGAGCATATTTCCCACGACACACTGTGACTTTTCATATTACTTCCATCGAAAGATTTCATTGAAACATTTGATTCACAAAGTCCCTAAAAGGGTAGGGGGGGGGGGTGTGATGACCGGTCACTTTACGTGGTGTTGCGGGCGGTAGGCAAAACATCCCTATTTGAGTATTTCCGATACGCAGAAAAATGGTATAAAGTTTACATTTGCGCTTTGTCTATACAGACTGTCATATGTGCAAAACAGGAGTTACACAGTTCTAGTACACTTTTGTCTATCCATATTGTCATATGTGCAAAACAGGAGTTACACAGTTCTTGTACACTTTTGTCTATCCATATTGTCATATGTGCAAAACAGGAGTTACACAGTTCTTGTACACTTTTGTCTATCCATATTGTCATATGTGCAAAACAGGAGTTACACAGTTCTTGTACACTTTTGTCTATCCATATTGTCATATGTGCAAAACAGGAGTTACACAGTTCTTGTACACTTTTGTCTATCCATATTGATATTCATTCAATCATTGTCACGATATGTGCAAAGCTGGAGTTATAGCGGTTCTAGTACACTTTTGTCTATCCTGACTGTCACGATGTCCGCAAAAACTGGAGTCCTAGCAGTTCTGGTAGCCTAAGTCATTAAATAACTTGATAATAACGGAAAGAGGTGACTGGATATAACTCGGTTCAATGTCTCGTTGCTTCGGTCAATCGGAAGTGTAAGCAGTTACGTTATGTACAACGTACAAATATGATTGCAACCACCACTGTTTAGTTTAGTGTACTTGCAGTCAGGATAGGTAGATGTTCAATCCGTGTTTTATTCCTCTTTGGTCACCTATCCAACCATTATTGTCTTTGTTTCGTCAGTGAAGTGTGTGTATGTCGTTTATCTCTGTCGTTTATCTCTGTTCGGCTGTGTGTAGGTGCGTGTGCATGTGCGTGCAAACTTTAACCACATATTATGTGGTAGTTGGTAGTTGCAATCATATTTGTACGTCGTACACAGAAATCTCGTGATCAACCGCTTTTTATTGTATGTACAGATTCGGCTTATCTGTTTTTGATTTTGCGTAAGAATGCAACGTAATCAGCCCTATTCCTAGCACTAGCACTACCCAGGCCCACATCCTTGGGACTGATTTTCTCCTTGAATATATTGCCGATCCCGAGGGTGAGTGTGAAGGATAGGACTAGGGATGTAAGAGTAAACTTCTTAAACTCACTGATTGAAAAGAAACCAGTTAAGTCAAGCAGCGAATCAATCACTTACGTTCTTATTTGCCACCGCTGGGATAAAAACGTGAATCAAGAAAATCTTTCAGGTTTCTTCTTTGTGAATGGAAAAGTTTATAAATACCATCTGTGTGTGATTGTGAATAGTCACAATGTGGGAAGCAGTAGGGAAAGACGAAAGTCTCGTCAGTTGAGCGATGAATGTTTCGAAACTGTTATAGCCTGATATGGCTTCATACAGTCGGCTGGGCTTTAAACAAAAACAAGTTACAATTTAAATAGGATTTGCGCTCTAGGATCTGGCCAGGAGGAAGTCATGGACAACGTTTAAAGGTTTTGCAGTATCGTACGACCCGGCCGATTCCATCCCCCAGAAAGACATTTCAACCTTTTGCTGGCTTGAGCAATATCTCAGCCCATCCGTAAATACCAGTGGACTATGCACAGCCGATGTTAGATTGCATGTTGTCCTCTGATATAAGCAAACTCAGAAAAGACGATCTTTGCACGTGGACGTTCAGAACGTAAGCAAGCCTAAGCTAACCTATTTTCCTCATTTAACATTTTTACCACTAAGTACACTTAGGGGCGACCCCCGTGGGATGCTGGGGGTTCTTTCAGTATAAATAATATCCCCACCTTCAGGAAATTCTGTGCTATAAATTTCCTCTTTTCTGTCATTAGTTTTGTTCCTCTTTTCCTCCTTTGCTTTCTGTCATTTCTTCCTATCATTTTCAGTCTTGCTGGTCCATTCACGTTCGATACGTACTTTCTCTTAGGATTGATAATTGAGTACATGTATTAAGTGCCTTTTAAGCTCTAGGGAAGTGAGGTATGCAGAAGCAGTTTCAGGTAATATATGCTCATTTTTATGTATGTTTTAAAGTTCTTAGTTATGTTTAAATTTGTATTCAGGTGTGTTTTTTAAATCCCTTGTGCGATAAATTGGACGAAGTGGTCAACACCAGGGGCGTCTCCGTACATTATGTGCGCGAATGCATTGATATGTGTACTTAATTTTCTTTTTTTCCTGTTGAAGTATTTGTGTGTTGAAACGGTTATAGCCCTGATATGGCTCTACGCAGTCGGCTGGGCTTTAAACAAAAATAACAGTAACACGTTAGGGTGTCCTAGATACGTCATGCAATCACGCACCGAGCTTCAAACAGCACTAAGATTTGCATACAGGTACGTTTAACCACTTTTTGTTAAAGCGTCAGTAGCCAAATCTTTCGATGGATGTTTGAATAATGAAAACAGCATTTTTCAAACCGTTTAGCTTTGACGCTAGGTTCTTCTTCTTTTCTTCTTCTTTCTTAGAACATCCACCATCATCGTTCGATGCGTGGTCTGTGATTTGAGTTACAAGCGAACGAACGAACGAACAACAGCAAGAACAAGGACAAAAAAAACAAAAACGCCAGTGGCATTTTTTAAGGTTCACAGTCCATTCAGATGATCAGCAGTAATCTCTCACCTTGGTCCTGTTTGCTGTTGTGTCCTCGTGTAACTCCATTTGTTTTTGTCTCTTTGTCAATCTTGTCTCTTTGCACTGAACTGTTCGACTGTGTCAGCACAAATATATGAAAAGTTTGACATAGCATTCAAGAATGCATATTTAGTATACCTGTCTTTAATAAAGTTTTTTTTTTCTCTAAAACAAACTGAAACAGATGTCTTGCCATTTAAACAGAACTCGCTCTCTGTCTCTGTCTCTGTGTGTGTCTCTCTTTCTCTGTCTGCCTGCCAGTCTCTCTCTCTCTATCTCTCTCTCTCTCTCTCTCCTCTCTCTCTCTCTCTCTCTCTCTTTCTGGCTGTGTGTGTGTGTGGGTGTGGGCGCGCGTGTTCGAGTTCACAAATTTACATGACCTTTTGGATGTTAATCTATATCACGTGTTTCATGTTTTATTGGCCAATTGGGGATTTAAAGCGTTGTTGATATTGCATATACAGAAACGAAAATATACAAAACAGACAGGCAACAACAACACCACACTAACAAATATACGAATCAACGAACGAAACATGAATGGCTGGAATGATATGCTGTAGACAGTGTTTCTCTCCTACACATATACGTATACACGTACACGTACACACACACACACACACACACACACACACACACACACACACACACACACACACACACACACACACACACACACACACACACACACACACGAAACTGTCTCTCTGTCTGTCTCTATCCCCCTCTGTCTCGTCTAATACTACTTTTAATGAAAAGGTGTATGAAAGAGAACACGCACGCACTCTTGCACGCACGCGTAACACACACACACACACACACACACACACACACACACACACACACACACACACACACACACACACACACACACACACACACACGCACGCACGCACACAAACACTCGTGCGCGCGTCCGCGTGCACAATCTCTCTCGCGCACGCGCGCACACACACACACACAAACATACACACACGCACGCGCGTGCACATGAGCGGACTGGAACGTCTCTTTACTTCGCACATCCACGAGAAGAGCAAGCGTCGTGGGAGATATGAATATGTCCGACAGGGATTAGTACAAGAGATTATCTTTTGTCACCAGGCGAGGGCTGTGAGTTCGAGTATTTCAGACGTTACGTGGTACACGATACTGGAAATATAACGTTTACCGGCACAAAGGCAAAATCTGACATATGTCGGTCTAATGAAACATCTGCTTAAGTAAATTATCCTGGAACAATCTTCCACCAAAATGTAATGCAAGATGTTCTCTCGAGCAGCATAACAGTGTATGAAAACAACCACTTATACAACAGATCTGTTCAACATTATGTCCTCATTTAGTCGGGTTGTTTTGTGATGCCACAGGAAACTTGAAGAAAACAAGTTATGGTCAACTACATCGAAGACCTAGACGGAAAAGGAAAGATCGAAAATGAAGAACTAGAAAGGGTTGACCACTGCATCTGCTTAGAGCCAACGCATCTCAGCAGAATCCTCCTCCAGAGAGGAAGAAATCAAACGTACGATAACCCTTGGCTGGCAAGCGTTTGGAAGAGCAGGTTCAATTTTCAGGAATGACAAAATTCTAGCTGACTTAAACGAAATGTCTGCTGTAGGATTTTGGCATAAATTTTCCCAACCTGGTTGAAGAGTGATAATCCTTGATAGGTGTTTCAGTCCCTCTTGTTGCCTTTTTTCCCATAATGGCCTGACAACCGCAATCTGCCAGTCTTCATGTACATTCCTCTTTTCCCATGCCTTCTCGAAGATTACTGTTACCCACTTAACCCCCCACCCCCACCCCTGTGGGGATGCCGGGGGCTCTTTCAATATAAATAGTATCCCCACCTTCTGGACATTCTGTGCTAGAAAGTTCCTCTTTTGTGTCATTCAATTTGTTTCTGCCTTGTTTCTTTGCTTTCTGTCGTTTCTTCCAACCATTTTCTGCCTTGCTGGTCCGTTCACCTGTATGTTTTCGACAAAGACCATAAAGTCTTACGTACTTTTTCTTAGGATTGATAATCGGGTACATGTATTAAGTGCATTTCTGGTTCTAGGGAAGTAAGATTTGCTGAAGAAATTTTAAGTAATTCATGCCCGTTTTTATATATGTTTTGATGTCCTTAGGTATGCTTAAATTTCTCTTCAGGTGTTTTTAAATCCCCTGTGCAGTAAATTGGAGTGGTCAAACGGCGGGGGGGGGGGGGGGGGGGGTCCTTAGATTATGTGCACGAATGCATTGATATGTGTAATTTCTTTCCTTTCTTTTTTTTCTTGTTGAAGTTGTGTATGCTTTGAAGCGGGTCTCTCTTTTCCTCTGCCCGTCTGTCTTTGTCAATCGTCACTGTTTCTTTGTCTCTCTCTTTTCCTCTGCCCGACTGGCTGTCTTTGTTAATCTTGGTTGTTTCTCTGTCTCTTTTCCTCTACCCGTCTCACTGTCTTTGTCAATCTTCAGTTTCTTTGTCTCTCTCTTTTCCTCTGCCCGTTTCACTGTCAATCTTCTGCGTTTGTCTCCTATATGTCGCATTTTCTCCCCTTTATGCTAGCATATTTAATTTTAATTCTTTTCGTTTATGCTGTTCCCAATAGCTCAGTACAAGAAAATGTTGATGCCCGAGTGGGTTTTTGGTGTACATCTGTCCATTGTGGATATCACACGTGTGTATGATGAACTGGACGCTAAGACTGCGTGAAATATAACCCTGCGTGAAATATAACCCTAATCTGGCATCCATGCCGTGAAGCCCATCCATACTAATCCCTTCCCATGTCTTATTTAACATGTTAAGAGACCAGTAAACCATAGCATTCTTTCTCGTTTAGTCTGTCGCTGCCCCACTCAACCTCCCTCCCGCCTTTAATTCTATGTTGACGAAACTAACATTTAAATAAAAATCTAGTTCATACATTTTCAGCTACTTTTTTTTTTTTTAAGAACATACCGAGATTAGATACCAAAGGTGTGTGTGTGTGTGCGCGTGCGTGTGCGTGTGTACGCGCGCGCGCGTGCGGATCGGCACGGACATCTGGTAAAACAAAATTCGAATACTACATTGTACTAGAAGTCTTGATCTTTAATCAATTGCATCTGACAGACGTTACTTTACTCCCATTTCCCCCTCCACCCCACGAACTTTTCCGCCCCCTTCCATCCTAAATCCCCCTAGCCTTCCCTCCACCCCCACCCCAGCAGACCCTTTTATCAGATTACGTACCATCAAAGCTATAAATGACGACATAAACTGGCATTTCAGTAGCCTTAAGGCCTGTGAGAAGCTCAACATCAAATCCTGTTTTTTGTGAAGTATTGCCTTTACCCCCGAAACAGTGTTGAAACAAGCTCAACGGTGTAACAAATAATACAAGATTACTCACTCCTTGCTTAGTGATGCTGTATTTTTTCTGGCGAAAATTTGCTACAATATTGACCTAATTTTGAGCTTTTTCTTTAGTCTCGTGATCTTGGTTTTTTAACCTTACCGTTTTATTTGTTTACTTTTTGTGTTCTGTTGTTGTTGTTTTTTCCTTTTGTTTGTGCCTTGCTCCTTTGCTTTCTGGCAGCTGGCGTCTCTTTCTGTCTTTTTCTGGCTTGTCGGTCCATTCACCTGTATGTGCTGTAATAAAGTCTTATGTGCTTTGCATTGGGATTGATGGGTATATTTATAACTGCCTTTTTTGGCTGTAAAGAATTGTGATTTGCAGAAGCAATTTTAGATAATTTGTGCCAGTTTTATGTATGTTTTAGTGTACGTGGGGATGCTGGGGGGCGCTTTCTGTATAAATACTATGCCCACCTTCTGGAAATTCTGTGCTAGAAGTTTCGTCTTTTCTGTCACTGTTTTTTTTTTTTTCTTTCTTTCTTCCTTCTTTGCTTTTTGTCATTTCTTCCTGTCATTTTCTGCCGTGCTGGTCCATTCACTTTAGTTTATGTGTTCAAATAAAGTCTTGGGTATTTTTTCTTAGGATTGATAATTGGGTACATGTATTTAGTGCATTTTTGGCTCTAGGGAAATGAGATATCGGAAGCAATTAAAGGTAATTTAGGCCCGTTTTTATGTATGTTTTAGTGTCCTTATGTTTAAATTTATATTCAAGTATGTTTTGTACATCCCCTGTGCGATGGATTGGACGGCGTGGTCGACGCCAGGGGCGTCTCCTTGGATTGTGTTCGCGACTGCATTGATGTGTGTATTTGGTTTTCTTTTCCTTTTGAAGTATTGTGTATGTTTAGAAACGATAATAGCCCTGATATAGCTCTACGCAGTCGGCTGGGCTTTAAGCAAAAAACAACAGTGTACCTTGCTATGTTCATGCAGTTGTATGCAGATTTGGTGTTAAAAATTACCCTGGTGATAAAGTGGATGGAATGGTCAACGGTAGGTACGTACTCTTAGATTATGCGCGCTAATGCATTGCTATGATTATGTCTTAGATTGTGCGCGCTAATGCATTGCTATGATTATGTACTTAATTTTCTTTTCCAGATGTTTGAAGTGTTTGTTTTGGGGTGGTTATAGCATTCAAGAAGATGACGGGCATTCTTACCGACAAATGCCTATCAATTAACATCAGGAAGAGAGTAACTTGAATGTTATATAGAACCAATACTGTTGTACGGATATGAGGCGTGGACAGTCAACAAGCAAAGCCAGAACAAAATTGAGGCAGCCGAGATGTGGTTTCTAAGAAGAATGTTTTAAAGTTCCATGGACAGCAAAGAAAGCAAACGAGACAGTCTTGATGGAGGCAGACACAAGTAGATCATTCATAAGGAAGTTTAGGAAAAGACAGGCAACATTTATAGGCCATTTTATGAGGAAGGGGGATTTGGAGCACCTGGTCACAACGGGAAAGCTGGAGGGAAAGAGAGCACCAGGGAGAAAATGCTAGACGGACTTGCGGAGTGGCTGAAGACGAGGAGGGTGGAGAAGATGCTTGGGGCAACAAGAGATAGAGACAGATGGAAGTCCATGATCGCCAACGCCATGCGGCAGGGCACCTGATGATGATGATAGCCCTGTTAAGGCTCAACGCAGTCAGCTGGGCTTCAAGCAGATAATGATAGTGATAAGAATGATAATAATGGTGATGATGATACTACTGGTGCTGCAGCTGCTGCTACTACTACTACCTCTATAATGATGATGATAATTATGATAGTAACGATACTGCTACTAGTACTGGTACCAGTACTAGTACTACTACAACTGCTATTACTGCTACTGCTACTACTATTACTAAATTTAACAGTGTTAAAAGATTGCTCCTTGGTAAGTGAAACTGCATTTATGGGCGATAGTTTGGTACTATATTAACCAAAGGGGGAGTTGTTTTTTTTCTTGTATTTTTTTTTGCTCCCGTTTTCTGTTTCAGTTTTGGGCATATTTGATCGTAAAATTCTTCGCTGAGAATGACATCTCAGTTGATTGCTTATAACTTAATGTGCCCCGCATATAACTTTCTGTACCCCCCTCCCCCACCCCCCTTTCCTGATAACAGATATTACCTCCGTGGGAATGCTGGGGGCTTTTTTTGTGTTTTTGTTTTTTGTTTTTTTGTTTCATAGAATAAACAGTATCTTATCTCCTCCACCGTCAGGAAATTGTGCTAGAAATTCTCTTGTCTGTCTGTCTGTCTCTCTCGCTCTCTCTCCCTCCCCTCCCCCCCCCCTTTTTTTTTTTTTTTTTTTTTTTCTTTTTCCCCTGCTTCTTTGCTCTGTGTTATGTTTTCCGCTTTCCATTTTCTGCCTTGCTGTTAGATTCACCTTCGTTTTCCCATAAATCCTTACATACCATCTATTAGGATTGATAATTGAGTACGTATGTTAATTGCAGTTTTATTTCTTCAGGCAATGTGACCTGCTTGGTGACATTGTAGTTATCGTCGGCCAGTTTTTTTATGTTGTTTTTATGTAGTTAGTTATGTTATTGGATTTCAGGTTTGTTTGTTTTTTAATCCCCAACGTGATAAACTGGACGGAATGGCCAATGCCAGGAGCATATCCTTTGATTATTTGCGAGAACGCAGTTATATGTGCACTTAATTTTCTTTTCCTGGTTTTATTTTTGCCAAAGTTACTGATGTATTTGGATGTGTGTTTCATTTTAGATGGTTGTAGCGCTGACATAGCTCTAGGCCATCGGCTGGGCTTAAAACACTAATAATAATAATGATGATAATACTAATGGTAATAATAAAAGTAATAGTAGTAAAGAGAATAATGACAATAACAAAGCAGCAACAGCTAACAAAATTAACAACAATAAATGATAAAAAGAATGAAATAATAGTAATAATAATGTCATTTGCCACAAAATATTGAAGCTAGCTGAAAGACCCAGCAGCGTTATTTATCTCGGTATGTTTGCAAGTCGTTTTGGCATAGCGAGTCGACCATATCACAGAGTGCGACAGAGCTAGTTGCTTGTCCCCCTCCCTATCCATATCTATGGTATCATCAAGAATGAGTGATCCCTAGGCACCCAGTCTCCAACCAGTTGGCAAATCCTTTCCCGTTAGCGTGGTAAATCTCACGAGTAGAAAGTTTAGTCTCACATACTGTCTCTGTACGCCTTGCGATGGGGAAAAATAGTCTGGTCGTTTGTATTAGATTTCTCCCCTCCCCTTCCTTGGGTGAGTGTCCTACTTCCCCCCCCTCCCTCCTCTTCATTCAACGCATCTGCACACATGCACTAAAACACGCACGCATACACGCACACACACACCACACCACAAACAAACACAAACAACACAACCATTGGTGTGAGAGAGAAGCACTTCCATTGATATTTGACGAGCTTGTCGTGTGCATGTGGTGTTCGGTTTATTCTAATACATGAAGGATGCACCCCTGCATGGTATAAGAGAGAGGTGATCCAATATACTGAGGAAAACTCACTGTTGGTAATTCGAATGCAAAGCTGTCTGTTGGTATACTGGAGGGAAGCTGCTTGTATGGGTAATCTGAGGGAAGTGCTCTGTATGGGTAATACTGAGGGGAAGCTGCTCTGTATGAGTAATATGAGGGGAAGCTCCTCTGTATGGGTAATACGAGGGGAAGCTCTCTGAATGGTAATACGGAGGGGAAGCTCTCTGTATGGGTAATACTGAGGGGAAGCTCCTCGTTGGTAATACTGAGGGGAAGCTCCTCTGTATGGGTAATACGGAGGGGAAGCTCTCTCGTATGGGTAATACGGAGGGGAAGCTCCTCTGTATGGGTAATACTGAGGGGAAGCTCCTCTGTATGGGTAATACGGAGGGGAAGCTCCCCCTGATGGGTAATACTGAGGGGAACTCCTCTGAATGGGTAATACGAGGGGAAGCTCCTCTATGGGTAATACGAGGAGAAGCTGCTTGTATGGGTAATACGGAGGGGAAGCTCCTCTGTATGGGTAATAGAGGGGAAGCTCCTCAGTATGGGTAATAGAGGGGAACTGCTCCGATTGGGTAATACGAGGGGAAGCTCCTCTGAAATGGGTAATACTGAGGGGAAGCTCCTCTGTATGGGTAATAGGAGGGAAGCTCCTTGTATGGGTAATGAGGGGAAGCTGCTCCTTTATGGGTAATACGGAGGGGAAGCTCCTCAGTATGGGTAATACTGAGGGGAAGCTCCTCTGGGCAATACGGAGGGGAAGCTGCTCTGTATGGGTAATACTGAGGGGAAGCTCCTCTGTATGGGTAATGAGGGGAAGCTCCTCTGTATGGGTAATACGGAGGGGAAGCTCCTCAGTATGGGTAATACGGAGGGGAAGCTCCTCTGTATGGGTAATACGGAGGGGAAGCTCCTCTGTATGGGTAATACGGAGGGGAAGCTCCTCTGAGTGGGTAATACGGAGGGGAAGCTCCTCTGAGTGGGTGCTCCTGTGGGTAATAAAGAAGGGGTGTTCTTCTATATGGGTAAGAAAGAAAAGGGTGCACTCTGGGTAAGGAGTACGGTGTTCCTATATATAGGTAATAATGAAGTGCTCCTCTGTATCGATAATAATGAGGGGGTACTCCTCCGTGGGTAATAATGTGAGGTTTCTCTAAATGAGTAATGAGTGTACTCCGCTGCTCCTGTGTATGGGGTGATTATCTGTATGCGCAATAATGAAGGAGAGGTGCTTATCTGTATGGGCAATGAGGGAGAGGTGCTTACCTGTATGGGCAATGAGGGAGAGATGCTTACCTGTATGCGCAATGAGGGAGAGGTGCTTGCTTCTATGGGCATTGAGGGAGAGGTGCTTGTATGGGCAATGAAGGAGGGGTGCTTATCTGTATGGGCAGTAATGAAGAAGGGGTGCTTACCTGTATGGGCAATAGGGAGGGGTGCGTATCTGTATGTGCAATAATGAGGAAGGGGTGCTTACCTGTATGGGCAATGGAGAGGTGCTTACCTGTATGGGCAATGAGGGAAAGGTGCTTGCTTGTATGGGCAATGAAGGAGGGGTGCTTACTTGTATGGGCGATGAGGGAGAGGTGCTTACTTGTATGGGCAATGAGGGAGAGGTGCTTACCTGTATGGGCAATGGAGGGGTGCTTACCTGTATGGGCAATGAGGGAGAGGTGCTTACTTGTATGGGCAATAGGGAGGGGTGCTTATCTGTATGGGCAGTAATGAGGAAGGGGTGCTTACCTGTATGGGCAATGAGGGAGAGGTGCTTACCTGTATGGGCAATGGACAGGGGCTTACCTGTATGGGCAATGGACAGGTGCTTACCTGTATGGGCAATAGGGAGGGGTGCTTATCTGTATGTGCAATAATGAGGAAGGGGTGCTTACCTGTATGGGCAATGGACAGGGGCTTACCTGTATGAGCAATAGGGAGGGGTGCTTATCTGTATGTGCAATAATGAGGAAGGGGTGCTTACCTGTATGGGCAATGGAGGGGTGCTTACCTGTATGAGCAATAGGGAGGGGTGCTTATCTGTATGTGCAATAATGAGGAAAGGGTGCTGCTTACCTGTATGGGCAATGGTGAGGTGCTTACCTGTATGGGCAATGAGGGAGAGGGTGCTTGCTTGTATGGGCAATGGAGGGGTGCTTGCTTGTATGGGCGATGAGGGAGAGGTGCTTACCTGTATGGGCAGTGAGGGAGAGGTGCTTACCTGTATGGGCAGTGGAGGGGTGCTTACCTGTATGGGCAATGAGGGAGAGGTGCTTACCTGTATGGGCAGTGAGGGAGAGGTGCTTACCTGTATGGGCAATGGAGAGGTGCTTACCTGTATGGGCAATGAGGGGAGGTGCTTACCTGTATGGGCAATGAGGGAGAGGTGCTTACCTGTATGGGCAATGAGGGAGAGGTGCTTACCTGTATGGGCAATGAGGGAGGTGCTTACCTGTATGGCAAGGAGAGGTCTTACATGTATGGGCAATGGAGAGTGCTACCTGTATGGGCATGGAGAGGTGCTTACTGTATGGCAATGGAGAGGTGCTTATCTGTATGGGCAATGGAGAGGTGCTTACCTGTATGGGCAATGGAGAGGTGCTTACCTGTATGGGCAATGGAGAGGTGCTTACATGTATGGGCAAGGGAGAGGTGCTTACCTGTATGGGCAATGGGAGAGGTGCTTACCTGTATGGGCAATGGAGAGGTGCTTACCTGTATGGGCAATGGGAGAGGTGCTTACCTGTATGGGCAATAGGAGAGGTGCTTACATGTATGGGCAATGGAGAGGTGCTTACCTGTATGGGCAAGGAGAGGTGCTTACCTGTATGGGCAAGGAGAGGTGCTTACATGTATGGGCGATGAGGGAGAGGTGCTTACCTGTATGGGCAATGATGGGAGAGGTGCTTACCTGTATGGGCAATGATGGAGAGGTGCTTACCTGTATGGGCATGAGGGAGAGGTGCTTACCTGTATGGGCGAATGAAGGACAGGTGCTTGCCTGTATGGGCAATAAGGAGGGGTGCTTATCTGTATGTGCAATAATGAGAAAGGGTCCGTTCACCTGTATGTTTTCGATAAAGTCTTACATACTTTTTGTTATGATTGATAATTGGGTGCATGTATTGAGTGCATTTTTGGCTGTAGGAGGCGAGATATGCGGAAGCAATTTTAGGTAACTTATGCCTGTTTTTATGTATGTTTCGGTGTCCTTAGATATGCTTATATTTGTATTTGTTTTTTTAAATCCCCTGTGCGATAAATTGGGCGGAGAGATCAACGCCAGGGGCACATCCTTAGATTATGTGCGCGAATGCATTGATATGTGTAATTTTCTTTTTTTTTTCCCTGTTGAAGTTTTGTATCTTTTGAAGCGATTATAGCCTGATATGGACTGTACGCAGTCGGCTGGGTTTTTAAACAATAACAGTAATAAAACAAACAATTAGACCTTTTACTGGAGCACGGAGAATTTAGAGCGGTTAGGTGAGCTGACCTCATTCCACTGTTGTTGCAGTCTGCATCTTTGGTGAACATTCATGCAGAGTTTTCACGTTTCTGGAAGTCGCTTAGATTTGATTTTATCAAGATTTTGCGCTATATAAATATTGTAATTATTATATTATTATTATTATAAGTCACAGGACACCGATTGACTTACAGAATCATGAATGTACATATTTGATATTCTGCATGCCGTATACACGCAAAAAAGTTCTTTTGACCCAGTCAGATCTGCACACATGTTGATCTTGGAGACGGAAAAATCTCCACACACTTTATCCACTAGGCGGAGATATCTTCCTGCAGGAAACAGGTGGATGGGGTGAGGAGGTCAAAGGGTCAGTTTTTGTTTCGCTAGCGTGGTTGACAATGCAGGATGTTGGTGGAGGACAGTGTGACGGGAGTCAAAGAGTTAAGCAATGACCAAGTTTGGTTGAAATAGGGGAATATCGTTCCCGAAAAGATGCCCATTTTTTGTGGTCTTTCTTTGATCAGTTAAGCCCATTTTTGTGACGAGGAGATATTAAGTTCGATCCTAACAACCGTGTTGATGATGTATAATAATAAGAAGAAAAAGAAGAATTATAGTAATAAAAGTAATAATATTGTTACTCCATTTCTGTGGCGCATACAGACCATGTCAAAGAATGCTTGTGCCGTACAAAGAAGAAGAAAAAGGAGGATGGGGATGGATGAGGGGGCACACGATTAGAATATCAGGACTTCCGGTCGGAAGTCATGGAATCCATCCTGCCTTGTTAGCTTCCGGTAGGGAAAGGGTGGGCATTTTCCCGGCCTTTCAAATCGACAAAACCATGTGCACACCCATTTGAGAGTATACCTACAGCATGTATGCAGTTTACTTATTCCGATTGTTGTCAGATGTTTGTGGTGATTTCCATGCTGTTTGATGGTTCTGTGGATCTCCTCGTTGGTAAATTGGCTAGAATAGGAAATGCCGATACTTCCTCTGGAGCTTCCAGTTTCCACTGTCTGCGATTTTTGATGTGTTGTTATAGTTTTGGAATTGGAGAATTGGAATAAACAGACAGATAACAAACTCTTCCAAATCCGCCCTAACCTGACAGAAGTTCTCCCATCTGCTGCAGGAAACCGTAAGAAAGAGACAGTGTTATGTAGATTACGCTCGGGTCACACATGTTACACTCACTCGTACCTTTGAAAAATGAAGAAGTACCATGGTGTATACCGTGTGATGAGCCGTTGAGCATCCGACACCCTCCTGGTTGCTGGGACTTGTACGATGTGAGACAAAAGCACTACACGGCAGATTCCTGAAAGGAGCTCTTCCGAGACGTCCCTCCTGATGCAATATTCCAGTTTTTACAAGAGATCAATAGATTTCACTTGATGTTATTTTACGTGTTTTTCTTTAATGACATTTTAGATTTGCAAGGTTGACGGTGAGCGTGGTTTATATCTGTTTGTTTATCTAAACGGGTTGTACTTTTCTTTTTGACGTGGTGTTAGCCCTGATATGGCTCTAGCGGTCGGCTGGGCTATAAGCAATATGAGTTGAATTGAATTGCTGTCTGTGTCGAGGACTTGAATACTACAGAGGAATACACCGGTGTGGGTGTATACAGGTTGTATACGCGGGGTGCAGATATGTGGCTGCATTTTCCTCCCTAAGTATTTGTTCTAGTTGTTAAAAGAACTGAGCTGTACGTTACGCAATCTGACAGGTTTTGTGAGTCCTCATGAAGATATGCCAAACATCCACCCACCCATGAATATCTGAGAATTGTGTGACGTGTGTTGTGCACTCCTTCTTGTGTTCCTTTCCCCCTTGAAGTCGCACACACATAGTATGCAAGTTCAAGCTAGAACTTGCTCTGTCTCTCTCTCTACACACATACACACACACACACACACACACACACACACACACACACACACACACACACACACACACACACACACACCACACTGGATTTCTTAGCATCAGCGTCGTCTATATTGAGAAAGAATGAACAGAAACCCTCCAGTAGACGAACATACTATAGCCCAACACTCCCATCCCCAAAACGAACAGAACCAAACAAAGAGAAGAATGTTAAAAGGGACAAGGTTGGTCAGGTGAAAAAGAGTACACCAGTCATCAGATCCAGGTGGCAAACAGGTAGCACGTGCCGATCATCAGGGCACGTGTGCTGAGGCATTAGCTGGGCATACGTGCCTTAGGTGGTCAGTAATTGAAACTGCAGTTTTTCCACATCAGTCTGTGCCGTTCCCCTGTGGGGATGCCGGGGGCTCTTTCAGTATAAATAGTATACCCTCCTTCTGGAAATTCTGTGCTGAAATTTCTCTTTTCTGTCACGTTCTTTTTCTTCGTCTCGTTTGCTTGCTTTCGTTTTTTTCCCTATCGTTTTCTGCTTTGCTGAGTCATTGACCTGTACGTGTTCGACGAAATCGTACATACTTTCTCTTAGGATTGATGATTGGGTACATGTATTGAGTGCATTTTTGGCTGTAGGGAAATGAGATATGCGGAAGCAATTTTAGTAATTTAGGCCCGTTTATACATGTTTTTTTGGTGTCCTCAGCTACGTTTAAATTTGTATTCAGGTATGTTTTTTTTTAAATCCCCTATGCGATGAATTGGACGGAGTGGTGAACGCCAAGGACATCTCAGATTATGTGCGTGAATGTATTGACATGTGTGCTTAATTTTATTTTCCTTTCTTCCAGTGGAAGTATTGTGTATGTTTTGAAACGGTTATAGCCCTGATATGGCTCTACTCAGTCGGCTGGGCTTTAAACAAAAACAACAGTGACAGTAAATTACAGTCTGTGCCGATTGCTAGAAAACGTTTCAGATTTTTGAGAAGGCAAAAATTTTGAGATGTTAACAGATATAACGTAAAATCAATTGAGGAATCAATGATCATTGATGGATGCATTGACCAATCCCCGCTGTCGACACAATAGAGTAACCCTGACCTCGTGGACTTTTAGAGTCTGGTGTAGGAAAAAAAAACCAAGGAGGAGGGGGTTGTTTGTTTTAGACCTAAGCTTGACATTTGTGAACACACACACACACACACACACACACACACCACACACACACACACACACACACACACACACCACAACACACACACACCCACACACACGCACGCACGCGCGCGCGCACACACTCTCTGTCTCATACACACCACTCAACACACACACTTCACTCATACACACACACTCTCACTCATACACACACACACACACACACACACACACACACACACACACACACACACACACACACACACACACACACACAAGGGGGGAGAGAGAGAGAGAGCATATTCGAAAGTATTGCTAAGAAGTTCGCATTACATTAACCTCACGCTGGTGGAGTGTGTTATTTCCAACACCCATATCCACATAATGACCGTAGCCACTTACAGCAGTTTACACACTGTGCCATTTCCACGACAAGCTTTCAGACCCCATCCGTACCCACTTAACATTACTCCCGCAGGACATTCCAGACAGGGAGCGTGCAGGTGCCAGTATTGGCTGTGGCGTTCTGTGACGTTTGTTCCGGTTGGCGCCGGAAGCCAAACAAAAGCCGGGCTTATCAGTACATACAATCTGTGGTCATACTGACTTTGCTAGACTTGGACTTGAACAGAGGCCTTGAAAGAAAGATCACAATTTGTGAGGTGTCTACGAGTCCTTGAGCATATAGACACCTCCTCCTCGAATTCTAGTACTTGTACAGTGTGAGACAAAAGCACTACACGGCGTTCTCTTTAAAGAACCTCTTCCGAGACGTCCCTCCTGATGCAGTTTACCAGCTTCTACAAGAGATCAATAGATTTCACCTGATATGATTTTACGGCTGTTTTTCTTTAATTGCATTTTAGGCTTGCAGGGTTAACGGTGAGCATGGTTTTAACTGTTTTTTTTATCTAAACTGGGTTGTCGTTTTTTGACGTGTTGTTAGCCCCGATATGGCTCTAGTAGTCGGCTGGGCTATAAGCGATATGAACTGAACTGAACTTGTGAGGTGTCTGAAAAGGGCGGCAGCAGGCGAGATTAGAAACTAAGAGATTTGACAGATGTTGGGACACAGCTTGTGGACTACATTATTTTATCACACAACAGCAGATCAGATCATCTGGCTAGCCGACCAGAATGCCAGTCAACCAGCCAGCTTTGTGAGTGTGTGTGTGTGTGTGCGTGCGTGCGTACGTGCGCACGCGCTTGTGCATGTGTGTGCGTGCGTCTGTGCGTCTGTGCAACTATTCTTGTAAGAGACAGTAGTGGTATGTGTGAGACTGTGAAATGTTGGTTCTGTCTGTGTAAAATATGTTTCATGTCGTACATATGTCACTTTCTGCCCCCCCACCCACACACACACACACAGACACACAAACATACAACCACACACGCACATACACACACACACACACACACACACACACACACACACACACACACACACACACACACACACACACACACACACACACACACACACTAAACAGATAACGGCATGCATATACTAAGAATGACACAACAATGGATGTCAGACCCCCAAAACAGAAGGGCAGAATGTTGATTGAAGGAAACGTACCATGTCTCTCCCAAAAGACTTTCCAAGCATACCATACCACGACAACAACCCATCCTGGTATGCCTTTCTCTGTCTCATCGTCTGCACTGTGTCTGTGTCATTGCCCAACGCCGATTATTTTGATTCTCCAACTCATTTCCAACCCGCCCGATCCCCGTGGGGATACCAGAGTTCTTTCAGTACGAATGGTTTTCCCCACCTCATGGAAATTCTACACTAGGATTTTTTTCACTCTTTGTTTCTGCGTTGCTCCGTTGCTTTCTGCTATTTTTTTCCTTTCTCATTTTCTGCCCTGTTCGTTCATTAACCTGCGCTGCATGTGTTGTATAAAGTTTTACATACTTTCTGTCAGGAGTAATAATTGAGTTCATATTTTAACAGTATTTTTAGCTCTAAGGATCCCCCGTGGGGATGCTGGGGGCTCTTTAGTATCATAGTATACCCACCTTCTGGAAATTCTGTGCTAGAAATGTCCTCTTTTCTGTCACTTTCTTTGTTTCTGCCTTGTTGCTTTGCTTTGTCATTTCTACCTGTCATTTTCTGCCTTAATGGTCCATTCACCTGTATGTGTTCGATAAAGTCTTTAGTTATTTTTCTTAGGATTGATAACTGGGTACACGTATTAAGTGCATTTTTGGCTGTAGGAAGGTGAGATATGCGGAAGCAATTTTAGGTAATTTATGCCCGTTTTTATATGTTTTGGTGTCCTTATGTATGCTTATATTTGTATTCAGGTGTGTTTTTAAAATCTCCCCTGTGTGATGAATTGGATGGAATGGTCAACGCCGGGGGCATATCCTTAGATTATGTGCGCGAATGCATTGATATGTGTGCTTAATTTTCTTTTCTTTTTTTTCCTGTTGAAGTTTTGTATGTTTTGAAGCGGTTATAGCCCTGATATGGCTTACGCAGTCGACTGGGCTTTAAACAACAATAACAGCTCTAAGGAAATCCAAACTACTTAGTGGCAGTTTTAGGTACTACAGGCCAGTTTTATGGGTTTTTTTTTAAATTGTGTACTTATGTAAATGCATTTGTAGTCTTTTTTTTTAATCCTCCTGGTGATAGAGTGGCACGGTCAACGCCAGTGGCGTACCCGTAGATCATTTGCATGACTGCAGTATGCATACTTAATACTCTTGTTTCGTTTTCCTTTTGTCAGTGTCATTGATGTGTTTAGATGTGTTTGTGTTTGTTTGAGATGTTGTAGCCCCGGTAAAGCTGTGAGCAGTCGATTTGGCTTTAACCTTTGACTCCAGCACCCTATCTACCAGCATCCTGCATTGTCAACCATGCTAGCTAAGCATAAACTTAACCCTGTGATTCCCTTATTCTACCCACTAGCTTCCTGAAAAAAGCTGACGGAAAGGGTGAGGAAGCCAAAGTTGGTGTTGGTGGATAGGGTGCGGGAGTCAAAGGGTTAAACACTAACAGTGATAATCCTGCTTCTCCCCCCTCCCCTTCCACGAAAGGTCATCACGAGAGTAGGGCACGGAGGACCACAGAATCTGGGACAATTTTTCACAGTATTAAGATGAACCTTGAGAATGGGGATGGTAGTGATGATAATATGGAATATCATTTCGGATCCAGACTACGTGGCAGGACTGTATTTCATGCTTTATAACATCCTGGCGGCAACCAGGCCCAAGAGAGATGAAGACAACTGCGGTGTTGGTCAGAGAATTTTGGCAACAACTTCCAGCAATCCTCCTCCATCGGATCATTCGTGCATTTGTCTGCACGTTTCTGTGCCCTGTGCACACATACGTATGTCGTGTTTGTACATTTACATGTGTGCACATGTGTGCGTACATATTCGCACCCATACATATACTCGCATGCTTGCCCCCTCACCACGCGCCGGCGCCCCCGCGCACACACACACAGACACACACACACACACAGACACACACAGAAAAGAGAAGAGAGAGAGAGAGGCAATCCCAAGCTTGTCTTGCTGAAGGGAAGCAGAGCTGACTAGGCTTGATGAAACATCTTGCTCAGGGCACGACCCAATTGTACCTGGAATGGTATACAACTGAACTGAGGCATTTCTTCTAGACCATCTCTGTAAATGGAAAGGGAACTGAGGAAGAGGCGAGCACAAACACGGGTACACACATATCGCTCTGGCAGGATTTAATTACAAATGGAGAGATACAAAGTGCTGATGGGGACAACCACAGTAGCTAATACTTATCCTCAGTAGTCCAAAACCGTGAAGTCATCCAACGCTTTGTTAGTGATTGTTAAAAAGCATTTTTCCAGTTTTCTGATAAATTTGTTTTTCTGTGTCTCCTCAAACCCTCCCCCCTTTTGTGTTTTTGTTTTTTGTTTGTTTGTTTTTGCTTGGTTGGTTGGTTTGTTTTTCGTTTTCGCCAACAAAGAATTACTCTCGTCTCGTGAAAAATTACAGCGAAAAGTGACTACTGTTAGTACTAAACAGATATACATAATATGTACACAGATCAGTTTCACCACGAACCGATTTAGTACAGTAAAGTCATAAACATGAATCTGCTGTTTCGTAGATGCTTTTTGAATGAGGTTTTGAGTGTTTCGTTGGCAGAGAGCAAACGTTTACCTTGTCTTGCAGATACTGACATGGAGTTCAGTGTTGTTGAGTCATAAACAGGATTGTTTTCCACAAGAAGTAAGAATCGAATTATTTTTTGAAGAAGCTGTAGAGAGCCGACTGTTCTGGAAGGATTGTAAAGCAGAAAGAGTTCTGACATACATGTTGTTATGGTATTGAAATTTAGACACTGGGAGTTTATTTATACACAATTCGTGCTTTGGGTTTAGTGTAGCGAGCTCATTTAGTACGTGGTGTTAGCCCTGATATGGCTTTAGTAGTCGGCTGGGCTATAAGCAATGTGAACTGAACTGAGCTCATTTTGTGTGCTGCTGTGAGAAGTCACACGATCAGACGATGTCGTAGGGCACTCCCTGCCTGGTTGATGGTTGGCGCCTTTTGAGTTACCAGTCAGAAATTCACACAGGATGAGTTGTCTGGCGTGAAAGGCTTAGAAACTGTTGGGGGGGGGGGGGGGGGGGAGCTCGGTTCGTTTCCTTCAATCAGCACACCGCTCTTCACTTTAGATACGACACTCCCTCTTTCCTTTGTATGTGTCTCTCCCCCCCCCCCCCCCCTCCTGTCCTTGGCACCTTTCTCTTCTCTCTCCTCTGTCTCTCTCTCCTCTGTCTCTCTCCTCTCCTCTCTCTCTCCTCTCTCTCTCCTCTCTCTCTCTCCTCCTCTCTCTCTCCTCTCTCTCCTCTCTCTCTTCTGTCTCTCTTCTCTCCTCTCTCTCTCTCCTCTCCTCCTCTCTCCTCTCTCTCTCCTCTCCTCTCTCTCTCTCCCCTCCCTCTCCCCCTCTCCTCTCTCTCTCCTCTCTCTGTCCTCTCTCTCCCTTCCTCTCTGTCTCCCTCTCTCCCCCCCCCCCTCTGTTATTCCCTTTGATGCTGTCCCATCTTTTGCGCTGTTTCCATGCTGCCAGTGGTTTCATACCGCTCATTCTGGCTCATCAGCATACCAGAAAATGAAAGGTGTGTGTGTGTGTTGGGGGGGGGGGGGGCGTATGGTTTTGATTGCTCTTGACAACAGAACACTAAGCTTACCTGTTCCCCTCGTGGGATGCCGGGTACTCCTTCAGTATAAATAGTATCGCCATCTTCTGGAAGTTCTATGCTAGACATTTCCTCTTCTGCCACTCGTTTCCGTCGTCTTCTGGAAGTCGTAGGAAAGAGACTTATGAAGGTTACATATGGGTCACACATCCTACACTCATTCCTACCTTTTAAAAAATGAAGAAGCACCATGATGTATACCATGTGACGAGCCGATGAGCATCAGACATTGAATGCTTGGACTTGTACAGTGTGAGACATACGCATTTTTCACTTTCTCTCTCTCGCGCGCGCTTGTATGTTCGCGCGCGCGCGCAAACATACACACACACACACACACACACACAAACACACACACACACACACACACACACACACACACACACACACACACACACACACACACACACACAACACAGGTCCCCTACACGACTCAACCAAAAACTGCAAAGTCCAACAACTGGTTCCTCTTCCAGATTCCTCTTATCCCTACCAAACATCTCTAAACTTAGTCTGTTGAAAGGGCAACGAGCCTACAGGTAAACATTCTGGCAGCCAATACATGTATTATAACTGCCACCTTTTCCGCCTCCCCGAATGTCAGGAACAACTTAAAACCAATCGGGAAATGACTGCTGTGTAGGTTTAGAAGAATTCTGAGAATTCTGACAGTTTAAAGCAACAACAACAACAACAAAAACCTCACCCCACTCGCCCCCACACAGAGAAAAACTCAGCCCCACACAGAGAAAAACTCAGGTCGTGAATTTATAGATATTTTAATCTATGACATTCTAGGTTACATATGTTTATATTTACCTATGGCGTAGAATATATCAGCTGTGCAGACGTTGTAGCAGTTTTTGCTGTTGTTGTTGTTTTGCTTGTTTGTTTTTGCTGGGGAAAGTATAGTATTTATTCATTTATTTATTGCATGGTCAGTTTATGAAGTCAGTCTTCACTCTTCCGTGTTGTCCATGCACTGTGAGAAAAGCTGATCCATGCTTTGCAATAAGATTAAGCGCTTCAGCCCTCGTTCCCATTCATTGCCTCTTCCTTTCCATGTTTATTTTCTACAGGTAGTATTGCAGTATAGATATTTTGGATGGAATAGAAACAGAGAGGTCCCACACTCCAGTTTAACAGCATAAGTTGGTATGGGCGCGAACCACACTTTAGAAAAAATGACCTAGCATGTGTGACATAAAGTCCGTCGTTGAAAGGGAACCGATCATGTTTAAGGTTAGGGAACGTGAAGGAGTGAGGGAGGTCTCCACCACTTCACTCTTGCATTGCTGCATGGTTGTGGGAGAATATTTTAGTGTAAATACATATACATTACATACATACATACATACATATTTACATACATACATACATACATACATACATACATACATACACACACACATACACACACACATACACACACACATACACACATACATACATACATACATACATTCATACATACACACATACATACATACATACACACATACATACATACATACACACATACACACATACATACACACATACATACATACATACATGTATGTGTGTGTGTATGTGTGTATAGATGTACATATATTTATCTATATATGCATCTATATACACACACACATATATATATATATACATATATGTATATATATATGTATACACACACACACACACACACACACACACACACACACACACACACACACACACACACACACGCACACACACGCACCATAATGTTCGGGCTATTGGGCGCACCGGTATACAAGGCGCACCCACTGAATTATAGAAAAATCTTAACTGTATTACACAGAAGCCACACTGGTTTATAAGCCTCACATACTACACATACAAATACGACAGAAAACAAAAACTGCCAACCTTACTATAGGAACTACACAAATGGAAACGGCACAATGTAACACAGAATCGAAAATACTGCTAGTGCCACAACAAAATATGGCCAACAAAAATAAGGTCAGGAATCTTAGGATAGTCACAATTATTCAACGTCGTCCTGCTCACTGAATCCTGTGAAGTGTTCGTCTTCGGTGTCCGAGTTGAAGAGAAGCAGCACAGCTTCCTCCGCCATCTTGTCACTGACTTCAGCCTCGCTTTGACTTGATGAACCTGGACGCAAGGTGGAGGTCACTGCTGGTTCGTTGCCTGCACTGTCGTCTGCTGCAGCGCACAGTCCAGCCTTACGAAATCCATTGATAATAGTAGACTGCTTTACTTTCCCCCATGCTGTCAGGATCCACTGACAGACTTCAGCAAAGCTTGCTCATCGTAAGCGGCCAGTTTTGGTAAAGAATTTTTCACCACTTGTCATCCAGGTTTCCCACTCGACACGCAGTGCCACTTTGAATGCACGATTGATACTGATGTCGAGAGTTTGCAAATGTTTGGTTGTGCCTCCTGGGATCACTGCTAGAATTGAGCTGGTCGTTCTGACAGCTTCTTTTACAGAGTCAGTTATGTGGGCCTTCATACTATTCAAAACCAGCATGCCTTATTCCGGTGAAAGAACCCCCCTGTTCGTTTGCCATAGCACTCTGTCAGCTATGCCTTCATTAAGTGTCATCCATCTAAGCTTTCTTTTTGACCTTTACGACGATTCCTTTTGGAAAAATTTCCTTTGGCATCGTAATGTGTTAAAAAATTACCATTGGTGGAAGCTTTTCTCCCGATGCTGTGCAGCTCAGAACACAAGTGCGTTTTTTTTATGACCGGTTGTTTTCAGCGTGACGGATGATTCTTTTTTTGTTTACAGTTCGATTGAGAGACAGGTCAAAGGGACTTCATCCATATTTATACACCTCCTCCTCGATTGCTGGGACTTGTATGATGTGAGACAAAAGCACTACACGCCGGACTCCTTAAAGAAGCTCTTCCGAGACGTCCCTCCTGATGCAATTTTCCGGTTTTTACAAGAGATCAATAGATTTTACCTGTTGTGATTTTACGTGTTTTTCTTTAATGGCATTTTAGATTTGCAAGGTTGACGGTGAGCACGGTTTTTAACTATCGTCTTTTATCTTAAAGGGTTGTTCTTTTCTTTTTGACGTGGTGTTAGCCCTGATATGGCTCTAGTAGTCGGCTGGGCTATAAGCAATATGAACTGAACTGAACCGATCCATATTTATGACATTGCGGACCAGTGAAGTTCTCAGCTCGTTTTTCCTGTATAGAATTGCAAAAGTTTGCGAGTTTTTCTTCGAAGTCAGGAGGGAGTTGTTGACAGAGTGTTGTTCTTGTCCTAACGGAAAAACGTTTTCGCGTCATAAATCTGAGGCACCACGATGACCCACCATGGAAATCCACAATGTTCTCTTCTACAGCAATTGTTCTTGCTTTCTGTCTGATCTGAACTGTGGAAACGCCTCGGCCATTCGCTGTCTGTGTGTTGACCCAGTCTTCGAGGTTGTTTTCTAATTCAGGCCATCTGCACTTCTCGCCTTTGTCGTCTTCTTGCAGCAAAAAAATTCTCCACGCTGCTTTCTCCAACGTCGTATCATCGATTCATTTACTCCAACCTCATGTGCAGCGACTCGATTGCCTTTTTCAATGGCCAGGTCGATTGCCTTCAACTTGAAGGCTGCTTCGTAGGCATTACGTCGCGTTTTAGGTATGATGAGGGTGTACGCTTGAACAGAGCAGATCTGAATACCGATATTATATACAGTGGAGTCCATTAATAACGACAACTGTAATAACGAGAACACTGTAATAACGAGACATTTTTCAATCCCCGTTTTTTATCCTTCTTAATCTTTAAGAATAAACCATTGGGTTTAACGAGAGTTAGTGGATAATCATCTCGGTATTAACGAGAGATTTTCTATCCTTCCTGGTCACTAAAGTTCTCGCCACTCGCCCCATCCCCACCTCGTCGTCAAGTTCCCGGTAGGGCACATCTCGTGGTGGCCGGTAACAAAGAAAAACAACGAAAGGCGCGTCCTTGTGCGGTGTGTAATCAAGGGACACTATCGATTAATTATGAACACATCGACGGCGCCGGTGCCAAGATTATTTCCCTTTGTTTCCCTTGGTAAATTCGTCATTTGGGAATAACGAGAACTCGGCAATAGCGAGAAAATGTGCCTGAGCCGTCCGCTCTCGCTATAACAGAGTTTCACTGTATATATAATTATCTCTGTGTGTGTGTGTGTGTGTGTGTGTGTGTGTGTGTGTGTGTGTGTGTGTGTGTTGTGCGTGCGTGTGTGTGTGTGTACATTATGATATATATATATATATATATATGTGTGTGTGTACATTTATATATATATATATATAATGTACATACACACACACACGTTCATATTTATTCCCAGTGGTAAAGTGCGATTAGGGACCGTTTCCTAGTTTCTTTTGTCCTTTTTTGTGTACACACAGACACGCACGCACGCGCGCGCACAGACACACACACACACACACACACACACACACACACACACACACACACACACACACACACACACACACAATGTACTCTGTGTGTGTGTGTGTGTTTGTTTGTGTGTGTGTGTGTGTGTGTGTTGTGAGTAAAGTCCGCATGAGGAAGGCGGGTATATCGTTTACCATACTCCTGCTGCTGCTCGCTCTGTCTGTCTCTGTTCCTGTCTGTCTGTGTCTGTCTCTCTCTCTGTCTCTCTCTCTCTCTTTGAGTCTATATGATATACTAAAATATACCATACCATATCATACCATATCATACCAATACTATGCTGTACTATACTATACTATACTGTACTGTACTGTACTGTACTGTACTGTACTAGGTAGAAAGAAACTCTAGGGAGAGCTAGACAACAGAAGGTCTTCAGAGAAGTAACCCCCTTTAGACAAGTGTTTCGGCCCTGAATTCCTTACACTCTCGGGGGGCCGGGCCACATCCAGGTCATGACTCCTGGATGCCCTTCTGCTGTTGTCTATTTTTTTTTTTTTTTTTCCCCACGCCGGGGATCGAACCTGGGCGATTCTGCGCTTCAGAACTGCGGTACGCGGTTTTACCAATGTGCTAACGGGGCACACATCATCTGTAGGGAATTTAATCCTTATGAAGTTCACTTTTTTGGTTCCTCCTTGCCCAGATCCAGCTTGAGCTCCTTTCTGCTGCCTCTGCCATCGCTTTAAGGGCTCTAGTCCTCTTCTTCCCAGAAATGGCGAGTTGTTTCATGAGATCATAAGCGGAGGTGCCCACAAACCCTCTTGCCCCGACCTCTATGGCGAAGATTTTGACCCGCAGACCTGCTTTCTTCAGGGTGCTGGCAAGACCGGCGTATTTTTCGGTCTTGTAGATATGTGCTTCTTCCATTCTGCTTTCGTATGGCACAGTGAGTTCTATCAGAATCACTTGTTTCGAGGAGTCAGAGTGGAGAGCGATGTCTGGTCTCATGCCTGTCTTGCTGATGACATCTGGGTAATTTCTCCACTCTGGGAGGTCTGCTGTACACTCCCAGTCGACTGCTCCATCCAGAAGACCCTTTGGCAATGTGCTGGTTGTCATAGCCCTTTCGGGCCAGACCTGTTTCCCTCCTGCTTTGTAGAACGTTGTCATAGCAATTGGTGTGTTTGGGGTCATGGTTTTTTCGCTAACCACATCTGTGATCACTTTCAGAACTTGGTTGTGCCTCCATGTATACCTTCCTTGGGCTAGCGCTACTTTGCAAGAGCTTAGGACATGTTCCACTGTTTGTTTCTTCTGACAGAGCGGACATGTTGGGTCGTCTGCTTTCCCCCATTTCACTAAGTTTGCATTCGAGGGGAGCAGGTCATATACAGATCTGAGGAGGAAGCTTATCCTTAGAGGAGCCATGTGCCACATATCGTTCCAGCTGAGACTTCTTTGGAGTGCACTGTCCCATGTTGTCCATTGCCCCTGTTGACCTTGCTGGACTGCCTTCTGCACTCTTTTGACATCTTCTTCTTCCTTCAACTCCTGTATGATCATGTCTCTTTTTTCCTTCCCTTTGGCTTTGGACCACCACTGCATTTTTGTTGCTCCCAGTCCCTGTCTGTTGGTTTGCGTGTGTCCAATTATTTCTTTGATGCTGAGGTTTCTCTTGGCATTGTTTACAGTCTCTTGGACTTTCCACTTTCTGCCAGTTCTCAGCTTTGGATGAACTGCTCTCACGATATTGTCCTCCGATTCCTCCAGCATGCTCAACAGTCTTGCTTTTCCAACTTTGTATTCCTCCACTATGGATTTCAGAGGTAGCTTCAGCATTGCTTGACGACAGTAGAATGCAACATCAGTGAGACCAGGTGGGACACCGAGCCATTTTCTTGTGTATTTGTTGATTTTGGCTTCCATTGCTTCGACTGTGCTGGTGCAAATGTCATAGATTAGCAGTGGCCACAGCAGCTTTGGTATCAGCATGAACTGTAGACACCAGACTTTGTATTTGCCTGGCAGTCCGCAGTTATCTATTTTCTTCAGGCCTTCTTCTGCTGTTTGCTTGGTTTCACATCCCCTTTGTGTGTCTTTCAGGGAGTCATCATACCATCTTCCGAGACTTTTTACTGGCTCTTCTGTGACAGTGGGGATGGCTTGGTTGGCTACCATGAATTTGACTGAATCTGCCACTTTTCCTTTTCGCAGTGAGAGACTTCGGGATTTATTAGGTTTGAACCTCATTCTTGAAGAGGCCACCAGCTCATCCAGCTGCTTTAAGATTCGGTGTGTCTCTTCCTCATCCGTGGACAAGAGTGTTGTGTCATCCATGAAAGCTTTCAGAGGAGGCATCTGGTATCCATCTCCCAGATTCACTGGACCTGAACTCTTCATTGCAGCTTTCAAGATGACTTCCATTGCCAACACGAACAGTATGGGAGAGATTGCACAGCCCATTGCAATGCCCACCTCTAGGTCTATCCAGTCCGTGGTGTATTCTTTGGTAGAGAACCGCATTGAGAACCCTTGGAAATACTTCCTCAGCATTGTTCGGATGTTTTCTGGGATGTGATACATTTCAAGAGCCAGCTGGATCATATCGTGTGGAACTGATCCATATGCATTCGCCAGATCAAGCCAAACTACGTCAATGTCTCTCTTCTCTGTTCTTGCTTTTTGGATGGCATCCCAAATCAACGTGGCATGTTCCAAGCATCCAGGCATTCCTGGTATGCCTCCCTTTTGGACTGACATATCCAGATACTTGTTTTCAGTCAGGTATTTTGTCAATCTTGCTGCCATAACAGAGAAGAAGATTTTCCCCTCGACGTTCAGAAGTGATATTGGCCTGAACTGATTGATGCTGCTGGAGTTCTGCTCCTTCGGAATGTACACTCCTTCAGCTCTCATCCATTGGTCGCTGATCTTCTGGTTCCTCCATGCTGATCGAATCATCTTGTGGAGCCACTCGAGCACTTTTGGGCATTTCTTGTAGAGCAGGTATGGTATTCCGTTTGGTCCAGGTGCTGACTTGGCTCTGGCTTTCTTTACTACGTTCTTCACTTCATCCAGTGTTGGTGGTTTGTTATTGAATTTTCCTTCTGGCGCTGCAGGCCAAACCAGATTTTGGATTTCAAGTGGTGCCTCGCGCTGAGAATCGGAATATGTTTCCCTGAGATGCTGCTCTAGGGTTTCCTTGCCCACTGTGAGAGTCCCTGATTTGGGTTGTTCAAACAGCTTTCTTGCAAAGTCAAAGGGATCTTTGAAGAAACGATCTTGAGTCTTCTTCTTTTTGCTCTTTCTTCGCCTTGCTGATTCCACTTTGCTGAGAGCATTGTGTTTGGCCTTCAGATCTTTCCAGAGTTCCAGGAGCCCTTGCTTCTCGAATTCTGAGGCAGTTTTCATTCGCTTTTTAAGCTTCCTTTTCTCCCTCCGGATGCTCTCCATCTGTTGCTGTCTTCTGGATTTCTGGGGAGGCGTTTTTGTCTTTGGCTGCTTCACTCCATAAGTGTCCCTGCAGATAGAGTATATGATGTCTCCGTATGTGTCAAGTTTGTGTTCCAGCGTACTGTTCCCTATTAGCGCATTCAGCTTAAGGACAAGTTCCTCATCTAATTTCTCCCATTGTTCTTTCGCACCGGCAGGCGGCAAATTGAGTTTTCCACGTTTGGCGTTAAGAGCTTGTGCAAAATCCGCATCAGAACCGTCAGCGTGGATGTCCTTGGCACTATGGTTTAATTCCTGGCCTTGGTCATCCAACGTCTCACCTGCTATCGCAGTGTGCTGCTGCTGGTTCGTATGTGTCTTCAAACAGCCCATTTTTGTCCTGTGGATCTTCATGCCGCGTTTGGTGGTGAATCTCCTTCCACACGCACACGGAAATTCCAACTGGTCATTAATCATGGTCCGTTGTGCGTTTCCAGTCGTGATGGAGTCAGTGCCGATGGATTCATCATTCTCTCCCCCTTTCGGTGAATCCTGGGAGCATCTTTCATTTGGAAAACTCGTGGCATGTTATCAAAGGCAAGGTGGGAAGCCAACCCACAAAGCCCGCAGATCTAGTCTTTCCCAGTGTCCTTCGGTCTTTCCCGAATGTCCTCCGAACTATTCCCGGAAGTCAATGGACTGACCATGTGCAGGTAGAAAGAAACTCTAGGGAGAGCTAGACAACAGAAGGTCTATACTATACTATACTATACTGTACTGTACTGTACTATACTATATTAAAACACGTGTCCATTGTGTTTCATCCCGTTCTGCGTCTGGTTGTTCCTGGCGAGATTGGGAGGTCATAACATTTGTTGCGTCACGCACACGATGTAATCTCTAAGACAGTGACTTGCCTCAAGTAGATGCTATCATTAAGTGGACATGGATGTTAGAAATAAGAGACGCTCACACAGCTATTAGTGAGGCGAACCTCCTGGCACCTTACACAGCAGGCAGTCGTGGTAACGTTACAGCTGCTATACACAGCTACAGGTACATCCCCCGCACAGATTTACTTGACGGTATTTTATTGGTACCCGCAGCTGTTGAGATCGTAAGTTGGGTAAACATGACTGTACTCACAAATTTATACGACATCGTGTTTTGCTGGGCGTGATGTAGGGGAGGGGAGGGGATAGTAGGGTAGGGTAGGTTATTCGTGGCAACTGTTTGAAATAAAAGAAAAGCCTTCAAAAGAAGAGTACACTGTCTCTGTCTGTCTGTCTGTCTGTCTGTCTATCTCGCTCTCTCTGATACACACACACATACACACACACACACACACGACGCATGCGCGCGCGCGCGCACGCGCACACACACACACACACACACACACACACACACCACACACACACACACACACACACACACACACGCACGCACGCGCGCGCGCGAAAAATTCTACCTTTGACGATACCAGTGAGCATTGAGTTTAATAATTTTTTTGATATTTCCTCCAAAACTATAGCTTTCAAAACTACTCTTTTTCTTGCACAAATTCCATATTCTAAGATGGTCGAATTTTTTGCTGCCTGAACAAAACTGGACTGTTGAACATACTCGGTTGTCAGGTGGGGTGTTGGTGGGGTTAGGTTAGGAGGAAGCTTTATTTCAAGGTATTTAATTGTATTAGCTGGATAGACTCTACTTTTCACGATACTCAATTCTTTGCCCAGGGAAACTCAGCCTTGACTGCTTATTTTGATGGGGGTTGGTCCTCATGTGGAGATGCCAGGGGACTCTTTCAGTATAGTGTCCCCACCTTCTGAAAAATCTCTGCTAGAAATTTAATCTGTTCTGTCACTCTCTTTGTTTCTGCCTTGTTCCTTTGCTTTCTGTCATTTCTTCCTGTTATTTTCTGCTTCATTGGTCCATTCACCTGTATGTGTTCAATAAAGTCTTATGTAGCCTACTCTCTCTTTGTATTAATAATTGAGCACATGTATTAAGTACGTTTTCGGCTCAAGGGAAATGAGATTCAGCTATGCAGAAGCAATTTTAGGTGATTTAGGCCTGTTTTTTGTATGTTTTGATGTCATTAGTAATTTAAATGTGTATTTCAGGTATGTTTTTATAAATCCCCTGTGTGATAAATTGGATGGAGTGGTCAGTGTCAGGGGCATCTGCTTAGAATATGAGCGCGAACGCATTGATCTGTGTATTTTAATTTTTTCTTTTTTCCAGTTGAAGTATTGTATATGTTTTGAAACGATTATAGCCCTGATATAGCTCTTGGCTGTTGGTTGGTGTTTTAAACAAAAATACAAGACCGGGGGGGGGGGGGGGAGGCTTGAGAAAGAATCCCAATTAACACCTTGCCTTCTAGATAAGCTAACTCCTAGCCCAAACCAGCTGTAGCTCAGAAGATGGGGTTTTGTTGTTGTTTTTTTTTGGTCTAAATACATGGTCCTCCCCCCCACCCAATGCTTGAAGCTTCTTAATCTTACTCGTGAAAGACACCTCAGTTGCCAGCTTAATTTTTCTTTGCGTCCCGGTGTTCTTTTATTTCCCTGAACAAAGGGTAGCGTTGAAGACATTAGTCTTTGTACTGGGTTTATTTCGTCTTGTAAGGTCAGTTCGTGTGTCTTGTGGCAGTTGATGACCCTGTAGCTTCAACACTGGATACTTTGGGGTGTGTGCTGTCACGTTGTGTGTGTTTAATTAGGCTCTTGTTACTTCGACCTCTGGCATACTTGAAGGTGGGGTTTCTTTTTCAATCTTCGTTGGAAAGGGAACTTTGGGGGAGGGCGGAGAGGAGAGAATAAAAAGATTGGCGATTAGAATTCATTTCACTGAAACATTACGTACATCGATGGCTATGCTTGGCACGTACGTACGTGCATACACGCGCGCGCGCACGTGCACATACACACACACACACACACACACACACACACACACACACACACACACACACACACACACACACACTCTCTCTCTCTCACTCTCACTCTCACTCACTCACTCACTCACTCACACACACACACACACACTCTCACTCACTCACTCACACACACACACACACACACACACACACACACACACACACACACACACACACACACACACACAACACACAGTGCGCACGCGCACCTTCTCTTATGAGATGCACCTCAGATTCCCCTAAACAATAAAATTCTTTCTCCCGTGGGGATGCCAGGAGTTCTTTCAGTATAAATAGAAATTTCCTATTTTCCTGTCACTCTTTTGCTGTTCTTTTCTTTTTGACGTGGTGTTAGCCCTGATATGGCTCTAGTGGTCGGCTGGGCTATAAGCAATATGAATTGAATTGAATTGTCACTCTTTTGGTTTCTTTCTTCCTCCTTTGCTTTCTGTCATTTCTTCCGATCATTTTCTGTCGTGCTAGTCCATTCACCTGTATGTATTCTATAAAGTCTTAAGTACTTTCTCTTCAAATTGATAATTGGGTACATTATCAAGTGCATTTTTGACTCTAGGGAAATGAGATACACCGAAGCACTTTTAGGTAATATAGGCCCGTTTTCATATATGTTTTAGTATCCTTGGTTATGTTTATATTTGTATTCGGGTACTTTTTTTTAAAATCCCTGTGCGATAAATTGGACGGATAGTGAGCGCGAATGCATTGATATGCGTACTTAATTTTCTTTTTTTGTGTGTTTTACCCTGTCGAAGTATTGTGTATGATTTGAACTGTTTATAGCCCTGATATGACTCTACTCAGTTGGCTGGGCTTTAAACAAAAATAACAATAATGATCAAGTCCATTTGTCTTAAATATTTTTGCTACAGGTGAAACTAGTGAGAACATGGATATGGGTGAATGTGGATGGGGGAGCGGACCATTTGTGAAATAACACTGTGTAGGTGACGAGCATTGCATGTTTACGTGTCAAAACCAACAGTCGTAGGAGTGAGATGGGATATAATGGATCCACAGTAAATGTCATGGAGCCACCTTTGTACTTAACGAGAAGGAGATTGATTTGGTGGGAAGAAACCAGACAAGATGACATGAAGAATCTGGGAGTGGAAGTGCTTGCCATTCCTTGAAAGCATCAGACTGGGAGACATGGAGAAAGGATTTGGCGTTGAATCAAAAGACATTAGGCACGCTCAAACAGTTCCACGTATATTCCACACAAATCTGCGGGCAGTTATCCAGCAAACTCAATGAGTCCACAGAAAAACTCTGGCGAGATTTTGAAATGACAACGAAAGATGGGATCTGTGATAAAGTCGGCTGACATCACCAGAATGATTGGCACAGGAAGAAGAGCAGCAAAAAGGCCTTTTTTTTTTAAAATGAAGTGGGATAGGTCTGAACTTGAGATATCCGATTTTGGGTCCAACTAGTACCAGTTGTGCCATCCAGCTGCCTTAAGATGCGGGAACAGACATAACAGTCTGCAGTGGGGGTATACAGAGAGCTCGAGACAAGTGCACATACAGACAAGGGCACATACAGACAAGGGCACTCAGATGTATTCGGTACTACATGTGCCTGGTGCCACAAGTCAACCAGTATATTCCTATGGCATAACGATTTGTTTAACCGCGAACTCCGAAAGGGCAAATCAGCGTGTGTGTGTGCGTTGCGCTTTTTGTGTGAATGTATGTTTTTCTGTAGGGGATAGAACCAGCTTTGGGGTGTGTGTGTGGCTCAACACCACACACAGTGTTATTGTCAGACAGGTGTCTGCATCTGTATATGTCTGTATGATTTGATTGATTGGGTTATCGTTGTACTGTTTGCTGTCTATCACAGCAACGTGGAATGGAAACATGACGAACGTAGATATATTCATCGGGAAGAGATGTCCATAATGACCCCAAACGTTCTTTGGTTTCAAAAGGAGGAAATACCCATCTCCTGACTTTTTTCTTTTTCTTGTGTGTGTGTGTGTGTGTGTGTGTGTGTGTGTGTGTGTGTGTGTGTGTGTGTGTGTGTGTGTGTGTGTGTGTGTGTGTGTGTGGTTCAATGTAAGGAAAACTACGTCTGTATATGAAAATGTCATTTTCTCACTCCTCGTTTTGTCCAGTGGTTTAACCCTTGGACTCTTGCACTCTGTCAGCCAGCATCCTGCACTGTCAACCATGCTACCAAAGCAAAAACTTAACCCTTCGACTCCCTCACTCTATCCACCAGCTTCCTGCACTGTCAACCATGCTACCAAAACAAAAACTTAACCTTTGACTCCCTCACTCTATCCACCAGCTTCCTGCACTGTCAACCATGCTACCAAAACAAAAACTTAACCTTTGACTCCCTCACTCTATCCACCAGCTTCCTGCACTGTCAACCATGCTACCAAAACAAAAACTTAACCTTTGACTCCCTCACTCTATCCACCAGCTTCCTGCACTGTCAACCATGCTACCAAAACAAAAACTTAACCTTTGACTCCCTCACTCTATCCACCAGCTTCCTGCACTGTCAACCATGCTACCAAAACAAAAACTTAACCTTTGACTCCCTCACTCTATCCACCAGCTTCCTGCACTGTCAATCATGCTACCAAAACAAAAACTTAACCTTTGACTCCCTCACTCTATCCACCAGCTTCCTGCAGGAAGCTAGTGGATAGGGTGAGGGAGTCAATAGGTTAATTTTTTGCAGTTGGACAGGGTGCAGGAGTCAAAGGGTTAAAGGGAGGCCTGATTGGCTCAGATGTAGAGCACTCGCATTACAGTCTGGTTGCATGGGATTGTTCTGGTGCGAATCACGCCTATGGAACTTTATATGTGTGTGTAGCCTCCAGTCTGCCCAGCTGTGAAATGGTACCTGACTTCTTTGTTTAAGGAAAGGTAAAGCTCCGACAGAGAGGAGATTAACACCGCCTTCATAATGCTGGCCCGGTGAAAAGTTGAGTTCTCCACCCCCTCACTCCCCTACGACATCAGAGTTATGGGACAGTCTTTTCAAGGCAGGAAATAGGAAATATTGTGTTTGAAAAAAGGATCCAATCCCGTCTTTCCCCTTGTTTTTTTTTTTTGTTGTTGTTTTTTTTTTCTTCTTCACCGGATCCCTGTAGGTTATGTGACGTGATTTAATACAAGGAAATACACATAGGAAGCTGTCCTCAGGAAATCTTCATTCTGTTAGGATTGTTTGTTGATCTGACAGAGTGGAAATACAGTTTGAGACTGGAGCTTTATCAAACCGTCATTCTGTATAATGATTTCATCTCATCACCATCATCAAGTGCCCTGCTACATGGCGTTGGTGATCATGGCCTTCCATATGCATCTTCCCCATGTTGCCGCAAGGACATCTTCCACCCACTGTCTAGTGTCACGTGTGCAGCATGACGGTCCCTACCGGACGAAGATACTCCACAGGAACCCCCAATTACGTCGTTATCCTCATTCTTCTTGCTTTGTCTGGCCATGATTTTTCTTGGGAAAGTACTATGGTGGTTTTTTGTTGCCTTCCATCGGTTTTTGTACGGTTTCTCCGCTAGTCTTTGTCGTTCCCACGACAACCTACAAGGCAGTAGGGGTGATTTTTTTTTCAGGGTTGACTCCCTTAGCCTTATTCTCTCCCGAGATACCCACCAGGCAGTGGTGCTATTTACTCATAGCTGGGGGTCTGGTTCGTGGGCACCAGGGCATATCCACAGGCCGGTGGGCCTACGTGCCGCACGTCTGGGTGCCATACCTCCTCCGAGTCCCCTGGAGTTTTAGCCTGAGTGCGTGAGGCGCTCTGTTACCACATGTCCCCACGAGGAGGCATAACGTAGGGCTTGCTGATGGAGAGGCTATGTACTGACAGAAAGAGACTTACGCATTCTGCTCTCCCTTTGGCATAGCTGTAAGCAGCAGTGCTAGCCAGCGGTACAGGCTCCTGCTGCTTTCCTCGATCTCTAACCTCGTGCCATTACGTCCATCGCACTGAGTCCGTCTACACAGGCCTACATACACAAACGTGTACAGACGGTTGCGGGGTACGAGTTGTTCCGTTCCGTTCTATGAAGTCCTACAACTCTCAGAGCGTTTGAGGACTAGCCATAGGAATACTGCTAAAAGAATATGGCGTCACTTGGACGGATTAACCTATAGATACATGTTGTTCTGTTTTCTTGAATTTTGTGTCCGAGCACTCTCTCAGTAGCCTATATGTGGGAATGATTTCATGCCAGGAAAAATACATTTCAGAAATACATCCCATTTTGGCTTCTTTTTATTCACTGGGGTGGTTTAAAACGAGGAAATTCCTCCGTAATGATGCCGGGGGCTCTTTCAGTGTAAGCAGTATCCCCACCTTCTGGAAATTCTGTGCTAATTTTCCTCTTTTCTGTCACTCTTTGTTTCTGCCTAATTACTTTGCTTTCTGTCATTTCTTCCTATCATTTTCTGCCTTGCTGGTCCATTTACCTGTATGTGTTGGATAAAGTCTTACGTACTTTTTCTTAGGACTGATAATTGAGTACATGTATTAAGTGCATTTTTGGCTGTAGGGAAGCGAGATATGCGGAAGCAATTTTAGATACTTTATGCCCGTTTTGATATGTTTTGGTGTCCTTGGGTATGCTTAAATTTGTATTCAGGTGTGTTTTTGAAATCCCCTGTGCGATAAATTGGAAGGAGTGGTCAATGCCAGGTGCATCTCCTGAGATTATGTGCTTGAATACATTGATATGTGTACTTAATTTTCCTTTTTTCCTGTTGAAATATTTGTGTATTGAAATGATTATAGCCCTGATATGGCTCTATGCAGTCGGCTGGGCCTTAAACAGAAATAACAAATAACACTCTTTTGGCTCCTTATTCACTGGGTGGTTTAAAACGAGGACATTCCCCCATGGGGATACCGGGGGCTTTTTCAATATGAATACTATCCCCACCTTCTGGAAATGCTGTGCTGGAAATTTCCTCTTTTCTGTCACTGTCTTTGTGTCTGCCTTGCTCTTTTGTTTCCTGTCATTTCTTCCTATCATTTTCAGCCTAGCTGGTCCCTGCACCGATACGTTTTCTACAAAGCCTTACATTCTTTCTCTTTGAGGATTGATGATGTATTAAATACACTTTTGGCCATAAGGAAATTTGATGCGCAGAAGCAATTTCGGTAATTTAGGCCAGATTTTATGTATGTTGTAGTATCCTTAGTTATGTTAACATTTGTATTCAGTTTTTTTTTTAACCTCCAGGTGATAAATTATACGGAATAGTTAACGACAGGGACATATCCTTAGGTTACGTGCCCGAATACAATGTTACGTGTAATTTTCTTTTCCAGGTGTTTTATATTTTCTTCTTTAGAATTATCCAGGTGTGTATAGTTTGCGATGGTTATTGTCCTGATATTGCTCTGTGCAGTTGGCTGGGCTTTAAACAACAACAATAAAAAATATCAAAAGTGGTGGTAGTGGTGGTGGTGATGATGATGATCATCATCATCATCATCAACAACAATAACAACAACAACAACAACAGCAACAGGTCTGAAAGGCCTCAAACAGATCTAGAAGATTGGGTGCCTTAAACAGATCTCAAAGACTCAATCTGAAGACGGAGACTTCTGGAAGAACTTGGGAGTTTAGATCTCTCGGGGACAGTCAAATAACTGGCCGGCCGGACACTGAAAAATGGAGGATGGTGCCTGTACATGTAGATAGAAGCTCTGTGCTCCGCAGAAAGTCAAAATATTAAACGTTTTACTGTCATCAAACTGTAGTCATAAAGAAGATATTCAGACTGTTTACTCTAATCAAACCGTAGTCTTAAAGATGGTTTCGCCTTTGGTTTTATACTGTAAAATTTGCTTTGTCTTGCTTGTGAAGGCGACACTTCAGATTTAAGGAGGACCCTCATTCTTCTTTCTTAAGGGACTAGGGAAAAAGCAGGGGGAGGGGGGGGGGGGGGCGGCACAGAGTATCGTTGAAAACGGGAATCTGTTGTACGGGATGTGTGCCTTTGCTGTGTAAGGTAATTCTTCTTACTCCAGCAGCATTCGGTGATTCTATAGCTTTGACACTCGGTCAGTGGCTGTGTTGTGTGCTTTCAGGATGTGTTCCTTCAATTAGGGTCTCCTTACTCTTGAGCCCTGCCATGTTTGAAGTTGTTTTTGCAATTTCTCTTGAGAGAAATACGAGGACTCTCTCTCTCTTCTCTCTCTCTCTCTCTCTCTCTCTCTCTCTCTCTCTCTCTCTCTCTCTCTCTCTCTCTCTCTCTCTCTCTCTCTCTCTCTCTCTCTCTGTGTGTGTGTGTTTCATATGGCTCTAGTGGTCGGCTGGGCTATAAGCAATATGAATTGAATTGAATTGAATCTCTCTCTGTCTTTCTCTCTCAATCTCTCTCTCTCTCTCTCTCTCTCTCTCTCTCTCTCTCTCTCTCTGTTCTGCGTGCGTGCATTAGAGAGAGTGTTTGTGTATGTGTGCATGCTTCCATGTGTGACTGGGAGACAGAGAGAGCGAGAGAGAGGGTGGTGGTGGTGAATTAGTAATTGAGACTGAGATTCGAATGAAAGACGCCCCCCCCCCTCCCTCCCTTCTCACACACACATATACCTTTCACGCAACCTTTTACGCAAGTTTAGGTCATTCAAACCAGTTTGTACAATGTACGTCGTCATGTTTACATAGTTCTCATCAAGTTTGTTCTTTAAACCCCCTGGTGATAAAGTTGGCGGAATAATTAACACACGGGGGTTACATCCTTAGATTGTGTACACGACTGCTTTTATAAGGGCATTTTATTTTATTTTCCTCCCAAATTTTATTATTTGCCAATGACGTGTTGTGTGTGTGTTTTGGCATGTTTATAGCCCTGATATGGCTGTGTGCAGTTGGCTGGGCTTTTAAATTGTACTCATAATGAAAATGATGATGATATATTCAATTCACACACACACTCACACACACACACACTCACACACACACACACACACACACACACACACACACACACACACACACACACACACACACATTACAAGAATACCCAACAGGCGCGCATCAAGTACATATATAGAAAACCTTTGTCTCCCTCTTCACCCTCGTCCCCACCCCATCCCTATTTCCCCACATCTGGAACAAATGAGGACATCGCAGGAGAGAGTGAAGGGCAAAGAGGAGATCGTCAGTGAAGTGTCGCCGCCAGGGCGGGAGAGATGGGAGAAAATGGATCCATAGCACTATTATAGAGCCACTATTAAGCAACAAACAAACAAACAAAAAACAAAACAAAAAACTCCAAGACAAATAACTAAAATCCTAGGGTAAAGGGAAAAGAAGCAGAAGAAGAAAAGAGAACCCTGGCTTGAAAGAGAAAAGTAAAATCCAGGGGCGGAGTCGCTTCCCTTTTCTGAAACACGTGAGATGGAGACCTAGAGACGGAAATTGAAATGTGAGAATTACCGTAGGTTCGTTTTTTCTTCTCCCTCTCCCCTCCCCTCTCCCACCCCACCCGCACTACTGATTGAGTTCCAAGTTCTTGACACTTAGGGGAAAACCGAGTCAAGGTTGACAGCAGTGTTACATCTGGTCAGAGCTTACTTTTCTTTTTTTTTTTTTTTTTTTTTTTTTTTTAATAACCTTATATTTAAAACAATATTAGTACAACCTGTTAGCAATCGTTTTACCTTATAACATTGTGACTACTATCGGATAGAACAATCATTTAACGAACCCCGTGGGGATGCCAGGGGCTCTTTTAGTATAAATACTATTCCCGCCTTCTGGAAATTCTGTGGTGGACATTTTCTCTTTTCTCTCACTTTCTTTGTTTCTGCCTTGTTCCTTTGCTTTCTGTCGTTTCTTCCTATCATTTTCTGCTTTGCTGGTCTATTCACCTGTATGTGTTCGATTAAGTCGTGTATACTTTCCCTTAGGATTAACAATTGGGTACATGTATTTAAGTGCATTTTTGGCACTAGGGAAATGAGATGCGGAAGCAATTTTAGGGAATTTAGGCCCGTTTTTATATATGCTTTAGTGTCCTTACTTATGTTTAAATTTGTATTCATGTAAGTTTCTTTATAATCCCCTGACGACGTGTGAGGCTGTGTAATAAATTGGACGGAGTGGTCAACGCCAAGGTCATCTCTTTAGATTATGTGTGCTAATGCATTGATATGTGTGCTTAGTTTTCTTTTCCCTTTTTCCTGTTGAAATATTGTGTGTACTGAAATAGTTATAGCCCTGATATGGCTCTACGCAGTCGGCTGGGTTTTAAACAAAAATAACAGTAACAATAACGCCTTGATGTGGCTGTGCACAGTCAGCTGTGCTTTTAAACATAATAATAATAATAACAGTGATAATAATGATGCTAATAATAGTAATAATAATAGCAGCAGCAGCAACAACAACAACAAGATAGCTATGTTAATGTTGCCCTGCTCCAGATTTGGTTTACCTTATGGCTGTTACCTCCTACATCTTTGAGGCACCTAACGAGATATTTTGCCTTTTCTTTGGAGATGATGAAGACGACGTGTGAGGCTGGATGGGGAGGGACAGGGGGGGGGGCAACGGAGTAGGGAGGGTCGGAAAGAGAAACCTGTTGTTGGTCTTTGTACAGCGTGGTTAAGGGTGTGTGTGTGTGTGTGCGCGCGCGCGTGCGAGTGTGTATGTGTGTGTGAGAGAGAGAGAGAGAGAGAATGGGGAGAGGGACTTACCGTGAAAGAACAAGTACACACACATATCCTTAAAAACACACACACAGTCGTACATGTGTACATCAAGACGCGCGCGCACGCACGCACACCCCCCCCCATCCACCTCCCTTCCACACACACACAAACACACACACGCACGCACGCACATACACACATGCGCACACGAACACGTATTTTCTTAGCCCTTTCCCAGTCGCACTCGCACGCACATATACTCACACGCGCGCGCGCGCACACACAAACGCACACAGAAACATGCACACATACACAAACAAAATGCACACATACCGTCTAATATCACTCTTAGTGAAAAGACGTTAAATGAAAGAACGAACGAACATACACAAACTCACACTTGTACGCATACATACACACACATTCACGCACGCACACACATTCACACGTGCGCACGCACACACACACACACGGACACACACAAACACACACACACATGCACACACGCACTTACGCATACACACATATACGTGCCCTCGCCACACCACACACACACACACACACACACACACACACCCCAACACACACACACACACACACACACATATCAATCAGAGACATCTGCACCACCTAATGTGTCCCAGTTTTTTCCCCCACTAATGAGAATATCATGAACAAGGAAGGGGAGGGGGAGAGGAGGGGAAGCGGAGGAGCACGCCGTTTGTGAACTGATTATTTCATGCGTGACACGATAAACATCGTATCCTGCCTTGCCAACAACAACAGACACAGAGATTGGGTGTTAATAACTTCTTTATAGGCCTACATATTATGGAGCCACTAACAAGATTGGTGTTACCATAGTATTGGGTGTTGGTAACTCCTTGACACATATTATGGAGCGACAAACAGACAGACATAACCATGTGACGAGCAGTTGAGCACAGACACATCCTCCTAGATTGCTGGGATTGTACGATGTGGAATTTTCCAGTTTTTACAGGAGATCAGTAGATTTCACCTGATGTGATTGTACGTCTGTTTTTCTTTAATCGCATGTTAGATTTGCAAGGTTAACAGTGAGCATGTTTTTTAAGTGTTGTCTTTTATCTTAACGGGTTGTTCTTTTGTATTACGTGTTTTTAGCCCTGATATGGCTCTAGTAGTCGGCTGGGCTATAAGCAATATGAACTGAACTGAACTGTTACGATGTGGGACATAAGCACTACTCGTGGACTCCTTGAAAGCTCCTCTTCCGAAACGTCCCTTCTGATGCAGTATTCCAGTTTTAACAAGAGATCAGTAGATTTCACCTGATATGATTTTACGGCTGTTTTTCTTAAATTGCATTTTAGACTTGCAAGGTTAACGGTGAGCATGGTTTTTTAACTGTTGTCTTTTGTCTTAATTTAACCAGGTTGTCGTTTTTGACGTGATGTTAGCCGTGGTATGGCTCTAGTAGTCGGCTGGGCCATAAGCTATATGAACTTGAACTTGGACGACACACAGAGATTGGGTGTCAATAACTCATTGATACATATTATGGAGCCACTAACAAACAGACAGCACCCATGGATCTCAAGAGGTAATGGATACGTTTGCTGAGGTGGGTTGGAGGTACAACACATACACCCCTTGGAATGGACAGAGGCTTCTTCAATATAAACAGTATCCGCACCCTCCGGAAATTCTGTGCAAAAAATATCATCTTTTCTATCACTGTCTTTGTTTCCGTCTTGTTGTTTTGTTTTATTATCATCTCTTCATATGATTTTCTGCCTGGCTGGTCCATTTACCTGTGTGTGTTCTGTAAAGCTTATAATAGTTTGATAATTGGGTACATGTATTAATTACATTTTTGGCTGTAAGGAAGTGTGATGTGCAGTTTCAATTTAGGCAATTCAGGTCACATTTAATGTATGTTTTGGTGTCCTTAGTTATGTTTATATTAATTTGTATTGTGTTTTTTTCCATATGCCCTGGTAAGAAATTGGATGGAATGGTCAACGTCTGGGGCATATCCTTACATTATCCGTGCGAATGCATTGATACGTGTACTTAAATCCCCAGTGGGGATGCCAGGGGCTCTTTCAGTATAAATGGTATTCCCATTTTCTGAAAATATTGTGCTAGAAAGAATGGGTAGCGCAAACTATGTTAGACTGAATGGGTAGCACAAACTATGTCAGACTGAATGGGTAGCACAAACTATGTTAGACTGAATGGGTAGCGCAAACTATGTTAGACTGAATGGGTAGCACAAACTATGTTAGACTGAATGGGTAGCGCAAACTATGTTAGACTGAATGGGTAGCACAAACTATGTTAGACTGAATGGGTAGCACAAACTATGTTAGAACTGAATGGGTAGCACAAACTGTTAGACTGAATGGTAGCACAAACTATGTTAGACTGAATGGGTAGCACAAACTATGTTAGACTGAATGGGTAGCACAAACTAAGACTGAATGGGTAGTGCAAACTATGTTAGACTAAATGGGTAGCACAAACTATGTTAGACTGAATGGGTAGTGCAAACTATGTTAGACTGAATGGGTAGCGCAAACTATGTTAGACTAAATGGGTAGCAGAAACTATGTTACACTGAATGGGTAGTGCAAACTATGTTAGACTAAATGGGTAGTGCAAACTATGTTAGACTGAATGGATAGAACAAACTGTTAGACTAAATGGGTAGTGCAAACTATGTTAGACTAAATGGGTAGCACAAACTATGTTAGACTAAATGGGTAGCACAAACTATGTTAGACTGAATGGGTAGCACAAACTATGTTAGACTAAATGGGTAGCACAAACTATGTTAGACTAAATGGGTAGCGCAAACTATGTTAGACTAAATGGGTAGCACAAACTATGTTAGACTCAATGGGTAGCGCAAACTATGTTAGACTGAATGAGTAGCGCAAACTATGTTACATTTAAGAAATTCCACAACATGGGAGATAATTCCTACGCGACTCTCAGGAGTTATGTCCTTTGGTTGATATTATAAAAAAAATTCTGCTTCCCTCTTATTTCTTTGATATTGTGCTAGAAATTTCCTCTTTTCTGTCAGTCTGCCTTGTTCCTTTGCATTGTCATTTCTTCCTATCATTTTCTGCCTTGTTGGTCCGTTTACCTGTATGTGTTCAATAAAGTCTTGCATACTTGATCTTTGGATTAGGAATTGGGTACATATATAAAGTGCATTTTTGGCTCAAGGGAAACGAGATATGCGGAAGCAATTTTAGATTTTTTTTGTATGTTTTAGAGTCCTTAGGATTCAATTTGTATTCCGTTATGTTTTTTAAATCCCCTGTGTGAAGTATTGGACGGAATGGTCAGCGCCAGGGTCATCTCCTTAGATCTCATGCGCGAATACATTATGTGTATTTTTCTTTTTTTTTTTTCCTGTTGAAGTTTTGTGTTTTGAAGCGGTTATAGCCCTGATATGGCTCTACGCAGTCGGCTGGGCTTTAAACAACAATAACAATAACCCTGATATGGCTCTAAGCAGTCACCTGGGCTTTAAATAGCAATGATAATAATAATGAAAATCAAAAAGGTACAACATCCCGTATTGTCGCTATGAGGTGACAGAATTATCCTATGCAGTTTGCAAGCCTGGGCAGGGGCAAATTAAAGACAGCTCTCGCCCACGAGGCAGGCGTGCTCTCTCCACACTGCTGATAACGGCCAAGGGAAAGGAATGAGTCAGTACAGCTTGGCACTAGCGATGTCGTAGAAGTTACCGTAGCGATGCAAACGACTCCAGCTCCGGATTTCTGTCAGGTTTACTCCTCAGCTTTCTCTTCCCCTGACGATTACTGCAAGGCAGCAGGGTTTTGTGGATAGCTGTTGACTATTGCTTAGCCCTTCCGCCCTTTGAAAGGTCTTTTTTTGGTTTGTTTTGTACTCCTGCCAAAGTCCCCCTTCCCTCCTCACCCAGTTACAAGCCAGCTGGAGGTGCCAGATAAGTCGCTGACGGTCCGACCGTTAACAGGTGGTATCAGATTACATGGTTACTCATAGGAGACCAGTGGCCAGGTCTGACCTAGAAGATAACAGCAACAACCAAACGGACAAAAACGATCCACTGCGAACACATAAACAAGAGGACAAGACAGATTGAAAATTAGGAAACAGCATTGGAATCTCTTGCTTTACCTGAAAATACGTGAGACATGGGCACATGGAGACGGCGTTGGCTCAGCAAGCGGTCTTGGTAGAGCACTTTGATTTCCAGTTTCACTGCACGAATTTGCGCGGGACAGACTCGCTCGAACAAAACTGTGGGCAGCCTCCAGTCTACCTAACTGTGGATGGGTACACGGCTTTCTTCATGGTGGGAAGGTGAAAGAACGAGAGAGAACAGATGGCCACTGCTGTCAAACGCTGGACCCTAGAAAAGTTAACATCTCTACCACTTCATTCCCCTTCGACCTCACGGTTGTGAATCAGTCTTTGCCTTTCTACCTACCTTTTACACGCTGACGCAAGTGTGCAGCAAACGCACGCAAGCGTACGCGCGCGCGCACACACGCACGTGCACGGCCCGTGCACGCACACACATACTCGGAAGAGTTGCACATCAATCATCTGAACAACTCTCATGACTTAGACATTGACATCACAGGTAGAATTAATGAGAAAATGAGCTGAATAGGGATGGGCCGGGGATGGGGGACAGAGAAGCGGACCATCTGTGAGCTAACACCGTGTGCGTGACATGATAAACACTGCATCCTTCCCTGCCAAAAACAACAGACTCAGGAGTAAGAACGTTGGCATGTAATGGAATCCATAATATACATGATAGAACACCTGTAGAACAGTCAAGAAGAAATGAAGACAGGCTGTGAGTAAAGATAGAAACTAGGTGCGGTATTATTTTCTCTCTTTGAAAGCCCTGAGACTTCGGAGACACCGAGACAGGAACTGGAAATTTAATGAAAAAGATCCACCGTGGGGATGCCGGGGGCTCTTTCAGTAGAAATAGTCTTCCCATTTTCCGGAAATTCTGTGCAAGAAATGTCCTCTTTTCTGTTGCTTGCTTTGTTTCTGCCTTGTTCCTTTGCTTTCTGTCATTTCTTCCTATCATTTTCTGCCTTGCTGGTCCATTCACCTGTACGTGTTCGATAAAGTCTTTCGTACTTTTTCT
>JAPXFY010000025.1:42415814-42435814 GCA_030674185.1 Monoplex corrugatus | reverse complement strand
ACCAGGATGTTGATCTTATCATGAACATCATGGTGTTTGGTCCTGTGTTTGAAGTAGGATGTTCCCCCGTGGGGATGATAGGGTGCTCTTTCAGTATGGATATCCCCACCTTCTGGAAATTCTGCGCTAGACATTTCCTCTTTTCTGTCACTGTCTTTGTTTCTGCCATTCTCCTTTGCTTTCTGTCATTTCTTCCTGTCATTTTGCTTTCTGTCATTTCTTCCTGTCATTTTGCTTTCTGTCATTTCTTCCTATCATTTGCTTTGTCATTTCTTCCATTTTGCTTTCTGTCATTTCTTCCTATCATTTGCTTTATGTCATTTCTTCCTATCATTTGCTTTATGTCATTTCTTCTTATCATTTTGCTTTCTGTCATTTCTTCCTATCATTTGCTTTGTCATTTCTTCCATTTTGCTTTCTGTCATTTCTTCCTATCATTTTGCTTTCTGTCATTTCTTCCTATCATTTTGCTTTCTGTCAGTTCTTCCTATCATTTTGCTTTCTGTCAGTTCTTCCTATCATTTTGCTTTCTGTCAGTTCTTCCTATCATTTTGCTTTCTGTCAGTTCTTCCTATCATTTTGCTTTCTGTCAGTTCTTCCTATCATTTTGCTTTCTGTCAGTTCTTCCTATCATTTTGCTTTCTGTCAGTTCTTCCTATCATTTTGCTTTCTGTCAGTTCTTCCTATCATTTTGCTTTCTGTCAGTTCTTCCTATCATTTTGCTTTCTGTCAGTTCTTCCTATCATTTTGCTTTCTGTCAGTTCTTCCTATCATTTTCTGCTTGCAGGTCCATTCACCTGTATGTGTTCGATAAAGTACTGCATACATTTCTCTTAGGACTGATAGATGGGTACATGTATTAAGTATATTTTTGGTTCTAGGGAAATGACATATGCTGAAGCAATTTTAGGTAATTTAGACTCGTCCCTCCCTCCTCCCCCCCCCCCCCCCATTTTTGGGGCGGTATAATTACTAGCAAATAGGCCAACTTGTGTGTGATATGCCTTTGCTAGTCTACATGTATTGAAGCAACAACAAACAAACAATATTGGATGCTGCAAAATAATTTTTAAAGTTTTCAACAAAGTGGGCAAAAAGCAAGTAAGACATTTGATAATGGATGAATGAAAGTGTATACGTACGCGTGTGTGTGTGTGTATGTGCGCGTGCGTGCGTGCGTGTGCGTGCGTGCGTGCGTGTGTGTGTGTGTGTGTGTGTGTGTGTGTGTGTGTGAGAGAGAGAGAGAGTCATTTAGAAGTAGCATTTAGTATTCAGAACGTGACAATACTATGTTTTCAGTTAAGCTTATATCAGGAGAGAGATCATTTAAAAGTAACATTCAGTATTCAGTACGTAACAATACTATGTTTTCAATTAAGCTTATATCACCTAAAAGGTTACGCATATTATTTATACATGCTATGATCACAGGAAAAAATGGACAAATTGCTCACGCGCTCTCACACAGATTTGTATTTTTGCCGCAGCCCGACAAAGAGGGAGGGGAGAGAAAGAGGAGAGTTGCACGTAGACACATAATCGAGAGGAAACTTTTAACATGCTAGAAGGGAGGGGAGAGAGAGTGTGTGTGTGTGTGAGAGAGAGAGTGAGTGGGTGAGTGAATGAGTGTTGTGTGTGTGTGTGTGTGTGTGTATTTCTAATATCAGTGCACCAATACTGTCATTTTTTGTTGTATACCACTGTATGTGTGTGTGTCTGTGTGTGAGAGAGAGAGGGAGGGGGAGAGAAAGAGAGGGGGGTGTTGCTGTAGACATTGAACAAGGTTGTATGCCCACGTGCGTTTTTGGATGGGAGGCGGATCGGTGAGCGTGCGCACGCCATCACTGCTACTACAACTACCGTTACCGTTGCTGCTGCACGTTTGCTGCCCCGTATATTTCATTTCTCTCCCTTTACCACAGAGCTTTTATTTAAAACATTTCCACCAAAATGCTAACAGCGCAGGGTTGTGTGTACAAATCTTGGTAAAAATACATCCGTGGCTTCCTTCTAAAAGGGAATTTTGTGTCCGTTGTCTTATCCATGTTGCATACACACGACACACGCAAAGAACTCGCCAACAGAAAAACGAGTAGCGAGCACACACATAGAAAAAAGACAAAAACGTGAAATACCAAAAGAAATAAGAGGGAAGTAGGGAGAATTTTAAATATCAACTAAGTAACATAACTCTTTGAGAGTCACGGAGTTATCTCCCATGTAGAATTTCTCAAACCCAACACAGTTTGCGCTACCCATTCAGCTAGCATAGACACAGCCACAAAGCATAAAGTGGTCAGCTCAGAACATTCCTTAAAATACATCTCTGTGAGACGTGACAGAGTTAAGTAGATAATATAACCCAGTTTTGCGCGCTTCAGTGACCCAACCGTTTTGTCATATTACGAAACCCTTTATTGTTATCAGGGTCATGTGACTGCAATGTCTGTGATACTGTTTCAGCTCTACAGAGTCTGAGCCTGCTTACGTGATGAACTCGATAATCAGTTCACTGAAAAATTATTCAGGACAGAGATGTGCCCCCCGTGGGGGGGATGCCGGGGGCTCTTTCAGTATGAATAGTATCCCCACCTTCTGGAAATTCTGTGCCAGAAATGCCCTCTTTTCTGTCACTCTTTGTTTATTTCTTCCTTCGCTTTCTGTCATTTCTTTCTTTTTTTCTGCCTTGCTGGTCCATTCACTTGTATGTGTTCGATAAAGTCTTACTTACATTTTGTGAGGACTGATAATTGGGTACATGTCTTAAGTGCATTTTTGGCTCTAGGGATATGCGGCAGCAATTTTTTTTTTTTTTTTTTTTTTTTTGTAATTCGGGCCTATTTTTATATATGTTTTAGTATTCTTATGTTTAAATTTGTATTCAGGTGGTTTTTTTTTTTAAGTCCCTGTGCGATAAATTGAACGGAGTGGTCAACGCCAGGGGCATCTCCTTAGATTCAATGCGCGAGTGCATTGATATGTATACTTAATTTGCTTTTTCCTTTTTTTTCCCCTGTTGAAGTATTGTGTACGTTTTGAACTGATTACAGCCCTGATACGGCTCTGCGCAGTCGGCTAGGCTTTAAACAACAATAACAATAATAATGAAAGCACAGAGATGTAATTCTTCCCCTCCTCCCCCTCCCCTCCCCCCAAAAAGTTATGATGGCAGTTTTGAAAACATGAGTCCTGATAAAAAATTTAAAAAAATAAACCACACTTATCATACTTCAAGTACCATTCAGCCCATAAACATAAGAAAACTTCTTGCCTGCGACGACAGTCCTGATGATGATGGACAAATGAGTAGCATAGTATCGTTTATTGACTAGTTTGGATCTTCATCATATGGGATACAAGGCTGATCCTGGAGGCACATGTTCTTCTGGGGATGGTTCGGTACGGCCCATGTTTTGTAGCGTGTCACACACACACACACACACACACACACACACACACACACACACACACACACACACACACACACACACACACACACACAAATCTGCCCGCGCGTGCAACACACCAAATACACTAACACATCAAAGGAGATTCAACGATGTAAACGGCAGGGCCAAGTTTCAGAGTGCGAAATGTGGAGCGAAGCCAGGGGAACACAGACTTGGGGACACATTGTGTGGGAACATGGGTGGTAGATATTACACAGCAGATGGTCAATGCTGAAAGATGAAGAACATGAGCATTCTTTCTGTGTTCATCCCTCTCTCCTGCGGCGCGCGCGCGATAAAAACACGCGACGCACGCACGCAAAAAAAAGAGACGTTTTGTACCTCGGACGCATCCTACTTAGGATGCATCGAATCTGGGATGTATCGAACCTGGGACGTACACCTGGGACGTATCCAACCTGGGACGTATCGAGACGCATCCGTTCGTCCAAGGCGCTGCTTGGGATGGAGTCCTGAGGCCTTGGGTTCTGCTTTTGCCGGCCCCTCTTCTGCTCAGTGCAGCTGCTGAATATAATTGTCCTGCATGTACTGCTTTGCAAGCACAGTCTTCAGAATTGATGGTGTTGATACCATAGCTGATGAGGTTGGCCTTCAGAGTATTCTTGTATCGTTTAATCGACCTCAATACAGCCGCATCTTTGGGATGCTGTTGTCTTCCCATATGGACAACGTATCCTGTCCAACGAATCTGGTATTTGATGTGTGTGATCGCTGTACGCTTGCCTGTTTACCTGACCAGAATAAGGAATTTTGAAACTTTGAATAGGGCAACAGCCATACCAGGTTGAAAATTACTGAAGTTAAACTGTGACAGGACACTTAGTACTTGGATGGATCATCTGGAAACCTGTCATTGCTTGAGGTAATAAACGACTGAATTGTATCGTGGTCTACCACTGGAGGCATTTTTGCTCAGTCGATCAAACAGTAATCTGCTTTTTTCTAAGAGGAATGATTTAAATGCACTCAATTGTCAGTAACCAGTAAAGCTTTGTTAAAACCTATGGCGTTTTCTACGCACTAAAACGCAAAAACCCCGTGTGCTATATCATCTGTGCAACACGCCTCCGTTTTTACTTCTGCGTACTCGTACTGCAGGCTTTCTCTGTCCGATACCTGGCAGACCTACGTACTTGAGTAGTGGCAGAATCTAAACATTTACTGATGGGCTGAAAGTCTTTGATCATTTTGTGAGTATACAGATATTGACTGATGAGCTGAAAGTCTTTGATCATTTTGTGAGTACTTGAGCCTTATACTAACAATCGCAGCAAGCAGCACACTCAGACATGGTCCCCCATATGTAATGTAGATTTGTCAGCATAATTATACAGTGTGGCTTTATTTCGCTGCAGGAAACTGCCATTTTCAACAACAACACACAACAACAACAAAAGGGCTGTCTTTTTACCGTTAGATCAAATACAAGAATATGAGCGAGACAATAACAGAATGCGATTGTTTCGACACTGAGTATCATCAAACAAGAAGTTCCAGAGCCCACAATTTGTAGTCAACTCCATTGTTTTAGAACTTGAGATTGTTTGGAACGAGGAACTTACCTGAGGGTTAAACTCGCGACCCCTGAATTACCAACATGGTGCTTTAACGAAGGAACCTGTCGGGGCCTGACTGGTCCCTTAACTCAGCTGGGAGAGGGAAGTATTGTGAGTGAAAAGTCATTGAGGGCAAAATGTGCGACACACAAACATGAAATCAACTGAAAATGTTGTCTTATTGTGTGTCTGTGTGGATGAAAACATGAAGACAGATTGTGTGTTTGACCAGTTTGATGCAGAGGTGGAACACCCACTTCCCATTCAGACTGCACGGGTTTGAATCTGGTTCAAGAAAAACCTGCGCCTACAGCATCCAATCCACCCAGCTAGAAATGAGTACTTTCAGGACTGGGGAAGGAAAAGCAGTGAGGGCGGGAAGAGGGGCAACACCCTCATGATGTTGGCCTCTGTATGTGTTGGATAAGTCTTACCTACTTTTCTTAGGATTGATAATTGGGTTCATGTAGGAAATTCAGGCCTGTTTTTATATATGCTTTGGTAACCTTAGTATGGTTAAATTTGTATTCAGGTGTTTTTTTGGAATCCCTGTTGGATGAATTGTACGGAGTGGTCAACACCAGGGCATGTCCTTAGATAATGTGCGCAGATGCATTGATATGTGTACTTAATTTTCTTTTTTTCTTTTTTTTTTCCTATCGAAGTTTTGTATGTTTTGAAACGGTTATAGCCCTGATATGGTTCTACGCAGTCGGCTGGGCTTTAAGCAACGATAACAATAACAAATACCGTGAACGTATCTTTATCTGCACATTTACAACTGTTAATGTTTTATTATTTAGAACATCCACAGGTCTGAAGGGAAAAAACTGTCCGCATTTATTCATTAAATGTTCGTTTATTATGTAATGTTCGTTTATTATGTAATGTTCGTTTATTATGTAATGTTCGTTTATTATGTAATGTTCGTTTATATGTAATGTTCGTTTATTCATGTTTTTGCATCCGTTTTCTTTATTTGTGTGCAGTTATTTGCTCTATATTCTTTTAAACGAATTAAAAAGGAATTTGAGAGGGGCGGAGGGGGGGGGGGGGGTCTAATGTAACGAAAGGAGAAAGGATGGAGGAAATATGCTGGTGGGGATGTTTCTGTTTATAACAGGGTTCGCTGGTGTAGTGGTTATCATACTCGCTTCACACGCCAGATATACTGGGTTCAATTCCCAGCAGAATCAACGTTCGGTGGTGTAGTGGTTATTGTAAGAATGGTGTCTTCAGTTCAACGCCAACCGGCAACATAGAAGTTGGCTTGTCAGCTGCCCATCTTAATGCTCTAATCACACTGGTGGTGTCGGCGTTTCATAGATCCTATTCCCTTCCCCATTTCAAGACCTTACTAGCACTCGGGGGTTTGCGCTAGCTTTAACCCTTTGACTCCCTCACCCTATCCACCGGCTTCCTGCAGGAAGCTGGTGGATAGGCTGAGGGAGTCAAAGGGTTAAAAACCTGCCATACAAAAACTGGCATATTTGCGTTGGGCGCATATGGAACTAACCGGTCGCGATGAATCACTTTTGAACAAAACCCCGACTCCAGCTTTTAATTCAGAGTAGTTAGTTATGGCCGTCGGCGTTTGTGGTGTAGAAGATATTTTATCAGCCGTGCGTTGTGACAATTTCACTGTGGGGAAGAAGAAAATTAATGTGTTCTGCCGATCCAATTCAACATCTTAACGTTGCTTGGGTATAAAAAATAATCAGTATAGTTGCACATTCGCTCATCCTTGTTTTCTCATAACAGAACGGCAAATGAATACACGTAAGATATGTGTGTGTGTGTATGTGTATACACACACACACACACACACACACACACACACACACACACACACACACACATATATATATACATATATATATATATATATATACATATAAATATATATAATTATATATATATATATATATATAATTATATGTATATATATACATGTACATATATATATATGAGAGAGAGAGAGAGAGAGAGAGAGAGAACTTTCAGGCAGAAACTCATAAAAAGAAAACCGGAATGCGTGTGTCTTAGAAACAAGACTGGTTCAAAGTATAGTATACAGCATTAGTAGTAGGGCCTACCTTGTTTTGTTGTTGTTGTTGTTTTCCTATGGCACAGTTGATGGGGGAATCGGCTGGGATCGTCTATGATACACGCACATAATATGATGGGTATGAAAATGAACAGGATTAGGATGAATGGGGAAGCATCCAAGTCACATCCCGCATTAAAACATTCATAGAGTGATTCTGCAGTACGTCACGTGTGACGCTTTATTGTTGCCGTTGGTATAGCTTAGTATATAATTTCTTGATAACTTAATAATAATAATTTTTAAAAAGTCTAATTAACGTAGTGACTGCCCAACCAATCAGTTCGTCAATCATATCAACTAACCAACCAGTCGTTGCTGGGACTTGTACGATGTGAGACAAAAGCACTACACGGCTGACTCCTTAAAGAACCTCTTCCTGATGTAATTTTTAGGTGATTTTTTTTGTGGTTTTTTTATTTTCATTTTTAAAATTTTTTTTTTACAAGAGATCAATAGATTTCACCTGATCTGATTTTATGTTTGTTTTTCTTTAATCGCATTTTACGTTTGCAAGGTTAACGGTGAGCATGGTTTTTTAACTGTTGTCTTTTATCTTAACGGGTTGTCTTTTTTCGACGTGGTGTTATGTTAGCCCTGATATGGCTCTAGTAGTCGGCTGGGCTGTAAAACTGAACTGAACTGATTGCGCTGTACGACTCACTTCACCCGAGCTTTGGCACAAGCCAGGATGACGACCGGCCTGGTGCCTGCGCCGCTAAGAGGATGGGACAGAAAGAAGCACGTACACATACGCATGCATGCACGCACTTCAGTAACAACTACCTGTTCGCGTGTTGTGCGAGAAACAGTCACGTGAGTCCCCTTACGCTTATCTCCCTTCGTTGTCGTGTGGTTGAAAGAGTTGCCTGCAGTATGTGCAACTGTTAATTAATCAAATTAATTTGAGAGAGAGAGAGAGAGAGTGTGTGTGTGTGTGTGTGTGTGTGTGTGTGTGTGTGTGTGTGTGTGTTGTGTGTGTGTGTGTGTGTGTGTTCTTTTCACTCTGAGTGATATTAGACGGGTGTGTCGGGGGTGGGGATGGTGCGCGTGTTAATTAATGAGAGAGAGAGAGAGAAAAGAGTTCAGACTGCTGATGGTTTACCGGCGAAAAGCATTTGCTCACTACGCAGTCTGCCTGGATCTCTTGACGGAATCGTGGTCTTGAAGTGTGATTGTCTGAGGTCAGTCCCAGCCTGCAACGTAAAAACTGGCCTGTTTGCTGCCCAGCTTCACCGCTTTAACCCCTTGACTCCCGCACTCTTGTCTATCAGCGTCCGCACTCTTGTCTATCAGCGTCCTGCACTGTCAACCATGCTAGCAAAGCAAAAACTTAACGTTTTGACTCCATCACCCTATCCGCCAGCTTCCTGCAGGAAGCTGGTGGATAGGGTAAGAGAGTCGAAGGGTTAAGTTTATGCATTTGGTGGATAGGGTGCGGGAGTCAAAGGGTTAAGTTTATGCATTTAGTGGATAGGGTGCTGGAGTCAAATGGTTAAGTTTATGCATTTGGTGATAGGGTGCGGGAGTCAAATGTTAAGTTTATGCATTTGGTGGATAGGGTGCGGGATTCAAAGGGTTAAGTTTATGCATTTGGTGGATAGGGTGCGGGATTCAAATGGTTAAGTTTATGCATTTGGTGGATAGGGTGCGGGATTCAAAGGGTTAAGTTTATGCATTTGGTGGATAGGGTGCGGGATCCAAAGGGTTAAGTTTATGCATTTGGTGGATAAGGTGCGGATTCAAAGGGTTAGGTTTATGCATTTGGTGGATAGGGTGCGGGATTCAAAGGGTTAAGTTTATGCATTTGGTGGATAGGGTGCGGGATTCAAAGGGTTAAGTTTATGCATTTGGTGATAGGGTGCGGGATTCAAAGGGTTAAGTTTATGCATTTGGTGGATAGGGTGCGGGATCCAAAGGGTTAAGTTTATGCATTTGGTGGATAAGGTGCGGGATTCAAAGGGTTAGATTTATGCATTTGGTGGATAGGGTGCGGGATTCAAAGGGTTAAGTTTATGTATTTGGTGGATAGGGTGCGGGATTCAAAGGGTTAAGTTTATGCATTTGGTGGATAGGGTGCGGGAGTCAAAGAGCAAATGGATCTGGCGGTGTCGGCTTACTGATTCATAGGTCCCGTCCATCTCTTCCCCATTTCAAGATAACACCATCGCCACATAGTTTTGCGCAGGCTTAAAGAGTCGGCCAGATGATTGCTGGTAGATTTGAGTGGAGCGCTTATGGAATTGTCCAGGTGCGACGAATCCCTCTTGAACAAACTCCAGACATAAAACATACAAAACAGAATTGTTTTGACTCGGTATATGAGTTTCCAAAAATATACGATTTTACCTGTAAGCAATGAGTTATATGAAAAGATAACTTGCAATTGCATACTCCTTCACTGTGATCTTCCCGTTCCCTCAGAGAGAGAGAGAGAGAGAGGAGAAGAAAGAGAAGAGAAGTGAGAGAGAAGGAGAGAGAGAAGAGAAAGAGAGAGAAGAGACAAAGGCTGGTTGGAAATAGAGGTAGCGCTCCTGCCATCCAGTCTGACTGCACGGGTTTGAGTCTGCCTCGAGAAGAACTGTGTGAGGCCTCTATTCAGGTTGGGAAAGATAAAGCGGCGAGGGAGAGGAAGTGGCCACCACGCTAACAAAGCCCCCAAAGCAAAGTTGGGTTCTTCACAGCCTGACTTGTTTAATACCAGCCACGAGAAAAATTCAAGTTCACTACCAACTCGCCCTTTAATTCAGGCCTTGAGACGAGAAAAGTTAAGTTCTGCCACTTAACCCTTTAATGCTGACCCCGAAAAAAAGTTTAATTCACTACCACCTCACACCCAAATTTTGGCCCCAAGAAAAGTTGAGTTCAGTATTACATTACCATATGACACTAGGCTCTAGAAAAGTTAGTCACTACCACCTCACCCTTTATTGTTAGCCCCGAGAAAAAGTTAAAAATTCGCTACCACCTCACTGCTAAATTTTAGCCCCGAGAAAAGATAAGTTCACTATTACTTCGCCCTTTAATACCGGGCTCTAGAAGAGTTGGTCACTACCACCTCACCCTTTAAGGTTAGCCACGAGAAAAGGTCGAGTTCACGACTTTACTCTGTAATGCTGGCCCATAGAAAAAGTTAATTTCTCTATCATCTTATCCTTTAATTCTAGCCCTGAGGCGAGAAAAATGTAGCTGTCGACCAGCTGACTTTTAACGTTAGCCCGAGGGAAAAATTGAATTTACTATCACCTCGCCCTTAACTGTTAGCCAAGAGAAACACTTTTCACTACCACCCCACCCTTTCATGCTGGTATCGCGGGAAGAATAGTTGGGTTGTGTTCTCTATAACAGGAAGGTGCATTGGGGATGTATATAACAAAGTGTTTCTCTACTTAGAAGTCACACACACAACAAGGAAGGAGAGTGACGAGAAGAAATGCACTAACCACACTAGACATGATTCTCATGAGCAGTCCACACATAGATTAATAACTACGACGTATTTATTTAAGCAGTCAACTTCAGCATAAACGTGATTCACCATTCCTACTGTCCTGGGTCCTAATATTCCTAAAATCCTAAGATACACTACAATTGATCAGAACTCGCATATCACTAGAATGCTGAACACTTCTTATGTCCTACTCTATTCCCTCTCTCTTTGCTTCATGGAAAATCAAACATACTACCTATTCCTATCCCTACCCTAACGAAAGTATAAAGTGAGACGTGGTTTACATACCTCTAAGATAGGTTGGAAGGTCTCTCGCTCACTGACTCCATGGCTAACTCAAGATTCTCTCTCTCTCTAGGTTCTCCGATCCACCCTGGGTGGCAATCGAATGGGTGAATCTTCATTACGCAAACCTTACTTACCCGTCTAACAATACGGTCTGAGGGGGACCCTGTGATACTGGCACCAAGAAAAAGTTAATTTCACTACCATCTTACCCATTCATTTTAGCCCAAAGAAAAGTATAGCTCTCGACCATCCAACCCTTTAACGTTAGCCCGAGAAAAAAATGAATTCACTACCACCTCACTCTTTAATATTAGGTCAGAGAAAAACTTGTCCACTATCACCCCACCCTTCCATGCCAACCCCTAGAACAGTTTTATTTCACTACCACCTCACTCTCTCGTGTTAGTCCCGAGAAAAGTTCAGTTCAGTACCACTTCCCATGGGGATGCCCGGGACTCTTTCGGTAAAAATAGTATCCCCACCATTTGGAAATTCTGTGCTAGAAATTTCCTCTTTTCTGTCATTTGTTTGTTTGTTCTGCCTTGTTCCTTTGCTTTCTGTCATTTGTTCCTATCATTTTCTGCCTTGCTGGTCCATTCACCTGTATGTGTTCGATAAAGTCTTGCTTACTTTCTCTTACGATTGATAATTGGGTACATGCATTTATTGCATTTTTTGACTCTAGGGAAATGAGATGCGCGGAAGCAATTTTAGGCAATTTAAGCCCGTTTTTACATGTTGTGTCCTTATGTTTAGATTTGTATTTGGGTATGGTTTTTTTTTGTTAAATCCCCAGTGTGATAAATTGGACATAGTGGTCAGCGCCAGGGGTATCTCCTTAGATTATGTGCGCAAATGCATTGACATGTGTACTTCATTTTCTTTTCTTTTTTTCTTCTTCTCCTGTTGCAGTATTGTGTATATTTTAAAACGTTCATAGCCCTGATATGGCTTTACACAATCAGCTGGGCTTCAAACAAAACTAAACAAAAAATAAAAAACAATAAGGTCAATACTATCTCACCACTTGAATGCTTGCCCAGAGAAAACGTAGAGTTCACTACCACCTTATTCTGTTACCCTGTCAGGGTCATGGAACAACTTTTTGCCTTTTTCTTTACAACGGATAAAACTTAGCCCCCAGGAACTTCACGGGTGTTGTGTTTGATCCCATTACACGACTGAGTTTAACTGTGGTGTGTGTGCGCTTTCAGTTGACAGCTGTTTTGCCATGTTGCGTTGATTCTGTGATGCCATTATGTTCTGATTCACAGATTACAAAGAAGGGATCAGAATTAGCTAAGAGGATTTACTACTAAACGTGCACGCGCGTGCGCGCGCACGCACGCACGCACGCACGCACGCACGCACGCACACACACACACACACACACACACACACACACACACGCACGCACACACACAAACCAGAGCGCTGGAGCAGCCTTTTATGTTCCAAAATTTAACATTAAAAAGTCTTTTTTCATTGGGGCAAATGTATCTATATATACAGCAGAATTGGTCGCTGTTGTTCAAGCGTTGCATTATTTAATAAGCCTTCGGCCTGTGTCATTCAAAGTAGTTCTCTTTGTTGATTCAAAATCTGTATTATATGCCTTACAGTCTTTTGATACAGACACAAGACCTGACTTAATTATTGAGGCAAATCATCTAATACATTGTTTAAAGATAAATGGTTCGGAAATCAATTTATGCTGGGTGCCTTCTCATGTTGGTCTTCATGGCAACAACGTAGTTGACAGAGCAGCTAAATCCGGTGCCCTCCATTCTGAAAATTCCATAGAATTACATGTTAACACCTCGGTAAAAGAAGCTTACAACTCGCTAGAATTAGCATCATGGATTCGATTTCATGAACATTTAAATGAAAAATTTGTGTCTCAAAAAAGAATCAAACTTTCAGTTCAAAATATCTGTAAAAATTTGCAGTATTCCTCGTTATATCATTTGAGATTAATTGTTATGACATATTTTCGCATTCAACTGAACGCTTTGAAAACAAAATATTGTAACAACGTTTTATGTATTTGTGGCGAACAATTCACATTGTATCACTGTTTGTTTTACTGCAGAAAGCTTCGTTCCTTTTTACCAAAGACATTTACACAAGGAAACTATCTTGAAACGCATTTTAAAGAAGTAGTATCGGATCAAGTTTTGTTAGTTAAAATTTCAGAATCATTGGTTCACAGTCCTGTTAATGCGTTACTTTAAGATTATTATTATAATTATGATTATTTTTGTTTTGTTTTGTTTTTATGACGATTTTTCTTTTACATTATTGATGTTAGCGTTGTTCTAGTTTCATTTCTCTGTCCATCCACATCCTTTTTCTTAAGACCTTGCCGCTTCCTTTTAATTTTTTTTACGTCCCTTACTCTGTTCCCTTCTCCCCTCCACACCCCCCCCCCCCCCCTTATTTCATCCTCCATGCCATTTTTCCCCGTCTAATATCACTTATAGTGAAAAGACGTTAAATCAAGCAACGAACGAACGCACACACACACACTTAACACTTTCAATGTTTTAATCCCCACTAGGACGTGTGGAAGATATAGCCAAATAAACGAAAATCTAATGGGAGGCACATATAACACGAAAACAGATTGAATTTGTGAGAGCCCAACTGAAAACAGTACATTTGAAATTGTCTGACGATAAGACACGCAAATGGAAAAATAACCATACAGTTTTAGAAGTTCTGTCCATTTCATTTGATGTTTTCCACTTCTGTTCAACAGAATAGTTCCGCAGTGAGAACATCGATTTGTACACATTCAGCTTTGTCCATCTACCCTAATGCGTCTACCTATTGCGCTCTTCTCTCTCTCTCTCTCTCTCTCTCTCTCACACACACACACACATGCACACGCGCGCACACATACACACGCACGCACGCGCGCGCACGCACACACACACACACACACACACACACACACACACACACACACACACACACACACACATATGCACGCACTCTTCGTCTAATATCACATTATGTGGATAGACATTAAATGAAATTGAACACACACACACACACACACACACACACACACACACACACACACACACACACACACACACACACACACACACACACACACACACACACACACACACACACGAGAGAGAGAGAGAGAGAGAGAGAGAATGATCAAGCCATAACCGCTGACTGCTCGTTATTGTGTAGTAACAAACGAAGTAAACTTCATTAACCGACATGATGTTCATGTGACTCGCCCATTTGTCCTCCATAGGGAAGTCATGGGCTTTTTCGGTATAAACTGTATATCCACCTTCTGGAAATTCTGTGCTAGAAATTTCTGTTTCTGTCACTGTCTTTGTTTTTCTGCCTTGCTCCTTTCCTTACTGTCATCCTTTCTGATCATGTTCTGCCCATTCACGTATGAGTTCTGTAAAGTCTTGTATACTTTCTATTGATACTTGGGCACATGTGTTAGCTGCACTTTTGGTTCCATGAAATGTGATGTGCAGAAGTTTTAGGTAAGTTAGGTTAGTTTTTGTATGTTTCAGGTAGAAAGAAACTCTAGGGAGAGCTAGACAACAGAAGGTCTTCAGAGAAGTAACCCCCTTTAGACAAGTGTTTCGGCCCTGAACTCCTTACACTCTCGGGGGGCCGGGTCACATCCAGGTCATGACTCCTGGATGCCCTTCTGCTGTTGTCTTTTTTTTTTTTTCCCCACGCCGGGGAGCGAACCTGGGCGATTCTGCGCTTCAGAACTGCAGTACACGGTTTTACCAATGTGCTAACGGGGCACACATCATCTGTAGGGGATTTAATCCTTATGAAGTTCACTTTTGGTTCCTCCTTGCCCAGATCCAGCTTGAGCTCCTTTCTGCTGCCTCTGCCATCGCTTTAATTTAAGGGCTCTAGTCCTCTTCTTCCCAGAAATGGCGAGTTGTTTCATGAGATCATAAGCGGAGGTGCCCACAAACCCTCTTGCCCCGACCTCTATGGCGAAAATTTTGACCCGCAGACCTGCTTTCTTCTGGCAAGACCGGCGTATTTTTCGGTCTTGTAGATATGTGCTTCTTCCATTCTGCTTTCGTATGGCACAGTGAGTTCTATCAGAATCACTTGTTTCGAGGAGTCAGAGTGGAGAGTTAATTTGTTATGCAGGGGGATGTCGGGGGCTCTTTCAGTATCAATAGTATCCCCCATCATCGGGAAATTCTATGCTAGAAATTTCCTCTTTTCTGTCACTGTCTTTTTTTCTGCCTCGTTCCTTTGCTTTCTGTCATTTCTTCCTATCATTTTCTGCCTTGCTGGTCCATTTACCTGTATGTGTTCGATAAAGTCTTACATACTTTTTCTTAGGATTGATAATTGGGTATATGTATTAAGTACATGTCTGGCTCTAAGGAGGTGAGATATGCGGAAGCAATTTTACGTAATTTATGCCTGTTTTTAGATATGTTTTAGGTCCTTAGGTGTGCTTATATTTTGTATTCATGTGCGTTTTAAATTAACTGTGCGATAAATTGGTCAACGCTGGGGGCATGTCCATAGATTATGTACGCGAATGTGTATTAATTTTCTTTTTTTTTTCCCCGTGTTGAAATTTTGTATGTTTTGAAGTGGTTATAGCCCTGATATGGCTCTACGGAGTCGGCTGGGCTTTTTAAACAATAACAATAGTAATATTCAGGTTTGGTTTGTTATTCAGGTTTGGTTTGTTATCATAACCCCCTGGTGATAAAATGGGCGAAATTGTCTGTGCCAGAGGTATATGTCCTTAGATTATGTTTATGAATGCATTGATATGAGTAGTTCATTTTATTTTTCCAGGTTTTTGTTTGTCTTTTTTCTTTTTCTTTTTTTTCTTTCTTTTTTTTTTATTTTTTGGTTACAAACGGGTGTTTGTGTACATTTGCAATGGTTGTAGCCCGAATACGGTTTTCTACGCAGTCGGCGGGGCTGTAAACAATAATACTGGTAACCGTATTTATATGCAAGAAATTTAATCTTTTCTGTTATTGTTTCTGCTTAACTCTTTTGCTTTACGTCATCTTTCTCGGCTGGGCTATAAGCGATATGAATTGAATTGAATTATCATCTTTCTATCATTTTGTGCTCTGCCCGTCCATTCATATGTTTGTGTCCCATAAAGTGAGAGAGGTGGGCGTACGTACACTGCATAGGTATGTCAACCCTGCCGCTATGATAAAAAGAACAAATCACATAAGCAATTTGAATGATTTCTGAAAAACCAGATTTGTAATATAATAATAATATACGGTGCGATTGTCGGTAACTCAAGCGACCATGACGTTAGTCAATTGGGAAAAAGTGAATAAAATCGAACGCGCTTAAAAGATACAGAGCAACAAATGAATGTCTCTGTCTGTCTGTCTGTCTGTCTGTCTGTCTGTCTGTCTGTCTCTCTCTCTCTCTCTCTCTTCTCTCTTCTCTCTCTCTCTCTCTCTCTCTCCCCTCTCATATTCTTACGCACGCATACGCAAGGACACACACACACACACACACACACACACACACACCACACCACACACACACACACACACACACACACACACACACACACACACACACACACACACACACACACACGGTCTAATGTGAACAGGCAGTGCAATCCACACAAATGGACCCTTTTTCAGTACTTGTACTTAGTGGGTTTCCTAGTTCTGTGTTCATCCTTCAAAGAACAGGGGGGAAAATTGCATCTGTCGCTTATCGAGCTTCTCCTATTCTTCAGTCCTATTATCGAAAATGGGAAAACGTTGCGTTTTCTGCTAAACTGTATTATCTGAAATGGACTGGTGCTTTTTTTTTTAAATTGTGCCTATGTCTAAAATTGGATTCGTTGTATTGTATTGTTTTATTTAAATCGTTTGTGCTGTGTATTTGTGCTGTTATATGTATAAGCAAAGAGAGAGAGAGAGAGTGTGTTGTGTGTGTGTGTGTGTGTGTGTGTGTGTGTTGTGTGTGTGTGTGTGTGTTGTGTGTGTGTGTGTGTGTGAGTGAGTGAGTGACACTGGAATGGTTGTAATGTTGGTGTTTTTTTTATCGTGTTTTAACCCTTTCACTCCCGCACCCTGTTAACCAGCATCCTGCATTGTCAACCACGTTAGCAAAGAAAAAAACTTAACCCTTTGACTCTCACCCTGCCCACTAGCTTCCTGCAGGAGCTGGCGGATAGGGTGAGGAAATCAAAGGGTTTTGCAGTTGGTGGATAGGGTGCGAGAGTCAAAGGGTTAATAAGTAAACCACTGCCCTGTACTGTGTTGTATTGACCCCCTCTATTTTTTGGAAAGGAAAGTTGCGGGGATGGGGGTGGTGTGGATGGAGTATTATAATATTTTCATGTTTGTTTTATAATCTGTTATGATGTTTGTCTTTCAGCTGTAATGTGGTGTATGAAAGTGAACTGCGTTATGAATTGTTCTGCGCTATTGTATATTAGTACATTTTTTGTGTGCTGTTATATTTTTGTATAGCCTACATTGTGTGTGTGGTGTCTTTCATTTAATGCCCTATTCACTTAAGTGATTTTAGACAACAACAACCAAAATTCATGAGGAGTGAAGAGTATACTTAGAAATGGTTAAATCTTCAGGAAAAAGAAATGAACCAGAAAACAACTGTGCCGAAGACGAGAAGGAACAAAATCACAAGACGTTATCATAATTAACAATTAAAACAGTAAAATTGGCTAACCATAACATTGAACATGTGAAATAACGGCGTGTTAAAGATAATTTGCTATAGGACTTTTTGACAGGCTAACAAAAAATTCATATGTTATGGATGGAGAGGCAAATATATCAGAAACTGTCTTAGACAGTGTAGGAATATGTCTTTTCGCCCGAACGCATGAAAGAATATGACTTATCTTTTTTCCACACAGACATACTATATTCCTGGTGTATTTTGTTTTAAATGCATCAAGTTTCCACCTATACATAAGGGATTGTATACCTCTGCTGGCAGGAAACTGCTTAAGTGTTTTGCTAATTTCAAAGTTCATATAACAGTTTTCATACTTTTTCTGTTTATCTTGAAACTGCTTCCATACATAGGAGTCTACTAAGGTATAACACTCATGCAATGAGAGGGAAAGTTGTACATTATTTGGATCTGGTGAGCTCGTTGCCCCCCGTTGTGTGTTGTGGTGTGTGTGTGTGTGTGTGTGTGTGTGTGGTGCGTGCGTGTGCGTGTGCGTGCGTGCGTGTGTGTGTGTGGTGTGTGTTGTAGTTGTGGTTTTTTAAATAATGTATGTGTCTGTGTTATCATCCTGTATTGTTGTAGGTCAGCTGGTCACAAAGCCGTTGCTATCTGAAGGCCGGAAGGGGAAAAAGTGTTAGAATTAAACTTTGCGATGAAAAACGCACGTTAAAGACGATTTATTTTAATTGTTCCTGAGCTGAAACTTTCAGGAACTCGAATATACGAATGGACCTTTAGGTGCATGGCTTCCCCCCCCCCCCCCCCCTAGATCCGTCATTAAGGCAGTTGTACTCCATTTTCAGGCGTGTGTCTGCAGGCTGTTTTTATGTGTTAGCGTAAGCCTTTACCACATGCAAACTGATTAATTCTTTTGTGACTTAAAATCTGACACTACGTTCAGTACCAACACACACACACACACACCACACACACACACACACACACACACACACACACACACACACACACACACACACCACCACACTCACTCACTCACTCACTCACTCACTCCTCTCTCTCTCTCTCTCTCTCTCTCTTTCGCCTGTGTTGCCTATTGAATGTTTCTATCATTCTGGTGGTGTTAGTTTGGTGTTTCCATTGTCCCTTCACCCCTCCTCCCCCCCCCCCCCCCCCCCCATTCCAAGACCATGCCAGCGTATTGGGTTTTGCGAGGACTGAAAAGCCTGTCAGACAATTATCGTGGGATTTGGGTCGAGCGCAAAGTGGAATTGATCCAAGTGCGATAAATCCCTCTTGAACGAACTGTGAATCTGTAGCAGACACTAAGTCCGAAAGTGACAAGGACTCTTGGGATCCGCTATGGCGGCATGTCAGACCTAGTCAAAAAAAAAAAAAAAACCTGGTCGAAAAAACAAAACAAAAAAACTCGGCTGTGTGGAGTGTCGTGTTTGACCGACCGCTTTTACAATTTAATGAACACCCCTCGACGTTTTGGTAAAAAGACGTTGGGAGATCCCGGCTACTATAAGCACTGCACGGGGACTCCTGAAAGAACCTCTTCAGAGACGTCCCTGCGGATACAATTTTCCAGTTTTTAGAGGAGATCAGTAGATTTCACCTGATGTGATTTTACGTATTAGTATGTTGTCTGTAAACGTATTTTAGATTTGCTAGGGTAACGGTGATCATGGTGTGTAACTGTCTTTTTACTTTAACCTGGGTGTTTTGTTTAACTTGGTGTTAGCCCTGATATGGCTCCAGTAGTCGACTGGGCTATAAGCAATATGAACCTGAAATATGAACCTGACGCTAAGTGTCCGAGAGTATAGTATGAGGAACAGAGCTGGTGCGAATGCATTGATATGTGTACCTAACTCCCCCCCCCCCCCCCACCCCCACTTTTTTCCTGTTGAGGTGTGTTGGTTTTGAAACGGCTATAGCACTGATATGGCTCTACGCAGTCGGCTGGGCTTTAAGCAATAAAAATAACAATAACAATGTAACTGACTTGGTCCGCATGGTTCATGCACCCCCGTGGGGATGGCGGGGGATCTTTCGGTATAAACAGTACCCCCACCTTCCGGAAATTCTGTTGAAATTTCCTCTTTTCTGTCACTCTTTGTTTCTGCCTTTGTTTCCTTTGCTTTCCGTCATTTCTTCCTATCATTTTCTGCCTTGCTGGTCCATTCACCTGTATGTGTTCTGTAAAGTCTTAAGTACTTTCTCTTAGGATTGATAATCAGGTACATGTATTAAGTGCATTTTTGGCTTTTGGGAGGTGAGATATGCGGAAGCAGTTCTAAGTAATTTATATGCCCATTTATATATGTTTTGGTGTCATGTATGCTTAAATTTGTATTCAGGTATGTTTTTTTTAAATCCCCTGTGTGATAAATTGGACGGAGTGGTCAACGCCATGGGCATGTCCTTACATTATG
>JAPXFY010000025.1:42405814-42410814 GCA_030674185.1 Monoplex corrugatus | reverse complement strand
ATTAAATGTATTTTAGCTCTAGAGAAATGAGATATGCGGAAGCGATTCAAGGTAATTTAGGCCCGTTTTTATATGTTTTAGTGTCCTTAGTTATTTTGTTTCAGGTATGTTTTTTTCGAATACCGTGTTTGATAAGTTGGACGGAGTGGTCAGCTCCAGGGGCATCTGCTTAGATTTATGTGTGCGCGACTGCTTTGATATGTGTACTTAATTTTCTTTTCCTCTTTTTTCTTGTTGAAGTATTGCTATGTTTTGAAACTGTTATAGCCCTGGTATGGCTCTACACAGTCGGCTGGGCTTTAAACAATTACCGTTCTACACAAGAATCGGTCTTTGTCTACAGTTTTCATCTCCTGTGGTTGATGACAGTCGAAGATGGTGAGTCACCAGAAGCCTGAGAGCCTCATTGTTCCGGCTTGCCTGTATAGCCTGACCAGCGCAGGGAATTTTAACCCTTTGACTCCCGTACCCTGTCCACCAGCATTCCTGCATTGTGGACCATGGTAGTAGAGCAAAAACTTAACCCTTTGATTCCCACTCAGGAAGCTGGTGGATAGCATGAGGGAGTCAAAAGGTTTAAGTTTTTGCTGTGGGTGGATAGGGTGCGGGAGTCAAAGGGTTAAAAATGGGGTGGGGTGGAGATATGCAGTCCTCATCACTATGGATGGGGAGTACAGTCCTTTGACCACTCACTTTACTGTGCTACTGTTACTGAACACTTTTTTTATTTCCTCATCCTGTTTGACATCTGAACATGCATGTTCGTGTAAAGCTAGTTGTAGATTTTATTATTTGACCGGTCTTTGTGACAGTGATAGGTTTCTGAATGCACGGAGCTGACAAATTATTGCCGTGTTTTTAGTTCCGAGTCAGATGTCGATCTCCACCTCCACCTCCGCCTCTCTCTCTCTCTCTCTTCTCTCTCTCTCTCTCTCTCTCTCTCTCTCTCTCTCTCTCTCTCTCTCTCTCTCCTCTCCTCTCTCTCCTCTCCCTCCCCCCCTCTCTCCCTCTCTCTCTCTCCCTCTCTCTCCCTCTCTCTTCTCTCTCTCTCTCTCTCCCTCTCTCCCCTCCCCCCCCCTCTCTCTCTCTCATCTCCGTTACCCTCGTTCCCTCCCTACCCATTTCTCACACATATACACATGCAGAGAGAGGGAGAGAGAGAGAGAGAGAGAAATGACGCGCGCACGCTCACACACACAAACACACACACACACACACACACACACACACACACACACACACACACACACACACACCAAAGAGATACCGTGGCACTATCTCTTTACACACACACACACACACACACACACACACACACACACACACACACACACACACCACACACAATAACACTAGCACACACACTCACACACACACGCGCACACACACTCTCTCTCACACACTCACACACACACACACTCATACTCACACACACATTCACACACCACACACACACACACACACTCATACTCCACTCCTACACACACACACACACACACACACACACACACACACACACAACACACACACACACACACACACACACACACATACTCCTGGACAGCACACAGTGACCATGCTCCTAATCGTTACCAAATGCTAATGTCACGCGGTCTCTGTGGTGTCATTCACTCTGTCTAATCACGTGACCGACGTGAGTGTTGGGCATTCTGAAGTGAGGGATTGACTACTGGGACCAGCTAATGTCCGTGTGATTTGTGATGACTTTCTGCCATTCTTATCGCATTGCATCAGAACTACTACCCTTGTTAAGTGGGTTGCTAGCTAATTGGTATTGATTGGGTTCAAGTACCTAACAGAGTGGTGAATTCCGGGTCTGATGTATTGAGTTCAGTTCCTAACCCATGACGGATAACTGTCCTGTTTGCTGTATGTCCTGATCTTCCAATCCCCCCCCCCCCCCATGGGGATGCCAGGGCCCCTTTCAGTATAATCTAGTACCCCACCTTCTGGAAATTCCGTGCTAGAAATTTTCTGTTTTCTGTCACTCTTTGTTTCCGCCTTGTTCCTTTGCTTTCTGGAACCAGGGGGAAAAAAAAGACGAAAAATCAGAACGCGTATTTAATACAACCAGACAAGACAGGCGCAATGTTTTTTGTGATCTTACATCTATGCTTCACAAAGGCCTGTTGGTCGACAATTTGTGCATGTCTTGTCTGGTAGTGTTAAATATGCTTTCTGATTTTTTTCGTGTTTTTCCGGTTCCTGTTTGCTTGAACGCGGGTAGTCACACTTCATTTGGATTTTGCTTTTTTATTTTTTATCTTTTCTGACTTGCTGGTCCATTCACCTGTATCTGTTTGATAAAGTCTTGCGTACTTTTCTTCTCTTAGGATTGATGATAATTGGGTACATGTATGAAGTGCATTTTTGGCTCTGGGGAAATGATATATGCGGAACCAAATTCAGATAACTGTGGTCTGTTTTATCATGTTTTGGTGTCCTTAGTTATGTTTAAATTTGTATTCAGGTATGTTTTGTTAAATCGCCTATGTGATAAATTGAACGAAGTGGTCAACGCCAGAGGCATCGCCTTAAACTTATGTGTGCAAATGCATTGATACATATGCTTAACTTTCTTTTCCATTTTTTTTTTCTGTTGAATTATTGTATGTTTTGAAAGGATTATAGCACTGATACCGCTCTATGCCGTCGGCTGGGCTTTAAACAAAAATAACAACAACAACAACAGTAGTCTTCCAGTTATTCTGATCTGATATCTCCAGTTCACTCCCAACTCGTGACGGATGACATCTTGTTCGCTACCCTTTTCAGTCTTCCAGTTATTCTACTATACCCGGTTATTCCACGTGGACTGACTGGTTCTTCCGATAGACCCATGACTCCAGATCTGATATCTCGAGTTCAATTCCCAGCCTGCAACATTAAAAATTGGTCTGTTTGCTGCCCATCTTCATGTTTCCGTCGTTCTGGTGGTGTTGGCTTAATGTTTCATGGTTCCCCCCCCCCCCCCCAACTTATTCTGGGACCTTGCTGGCGCATAAGGTTTTGTGCAGGCTCAAGGAATCTGCCAGATAATAGCTAGCAGGTTTGGATGGAGCACATATGGAGCTGTCCGGGTGCAATGAATCCCTGTTGAACGAACTCCAGACTGATCTGACATCTCGAGTTCAATCCCAAACCACGATGGGTAACTGTCCTGGTTGCTACCCGTCTTAGTCTTTTAATTGTTCTGGTCAGATATCTCCAGTTACAAGCCCAGCCTGTACGTTATAGTTTATAGTTTGTCCTGATAGCTGCTGTTTATTAATGTGGCACTCATTCTGATAAGAAAATGAAAATAAAAAGAAGGGTGAAGGTTGTGTCGTAACCTTGAAATCATGAAGAAAAAAATAAAAAGAAGGGTGAAGGTTGTTTCGTAACTTGAAGATCGTGAAGAAGAAAAAAAAGGGTGAAGGTTGTTTCGTAACCTTGAAGTCATGAAGAAATGGGATCGTAGAACATAAGCTTTTCTTGAACCAGCAGCAATGAGAGCGGTAATTATCTTCTCTGGGGGAACCAGCTTTATTGTTCATAATAAACCGTAGGTTGAGATCACAATTTACGCCTATTTCAAGACCATATATTTTGTGCTACCTTAAGTAAGCCACATTATCGCTGGCAGATTTAGGTGGTGCACGTATGGAACAGCCTGCTTATCATACATCTCTTAACAGGTTCCAAAACAATCTTCACATTTTTAATTCAGATGCACTCAAAGCAAAAGTTTTGTATTCATCTTCTCATCGTATCGTGAGTGGATATCTTCATTGCAAATGTTTGTTTATGATGTTTGTTGTGCAGTTTGTTTTGTGCAAACTTGCCTGGATTTTCCGCTGACCTAATCGACTCTGTCTATTGTCTGTCTCTCTCTCGTCTGTCTGTCTGTCTCTCTCTCTCTCTCTCTCTCTCTCTCTCTCTCTCTCTCTCTCTCTCTCTCTCCTTGTGTTGGCATTTTGTATCGGTCATTCAGTCAGCGCCAGCAAGGGTCATCCTGACCTGTTGATAAAAGAGCAGGCCCCTTAGGACTGGTTCAGTTAGAATGTCGTCCTCTTCACCCCATCCTCCCCATCTCTCCCTCTCCTTACTCTGCCACTCCTTCCTTCCCACTTCCCCTCTCACCCTTTCCCTTAAATCGTAGCACAGTCAGTCATCTTTGCTGGCTCCTGTCCTGCATGGAGCCATTAGGGCTGATTAGGCCATACTGTCTCCCTCGTGGGGGGGGCTCTTTCAGTATAAATAGTGTATCCCCATCTTCTGGAAATTCTGTGATAAAAAATTTCCTCTTTTCTGTCGCTCTCTTTGTTTCTGCCTTGTTCCTTAGCTTTCTGTCGTTCTTCTTATTTACTGCCTTGCTGGTCCATTCACCTGTATGTTTTCGAAAAAGTCTTACATGCATGTACTTTCTCTTCGGATTGATAATTCGGTACATGTATTACGTGCATTTTTGGCTCTAGGGAAATGAGATATGTGGAAGAATTTTAGGTAAGTTATGCCCGTTTTTATATATGGTTTTGGTGTCCCTGGTTATGTTTAAATTTGTATTCAGGTTTTTGTTTTTCTTTCTTTTTTTTTTTCTTTTCCTTTTTTTTTTCTTTTTGTTTTTAAGTCGCCTGTGCGATAAATTGGACGAAATGGTCGGCGCTAGGGGCGTCTCCTTGACTGTGTGCACGAATGCATTGATATGTGTACTTAATTTTCTTTTCTTTTTTGTTTTTTCCTGTTGAAGTTTTGTATGTTTTGTAGTGGTTATAGCCCTGATATGGCTCTACGCAGTCGGCTGGGCTTTAAACAACAATAACATAACTGAACTAGCAGGATAACATCAACCGGACTGCCCTTTCCTCGAGACCAGAAGGAAAACGTTAGACGAAAGACCCAAGAACATCAGTCGACGAACAATAAAAAGAGGCCTTAATGTCCAGAAAAACATGTGGGAGCTATGCAGAAGCAGGTCCAGAACAGACAGGAGCAGAGAA
>JAPXFY010000025.1:42388314-42403314 GCA_030674185.1 Monoplex corrugatus | reverse complement strand
GACCTCACTGTGTGTGACTTTTTCTTGTGGGGGTATGTTAAAGACCAAGTTTATGTTCCACCACTTCCAGCAAGTATCGATGACTTGAAAGATCGAATAACAGCTGCAATCAACACGGTGGACCGTGACATGCTGAGGCGCGTTTGGGAGGAATTCTCATATCGGCTTGATGTTGTCCGCGCTGCCGGTGATGGCCACATTGAGCACTTATAAAACATGAAATGAAACTTGAATGTATATACAACACATGTGTTCATGCTAGAGGTTTGTAATTTTTTTCGTTTTTGACACATCACGTGATGATTTTGGCGTATTCTTTTTGAAACACCCTGTATACATACATATATACTTATACATACCGGTACATACATACATATATATACATACGTATGATATATATATGTATAGATATATGTGTGTGTTGTTATATAATATATATTATATGAAACACAGAGAGAGAGACAGGACAACAGAACAGAGAGAGAGAACCTGTAATGAATACAGTAAAACAAGACGGGAGCAAATTTTCGGCAAACTGGCCTTTTGTCAAGCGTAGACAAACGAAAAACAAAGTGTAAATGCACAAAACTTAGCGAAACGAAATGAAACAGTAAACAACTTCCCTGGCGTGGCATTGAGCAGGAAGAAATTGGCATTGGCATGGAATATAAGTGTGTGTGTGGGAGAGAGAGAGAGAGAGAGAGAGAGAGCTTTTGTATAAAAACTTACTTTAGAAGTTTTTATGTCAAGTGTGCTAAACATCCTGCATAATATTATAATGTCTGACCTTTGAACAGAAATACATCAGTAAGTCATAAACCTGAGGCTATAAACGGGAAAAGAAATTCAAGAGAAAAATTGCGTTTCTCGAAAAGATATAGAATCGGCGAGAGTGTTTAAATCACATGCAAGACAGGGTTATGCAGTGTATGAAATATGAAAAAAAAGTAGGTGCCCGAATTTTCTAAGGTATAAGTCCTGGAGTACTCCTCCCACAAACACACACAGTACGTCCTGTTTGAAAGCGTACGACGATATCAGAAAATGCAACAGACAAACTATAACCCCCTCCAGGATAGACACAATCCTTAACAAGTGTGCATTCTAAAGTCTACACACAGCGAGGACATTTAGTAAACGTCTAGAAAACTTAACAGGTATCTGACATGCATAATAACGCATTCTCATTCAGCAATCTGAGTTCAGTTTCAGTTTCTCAAGATGACGTCCCGCGCGGGAATGAAAAATTCATATGCAGTAAGTCACGGTGCCATGTGCATGTATTGCCATGTTAACTCTGACATCATGGTTACCGTCTCGTCTGTTACTCGTTTCCTGTCTTTTCATCGTGTATTGTTTACCTCGTCTGTTTTATCTTCGTCTGTTTTACTTCGTTCTGTTATCCTTCGTCTTTTTATTCGTCAAGTTAACACGTTGTTTACTAGTCTGTTTACCATCCTGCTTTATCTCGTAGTTAACCAGTCTTTACATCGACAGTTACCACGTCTACACTCTTTTAACCTCTGTCTTACTCATCTGTTGAGACATATTTTAATTTTTTACTCATGTACCTCGTCTGTTTAACAAAAAGGACAGGTATGGTGGTTTACATGTCATAGTTTAACCTGTCTGTTTTCCTCTGTTTCTAACCACGTGCTGCCACGTCTTTATATCAGTCGTTAACCATCTCCCTTTTACCACCCGTCTGTTTACCCGTTTAAACGGTCTTTTAGCACGTACGTTTCCATCTGTACCCTTGTTTGCCGATCGTTTTACCTCGCTGTTTACCACAGTCGTTAAACTAGGTTTCCGTCTTACCACGTCTTTTCTGCGCTGTTTTACCAGCGTTTACCTCGTCATGTTATTACAACGATCGTTTCCTCTCTGTTACACGTCGTTTACCACGTCAGTTACTTCATTTGTTCCGCGTCGTACGAGCTTGAGCCAGTCTATCATTTCATTGTTGTTCACCTCAGAATCATGGTTCCCGTGGGGATGGATGAAGGGCTCATTTCAAGCAATATATAATAAATTATCACCACACCTTTCTGGACAATGTCTCTGCTAGAAATACCCTGTCAACACACAAAGCCTCAGCTATCAACTAGGTGAAGACAATATTTTCTTATAATAGCCTGGCCAGTCTAAAAAATGGACGAGGATGGGATGGATAGCATAGTCAGTAAAGTTGTGAACTGGAGATCTGATGTTTGTTCAATCCCTGCCTGCCAGCGGATCTAAATATATAGTATCAGCAGTAACCTCTCCCTTCTACACACCCGTGTCCCGTAAAGCGGGAGCTTGCTGTATGGGCGACAGAAGGTCCTCCATTTACCACTACCGTATGTTCAGACTTTGTGGCCTGGAAACGTCTGTCTAATGGCGCAGTTCCACAGTCCTCAGAAACTGAAGGGACCAGTCAACACCACTTCTGCACTTTATCCCAGCGTATTCATCCCGGGACATGATTATTGGAAACGAGCGTGTTCCCTCTCTGTCAGAGAGCGTTCACAGCCACGTTCAGTTCATTTCAGTTGCTCCCGCGTCGTACGGAGCTTGAGGCAGTCTACATTTACCATTTTGGTCACTCGGCAGTCAGTCCCCCGTGGGGATGATGAGGGCTCTTTCAGTATAAATATTATCCCCACCTTCTGGAAATTCTGTGCTAGAAATTTCCTCTTTCCTGTCACTCTTTTGTTTCTGCCTTGTTCCTTTGCTTTCTGTCATTTTTTTCTATCAATTTCTGTCTTGTGGTCCATTCACCTGTATATGTTCGATAAAATCTTACGTGCTTTCTCTTTAAGAGTGATAATTGTGTTAACTGCATTTTTCGCTTTTGGGAAATAAATATGCCAAAGCAATTTTAGGTAATTTAGGCCCGTATTATATTTTATGTTTTTATACATGTCTTAGTATCCTTAAATTTGTATTTAAATCCCGTGTGCGATAAAATGGACGGAGTGGTCAACTCAGGGGCATCTCCTTAGATTATGTGCGCGAATGCATTGATATGGTACTTAATCTTTATTTGTGTGTGTGTGTGTGTGTGTGTGGTGTGTGTGTGTGTGTGTGTGTGTGTGTGTGTGTGTGTGTGTGTGTGTGTGTGTTCTAAACGGTTCAAGCCTCGGTATGGCTCTACGCAGTCGGCTGGGCTGTAAACAAAACTATCACACCTTGACTTCACTCCAGCCCTCGTTTACTCGATAGATCTTTCTAGATGGTGTTGGGGCTCTGGGTAGAAGTAGTACCTTTAAAGTCTGGCAGCCATGCTGTACAAATTTGAGGGTTCACTTGGCAACATCCATCTCCGAACTTCTCATGTCTGCCTCCATTGCTGTGACTTGTGCGATGTGAGACAAAAGCACTACACGGCGGACTCCTTAAAGAACTCTTCCGAGACTCCCTCCTGATGCAATTTTCCAGTTTTTACAAGAGATCATAGATTTCACTTGATGTGATTTTACGTCTGTTTTTCTTTAATCGCATTTTAGATTTGCAAGGTTAACGGTGAGCATGAGTTTTTAACTTGTCTTTTCTTAAGGGGCTCTTTTTTTTTTTTTTTTTTTTTGACGTGGTGTTAGCCCTGATATGGCTGTAGTGGTCGGCTGGGCTTTAAGCAATATGAACTGAACTGAACAGAACAGAACAGATGACATTGATACCATATCACAAAACGTATGAATTATCCTGATGACATCATCGGCGAGAACGTATGGATAGACAGGTTCTCCTGATGGAAACTCGACGACCAAGTAACACGATTAAGGGCAAACCATATCATATTCTGTGGATGTCGGTCTGCAGGTCACCAGAGATGATTACCCTTCAGCAAATCTCTTTTAATAGCTACAAGAAAGTGTGGTTTCAGATTAGCACCCTGCTTTCTGTGAAACACTCCCTGCTACGAAAGCACAACGGCCACGTGTTATGGCACCACGTAATGCGAGCATCCAACGTAACACCACTCTCTCTGTCTGTCTGTCTGTGTCTGTCTCCCTTCCGCCCTCCCTCCTTCATTCCCTAACCCCCCTCTCTCTCTCTTTCTCTCTCTCCTTCTCTCTCCCTCCCCCTCTCTCTCTCTTCTCCCCAAAATACAGTCCCTCAGTGAGTGAAGTCTGGATGCAATGAAAGCATTATACTGTTTATCCTTCTGCCCTTATGTAAAAAGAAAAAAGAAAAAAAAGTCTTTCGCCGTCATTCTCACACACACCAACACAAACACATAATCCAGCTGCGCGCTTTGCGCTCTGTCAGAGGTGAAAAGATTAAGCCCATAGTCGCGTGTGTGTACGCGCGCGCATATGTGTGTGTGCATATATGCGTGCGTGATGTACAGAAAAACGGTGTCGCATGTCTGTGTGAACGTATATCGTTCCTTTTACATTATAATCAGAAAGAAACGTTGCGTTGATTCAGCCACCAACTGCACTTATTCTTGCAGAGCAGTGGGCGTGCGGCCATTTCTGTCACCTACCTGTTTTATGCACAGGCACACATGTCATCTACATGTTACCAAGAATTATTCCAGTGATAGGCTGATAAGATACAGGTATAAAATATAGCTAGGTAAAACATAGTCAAGAAGGGCCTCAGGACCTGGTCAGCTCATGGGTTTATGTGCAGGCTTAAGGCTTGTGCCATTATCATCGATACACATAGCACCTGTGACGTTAGTGCTTATGGAATTCGTTCCGAGCACGGAGACATCATCTTGAGAAACTGAAACTGAAACTTCTTTTAACATGCCGAGTTCATTTAATTCAATGAAATTTTGTGCAGTGATAAAAAATATGAAAAATCGTTCATCTTTCAGTGATTTTCGCCCTTACACCTACATTGTTTTCTACCGCCACCTGTCCCCTTCCACACCACTACCCTTCCCTCTTAACAAAAGGAAATCTAAATAGAGAGACCGGGGGAGGGGGGGGGGGAATACAACTACTGCTGTATCAAGAACTTTGTTGCTTGTGCCGGAAGTGGAAGTGGAATCAGTCGAAGCGTTCAACCGAAATGAACTATCAGATTATTCTACTCGGAAGCGAAATTGATAGTTCCGGCGTGAAGAACAAACTAGTGAACAGTGATGTTAACAAGGTGCAGCAAAAGGGTGTTGTGATGCGAACATAATTACAGAAATAGAACAATAGCGATTCCATGCTGTGTATGTCATAATTACACCCGTGCAGCCCCCGCGGGGATGCCAGGGGCTCTTTCAATATAAATAGTATCCTCACCTGGAAATTCTGTGTTAGAAATTTCCTCTTTTCTGTCACTCTCATTGTTTTTTCCTCTTTTGCTTGTCATTTCTTCCTATCATTTTCTGCCTTGCTGGTCCATTCACCTGTATGTTTTCGATAAAGTCTTACATACTTTCTCTTATGATTGACAATTGGGTACATATATTGTATGCAGTTTTGGCTCTATGGAAACGAGATATGCGGAAGCAATTCTTTTAAATTTGGGCCTGTTTTAAATGTTTTAGAGTCGGCAGTTATGTTTAAATTTGTGTTCAGGTATGTTTCTTAAATCCTCTGTGCAATAAATTGGACAAAGAGGGGCATGTCCTTAGATTATGTGCACGAATGTATTCACATGTGTACTTACCCCCCCCCCCCCCCTGAAGTATTGTTTATATTTCGAAATTGTTATAGCCCTCATATGGCTCCCCGTAGTCAGCTGGGCTTTAATAAACAAAACTAGCAATAATGACCGTACAGTTTATAGTTTTTCGAAACCAAACTCTGTGATCAGAACACCTTAAATTGAGGAGTGCAGGCCTCGCTTACCCAGGGACATTTTCAGTGTGCTGATGGCAGATCAATCTACACACTCTTACCATTCTGGTCAAACTCGGGACAACTGAGACATATGTGTATGTCGGATTTTTTGTCTTTTCAATTAGACTGAATCTCCTTTTTAAGCCTTCACCGAGTGAGTCTGTCTTTCCATGTCTCCCTCTTCTTTCTGTAGCAGTTTTTCCATTTTTATTGATATGATTTTTTTTAGCAAGTGCACAATGTGAATTCAAGCTCTCAGCTCTCTGTCTCTCTCTCTGTCTCTCTCTCTCTGTCTCTCTCTCTCTCTCTCTCTCTCTCTCTCTCTCTCTCTCTCTCTCTCTCTCTCTCTCCTTCTCTCTCTCTCTCACCATGTACTGATACATAGTTGAGAGAGATACATACATACATACATCATACATACATACATACATACATACCATAATACATACATACATACATAGAAACCTATGTAAATGGTATCATCGTCTTTACTGTTGGAAAATACAGACCATAAAATGAAAAACTGAATCAACCTGTGCTTCAGCAAATCTGAGCACATTTACACGTTTTGCTGACTTGCAAATTCTTTCTGGAATGGTGCGCCCACATCTTCGAGATAACGGTCACAAACAAGCCACAAAAACTCAAGGCCACGTTAAGGTATATATAAATATCTACTCTTTGAAAAACTTTTTTTTTTTTTGAAATCCTCTTCGACAGTCAAACTTCAAGCATTGTCGACAATAATATTTTTATACTGCTTTGGCGTTATATCGAGGTCCAAAGGCGTAAGTTTGACAAGACGGGTAGAAATCGATAGGTTAGATAAGAGCTTGGCTATGAGGGTTCTGATCTATGTCACTATAAACATTTCTGATATCACTCAAGTGTACCAGATGTCTTTTCATAAACATGCATGCTGCGGCGCACGTGCGTCCATGCATACGCATGCTTGAGCGCGCACGCACGCACACACCATTACACCATTACACACGTGCTCGGGCGCGCGTGCACTTTACTCATTCACACACACAAAACCACACAACATACACACACACACACACCCGCGTGCGCATTCATATACACGTAACACACACACACGGCTTGTGTGTGGGCACACACACACACACACACACACACACACACACACACACACCACTGCCACACACACCATACACACACGCATCGCGCATACACGCAAGCAAACAAACGAGCGCGCTTACGCACCAACGCATAAGTACACGCACATACGCGAAAATGCACATCTTACCTCAAACTGATAGAAATGAGAGCTACAGTAGTTTTTGCAGCAACACACAGAGATCTGGTTTTGATAAAGTGAAGATATATGGTTAATAACAAGATGGTCAAGACGTACTACAAACCTTTCTTTCCTCCCGGTTAAATCAGCGGACACCAACATAAACTTTCACAAGGGAAATAACGAAGATGCGGCAAATGAGTTATTTCCCTTGGTATTTATTTGAATGTAACTGATGACCGAGCCCGAATGGGGCATGAAGGGCATGGACACCCCCCCCCCCACCCCCTGCTCGGTGACACGGCTGTCGTGTGGTGTCGGGAGGTGATCCCCTCCACCCCCTCCTTTCTCCTCTCTCTCTCTCTCTCTCCTCTCTCTCTCTCTCTCTCTCTCTCTCTCTCTCTCTCTCTTCTCTCTCTCTTTCTACCGTTTGACATTGGGAGCTGGGACGTGACGGCCCAGTCAGTAGTGAAGCATTGCTGCTGTGGGATCCCGTCCGGCACCCTCTGATTTTTCTTGTTAATATACAAATATGAATAGATATATATATACATATATGTGTATGTGTGTGTGTGTGTGTGTTATTAATATATATATATATATATAATATATATATATATATATATTTTATATATATATATATATATATAATAATATACATAAAAACACACAATTATATATATACATGTGTGTGTATATAATATAATATATATATATATATATATATATATTATATATTATAATTTTAACTGTGTGTTTGTGTAAAACACCTTTGTGTCAACAATCAGTTACATAATTTTAAAAGTTATTTATTTAAGAAAAACTTCTCGACCCAGACAGACGGAGACGAGAGAGTCTGAGGCTGACGCTGTGCACACCCCACCTCTCTTTTTTTTATCCAAGTCGCACACAAATCATGACTTCAGACCCCCCAACAACAACAACAACAACAACAACAACAACAAAAGGGGGTGGGGGGGAATGGTGCTTACATTCGGAGCACGAAATACGCAGGCTCGGACCTGGACACCGACACCACTTGTACAGCATAGTCAAGAACCACCCTAAATGGCAGAGCAACATCACAGAAGGGACCGACGCAGCAGAAGCTGGGAGAGTTGCCGAAGCTGGGGGGGGGGGGGGGGGGGATGCAGAGCACGCAAGGCTCATGCTGCCATAACTACTTCTACAGCGTCTTCCCTCTTGTGTGCCGCACGTAGGAGATACTTCAGAGCCTGGATCGGCCTCGTCATCCACCCCCGGACTCGACGGCAGTTCCAGCACCACCCAGACATGTAGGTATGTTTATCCTCGATTATTAAAGGACGGGCACCATCATCAGAATGCATCATCACATCATCATCACCATCACCACCACCACCTCCTTCATTGTTACACGGGAAGGAAGGAAGGAAGGAATCTTTTATTGAATGTCTGTTCACAATAGTGATTTTAAACACACACACACACACACACACACACACACACACACACACACACACACACACACACACACACACACACACACACACACACACACACATACAAAGGGGGGGGAGGAAATGGACAAAAACAAACAGAAAACAAAACAAAAAGGGTAGGGGAGGGGTAGTAAAAGTTTGAATGTAAGAAGGGGAACAAGTACAACTAATAATTCAGAACAATGAATTAACAATGTCAAACAATAACATACAACCATTAATTAACTCTTCATATCAATCTGCCAACAGGGGATCTGAGAAACAGCTGGACTAACGAGATAATATCATGATTTTTGTTGTAAAGGATATCTCTAGCGTCAGAACATGAAAAATCAAGATTGTTATTTCTATATTACACTCGAGATGGCAGTTAATTTCCCGTCCTGTACACTTAAGGTGTTGTACCAAGCTTGAATGCAGACCTCGAAAATGAGCTAGGTGTGTTTAAACTGGTGGATTTTTGAGTCTTGCTGGAGTTCAACATGTACATCGACAATAGAAAATATCGATTCTTTAAAAAAAAAACGTTTATGAGAAAGAAAGAAAGAAAGGAGGAAATGAGAGAGAAAAAAGTTATAGAGGACAGAGGGAGTAGGGGAGGGTGAACGACAGAAAGAAGTCAGCATCAAAAGAATAAGATATAAAAGATAAAAGCATAAAAATGAAGCCAAGAAAAAAAAACTTGTACTGTCGGAATTGGGATTAGTGTTGCACTACAATTATGCTGTGTTCCAGCTTTCATTGTAAGACTGCTAATAATAGTGGGCCTTTGACCCAAATTTCTTTTTAAAAAAAGTCGAGAAGAATCAGATGTCATGCAATAGCGCTCTTTCTGTCTTCTCTCTCTCTCTCTCTCTCTCTCTCTCTCTCTCTCTCTCTCTCTCTCTCTCTCCTCCTCTTCTCTCTCTCTCTCTCTCTCTCTTCTCTCTCTCTCCTCTCTCTCTCTCTCTCTTTCTTCCTCTCTCTCTCTCTCTCTCCTCTCTTCTCTCTCTCTCTCTCCCTCTCCTTCTCTCTTTTCGTACACACACAACACTCTCTCTCTCTCTCTCTACACACACCGCAACACACACACACACACACACACGCACACACACACACACACACACGCACGCGCGCACACACACACACACACACCACACGCACACACACACACACACACACACACACAAATAGCGCGCGTCGATTGCAGTCATTCTAAGATACTTTTTTATTATTTTTATTTTTTCCGAAGATTGGAAATGTCTCCCCTAAAACAGATTGCAAAAACGCATGGTCTATTTTAACTGTACGTGAATATTACATTTGTAAGAAATGTGTGCTGCTATCTAACTCATATCGTCGCCCCCTCCCCTCTTTCCCTTCCCCCTACCCCCTCCCTCTTTTTCTCTCTCTCACTCACACTCGTCTCTCTCTCTCTCTCTCTCTCTCTCTCTCCTCTCTCTCTCTCTCTCTCTCTCTCCTCTCGGGTAGGAGATTTGCCATTTCTATTATTCACCTGCGAAAATTCTTTGCTGCTCCTGAAATTCGTCTTGGACAGTGCATCATTCCAGCTGTAAAAGAAGGTAAATTTCTGGGCTTGATTTTTGATGAAAAGTTGAACTTTCTCAGTCAAATCCAACATCTGAAAACATCGTGCCAGAAAGCTCTGAATATTCTTCGAGTTGTAGCTCATACAGACTGGGGTGCCGACAAGAAAACGCTACTTCACCTGTACAGAGCTTTAATTCGTTCTAAACTGAACTATGGCTGCGTAGTATATGGGTCTGCGAGATCGTCGTACCTAAAGGCGCTTGATCCAATTCACCATCATGGGCTGCGCCTATGTCTTGGTGCATTCAGAACAACTCCTGTGTATAGTTTGTATGCAGAGGCAGGGGAGCCTTCCCTAAGCAACCGTAGACTGAAACAAAGATTAAATTTCTGTTTGAAACTGTTCTCTGAACCGGAAAACCCAGCCTACGACTGTGTCTTCAACCCCAGATTTGAAAGTGACTTTGAAAAACATCCAAAAGTGACTCCTCCTTTGGGGCTGCGTATCCATCCCCATATGGAAAAGGCAGATATACATTTAGCTATTGTTAACGACTTCTCCAAGTTTCCAGATAGTCCACCATGGACGTTGAAAACACCGAAGGTTTGTTTTGATCTTGCTTCCTTCCATAAAGACAATACCAGTGCACTGGCGTACAAATCGTTTCATGCGGTAATTGTGTGAAAAATTTCCGTCATCCCACAGAATTTTCACTGATGGATCCAAGTGTGATGGTGTTGCTGCCGCTGCCTTCAGTCCGAGATTCCCAATCGAGCATTTTCAAAACATATTCCATCTGAAAGTTCCGTTTATACTGCTGAACTGACAGGTATGGTTTTGGCACTAAAAATGGTGTCCCAATCCAAACACAGAGTTTCTCATTTTTTCTGAATCTGTTTCTGCTTTGAAGCAATGTTTGCCGAAACATTAGTCACCCTGGACTTGTGAAGTTCTTTGAACTGTATTCTACTTTTGCAAGTGAAGGTTACGAGACTGTTTTTGCCTGGATTCCTGGCCATGTTGGTATTGGAGGCAATGAAAAGGCTGACTACCTGGCCAAGAAGGCTACAATGACAAAGATGTCTAAGTCCTTGAGCCCTTACACAGATGTCAAATCGAAAGTACACAGTTAACGTGAGAAATGTGTGGCAGGAGGATTGGAATGAACAGACAGATAACAAACTTTTCCAAATCCGCCCTAACCTGACAGAAATTCTCCTATCTGCTGCAGGAAACCGTAAGAAAGAGACAGTGTTATGTAGGTTACACATGGGTCACACATCGTACACTCACTCGTACCTTTTGAAAAAAATGAAGAAACACCATGGTGTATACCGTGTGATGAGCCGTTGAGCATCAGACAACCTCCTCCTCATTGCTGGGACTTGTACGATGTGAGACAAAAGCACTACACGGCGGACTCCTTAAAGAAGCTCTTCCGAGACGTCCTTCCTGATGCAATTTTCGTTTTTACAGAGTAATAGATTTCACTTGATGTGATTTTACGTGTTTTTCTATAATCGCATTTCAGATTTGCAAGGTTGACTGTGAGCACGGTTTTTAACTGTTGTCTTTATCTTAACGGGTTGTTCTTTTCTTTTTGACGTGGTGTTAGCCCTGATGTGGCTCTAGTGGTCGGCTGGGCTATAAGCAATATGAACTGAACCGATCTGCCATTTCTATACACATTTTTTTTAACTCTCTCTGTTCGGGTAGGATACTTGCCATTCCTTACACACATTTCTTTTTTACCTCTCGCTCTCTCTGTTCGGGTAAGGGCCTACCATTTCTATACAAACAATTTTTACCTCTGTCTCTGTTTGGGTAGGGGAATGCCATTTACATAACACACATTTTTTTCTACCTCTCTCTGTTGGGGTAGGGACCTGCCACATATATACACTTTTTTTTTTTTACCTCTGTCTGTTCGGGTAGGGGACTGCCATTTATATACACACACTTGTTTACCACTTTGTTCGGGTAGAAGACTGCCATTTATATACACACATTTTACTTCTCTATCTCTCTGTTCGGGTAGGGGAGTGCCATTTATATACACACATTTTTACCTCTCTCTGTTGGGGTAGGGACCTGCCATTTACACACACATTTTTTTTCCTGTCTGTTCGCGTAGGACATTGTCATTTATATACGCACATTATATTGCCTTATGTACTATGCAACCTGTTTATCAGGCCGATCCCTTTCCGACAAGATGTGATGGCTTTATCAGTTCAGATGTTTTAGTTTCGTACACACGCCAGCTGTCAAGATGAACCAGATAGAAAGGTTTGTGTGCAGTGGACCTTATCTGATCACTGCGTCTATCTGTATCTTCATTCCTGGCAGCATGTATTTCTTTTCCTTAGGTTTTCTCTTTCTGTTGTTAAATCTCCCTTAGAGAAAAACCCAGATCGATGGGGAAGGAGCGGTTATGTCATTTTTGCATGAGGTCGAAGGTGTTTGGAGCGTTGTGTGTGTGTGTGTGTGTGTGTGTGTGTGTGTGTGTGTGTGTGTGTGTGTGTGTGTGTGTGTGTGTGGTGTGAGCGTGAGTGAGACAGAGAGAGAGAGTGGGGAGGGAGTGAGTGAGTGAGCGAGCGAGAAAGATATGAGATATATTTCTCTTCTGTTAGTTTGGTCGATTTTACCAACCCAATCAGCAAGTTAGGGTCGTAGGTCCCATCATAATTCTAATAAACAATCTCGATTACTCTCTTCCTCTCTCTCTCTTTCTCTCTCTCTCTCTCTCTATCACTTTTACTCTCTCTCTGTCTCTCTCTCTCTCTCTCTCTCTCTCTCTCTCTCTCTCTCTCTCTCTCTCTCTCTCTCTCTCTCTGCATTACATTTACATTATGTTCTCTGCTACCTGTTTAACAGTGTAATTCCTTTCCATCAAGACATGATGTGTTTATCAGAGACACAGACACACGCACTTAGACCGGCTGTCAGGACGAACCCTGCAGGAAGATTCTCTGTTCACTGGACCTTATCTGATGGCTGTGTATACACCTTCATTCCTGACAGCATTTCTTTCTTTTCCTTGGGTTTTCTTCTCCTTTTTTGGGGGGGTCTTCTTTAGAAAAAAAAAACCAGAGTGAAAGGAAAGGAGCGGTTATATCATTTTTGCATGAGGTCGAAGGTGTTTGGAGTGTGTGTGTGTGTGTGTGCGTGCGTGCGTGCGTGCGTGCGTGTATGTACTATGTGTGTGCTAGAGAGAGGGGAGAGAGAGTAAATGAGTGAGAGAGATATGAGATCTTTTTCTCTGTTATTTTGGTCGATTTTACCAACCAAATCAGTAAGTTAGGGTTGTAGGTCCCATCATAATTCTAATAAAGTCTCGATTGCACTCTCTCTCTCTCCTCTCTCTCTCTCTCTCTCTCTCTCTCTCTCTCTCTCTCTCTCTCTCTCTCTCTCTCTCTCTCTCTCTATGTTCGGGTAGGAGACTTGCCATTTCCATATACACATTTTTTTTAAACCTCGCTCTCTGGTCTGGTATGGGACAGCCATTTCTATCCACATTTTCACCTCTCTGTTCGGGTAGGGGCCTGCCATTTCTATCCACATTTTTACCTCTGTTCAGGCAGGGGCTTGCCATTTCTATCCACATTTTTACCTCTGTTCGAGCAGGGGCCTGCCATTTTTATCCACATTTTAACCTCTGTTCGGGCAGGGGCTTGCCATTTCTATCCACATTTTTACCTCTGTTCGGGTAGGGGCCTGCCATTTCTATCCACATTTTTACCTCTGTTCGAGCAGGGGCTTGCCATTTCTATCCACATTTTTACCTCTCTGTTCGTGTAGGGCCTGCCATTTCTATCCACATTTTTACCTCTGTTCGGACAGGGGCCTGCCAATTCTATCCACATTTTTACCTCTGTTCGGGCAGGGGCCTGCCATTTCTATCCACATTTTTACCTCTGTTCGGGCAGGGGCTTGCCATTTCTATCCACATTTTTACCTCTGTTTGGGCAGGGCCTGCCATTTCTATCCACATTTTACCTCTCTCTTTTCGGGTAGGGGCCTGCCATTTCTATCCACATTTTACCTCTCTCTATTCGAGTAGGGGCTTGCCATTTATACACATGCATTTTTACTTATTCGGGTAGAAGACGACCATTTATATACACATTTTACTTCTTACTCTGTTCAAGTAGGGATTGTCATTTCCATACACATTTTTTATCTGACTCTCTCTATTCGGGTAGGGGCCTGCCATTTATATACACACATTTTTTTGCCTCTCTGTTCGGGTAGGGGAGTGCCATTTATACATGTATATACACACATTTTTTACCTCTCTCTGTTAGGGTAGGGGAGTGCCATTTATATACACACTTTTTTGTTTACCACTCTATTCGCGTAGGAGACTGCCATTTCTATCCACATTCTATCCTCTGTTTGGGTAGGGGCCTGCCATTTTTACCTCTCTGTTCATGTAGGGGCCTGCCATTTTTACCTCTCTGTTCAGGTAGGGGCCTGCCATTTGTACCTCTCTGTTTGGGTAGGGGCCTGCCATTTTTACCTCTGCTTGGGTAGGGGCCTGCCATTTTTACCTCTCTGTTTGGGTAGGGGCCTGCCATTTTTACCTCTCTGTTTGGGTAGGGGCCTGCCATTTTTACCTCTGTTTGGGTAGGGGCCTGCCATTTTTACCTCTCTGTTCGGGTAGGGGCCTGCCATTTTTACCTCTCTGTTTGGGTAGGGGCCTGCCATTTTTACCTCTCTGTTCAGGTAGGGGCCTGCCATTTTTACCTCTGTTCGGGTAGGAGCCTGCCATTTGTACCTCTGTTTGGGTAGGGGCCTGCCATTTTTACCTCTCTGTTCGGGTAGGGGCCTGCCATTTCTATCCACATTTTACTCTCTTTTCGGGTAGGGGCCTGCCATTTCTATCCACATTTTACCTCTCTTTTCGGGTAGGAGCCTGCCATTTCTATCCACATTTTACCTCTTTTC
>JAPXFY010000025.1:42328314-42383314 GCA_030674185.1 Monoplex corrugatus | reverse complement strand
TTGCAAGCATGGTTAAAACGAACCAAGAACGGGTCCTTTTTATCCTCGTCTGCGGGCAACTTTGGCTGGAGTAGTGTTCAAAAAGGGCTTGCCTTGCACGTGCAAAGCGAATTTTGTCGCTACCTTGCCTGCGTCGTCAGAGAGACCCTGCTGAAGCTTCGACAATTTCGTGTGGAAATTGTCTTCCTTGGGCCGCCCATTGCAAATCGGCAAATCCCCAAACACGTGCCAAAAGGAAACTGCAATGTTGTCTGAGCTCTTATCCATTCAGTTACGGCAACGAATTGGAGAAAAGAGTAAGAGAAAATAGGTTATTTCTCCTTTCAAAAATTGACTCAAAAACGTTCCTGGCCCTTCAATAATGACGTGTAGTATATGTGTACGTAAACACATTGTGTTGGGCAAAAAGTAGGTTGTATGTGTACGTAAATACATTGTGTTGGGCAAAAAGTAGGTTGTATGTGTACGTAAATACATTGTGTTGGGCAAAAAGTAGGTTGTATGTGTACGTAAATACATTGTGTTGGGCAAAAAGTAGGTTGTATATGTACGTAAACACATTGTGTTGGGCAAAAAGTAGGTTGTATGTGTACGTAAATACATTGTGTTGGCAAAACGTTTTCGTCGGTCGCAGTTTCTTTATACCAGCTTTAGGTAACATGTGCCATTATAAACTAATGAGGAGTTGGAATGACACATCCGTGAAGTGGATGAGACTCGACTGTGTGGTCCATGTTTTCTCAATGAGCTATAACTATAACAGCCACAACTCGGGATTGGAACAGGAAAATCACAAAAGAGACTGATTAGGATTCGAGCCCTCAACCTTCCAGTTGGTTGTCCGTTGCCTTAACCACTACACCATGGGGACTGGTTTTTGACTGTCTTGACTTCAGGTCTTTACTTATACATATACATATATATATGTGTGTGTGTGTGTGTGTGTGTGTGATATACTTTTAAGTAGGGAAAAAGTCTGATATAAAGGAATCAAGCTCCACTAAAATAGTCTTCAGTTTCAGTAAACTACGTTTTTTGCCCCCTGATAGCGAAAGCATTTGCATTCTCAACTGCCTTGAAAAAGTTTTGCCAAGGGCCACGCTCGCTGTGCCATTTAGTCATCTACTTTTTTCTTTTGTTTCCCACTTCAGATTTTCTTTCTTTTGATGATAAGGATGTTTATAGTCACACTATCTCCCTTCCTCGATTCGTCTTAATTAGTGTGGGGAAAGGATTAGGCTTATAGTCTCCTTTGCTCGTACCTCGTTTATATGTACATTTGATACGTTTTCTAAGGTAAAGCAGGCACAGGCATTAACACACATGTTACCTCACACTCACACACACACACACACACACACACACACACACACACACACACACACACACACACACACACACACACCTCTCTCTCTCTCTCTCTCTCTCTCTCTCTCTCTCTCTCTCTCCTCTCTCACTCACTCACTCACTCACTCACGCCAGCACACGCGTATCCACACGCACACAAATCCATTGATTTATCAAGCTTCCGTTGGTTACACATGTGCCACCTTTCATCTGAAAACAGTGTCTGCAAATAGTCAATTTGTATCCATTTCTAAGGGAAGATGGCATTTCTGGTAACTGTTTGGTTGTGCAGAAAACATGTCTGACAACATCAAAGCACGTCAAAGCGATGAACTGTACTGTTTGCCCATATCGACTTCTCTTGGTGTAAAACAAGGAGATCTTTGTGGTCTTCTTTTATTTTCTACTTTTGTTAATGAATTCGTTCAAGATACAATTCAAGGCAGGTGTGCGTGTGCGTGCGTGCGTGTGTGTGTGTGCGTGCGTGTGTGTGCGTGCGTGCGTGCGTGTGTGTGTGCGTGCATGCATGCGTGCGTGAGTGTGTGTGTCCTTTCTGTTGGCTTTGGTTGAAGACGAAACACACTAACGTGTGTACTCATAATGAGCATGGTTTTTGTCTTATCAGTAGATTTCACCTGATATGATTTTATGTCCAAGTATGGTTTTCTTTTATTGCATTTTAGACTTGCAAGGTTAACGGTGAGCATGATTTTAACTGTCTTTTATCTTAACCCGGTTGTCGTTTTTGACGTGGTGTTAGCCCTGATATGGCTGTAGTAGTCGGCTGGGCTATAAGCAATATGAACTGATCTGAACTCAGTCGTTTTGTCCATGACTGGATGATAGACGACAGCAAGCCATTTCTAGCAAATTGCATATAGCCCAGTGTCTTCACACTTGTTATGCTGTTGTCTTAAAAACATGGTTTTTTGCAACCAAAGTCGGCCACTTAACATTCCAAAGATGAAACTATTGAAAGATTTTTCGTGGCTGGAGCATTTAACTGGACACGTTATTTATCAGTGAATATCCTACTGCAAGCCCATCATAGGAAATTCTTTCTCTCCTTCGTAGTGAAATTCTTTTTCTGTTTTTTTTCTTTTTCTTTAGGATGTAACACCATCATCGACAACATTGATGATGATGGTGATGATTCCATTTGTGTAGCGCAAGCGGTCTGTGTCAAAATATGCTCGTTGCATTTTACCCAAACAGAAAGATGCAGACAGACAGCTACAGATAGATAGATTAGATTAGATTAAAGATAAAGATAGATTAGATTAGATAGGTAGATATATTGAATAGGTAAGTAGATAGATAGATAGATAGATAGATAGATAAGTAGAAAGATAGATAGATGGACACACACAAACACACACACTCATGTTCAATCTGTTTTCAAATACACATGTCCATACGATAAAACCAGCTGGAATCTTATCAGTCGTTCTGTCTCTCTCTCTCTCTGTCTCTCTCTCTCTCTCTCTCTCTCTCTCTCTCTCTCTCTCTCTCTCTCTCTCTCTCTCTCTGTGTGTGTGTGTGTGTTAGAGGAGGGGTAGGAGGATTGGATGTTAAATTAATGGCCCTTACAGGAGCCAGATGCCATTAAACTGTCGGCACGTGCAGTACAAGAAGGCAAATAAACACACTGTGTAAACGCAGACAGGACATTATGGTCTGTTCGTCACACACCAGAGAATGGCGGGTTTTCACGTTTATTTAATGGGCACCACCCGTATCCATGTTCTGGCAAATATCCACGATAATTTGATTAAAAGCAATATCTTAACGTTATAATAAATAGGAAAATAAAACAGGAAAGTGTGTGTGTGGAGGGGAGGTGCACGTGTGCGCGAGCACACAACACACACACACACACACACACACACACACACACACACACACACACACACATATATATACATACATATATACACACAACAGACACAACACACACACACACACACACTAGAAAGACAGTTTCTACAACTCACGACCACCTTCTAAGAGAAAGTATAAATCGTCTGCTCGACGTCGTTTTCCTTCTCCCTCAACTGATGCAATTTATTTCAGGTAAGTATTCACGGATGCGTAAAGTGTACATGTAGGTAACACGGGTTTGAATGGGAATGTGGCGTTTCAACCTTTGTACAAGTTGGGGCCAAGCCAACACACACACACACACACACACACACACACACACACACACACACACACACACACACACACACACACACACACACACACACACTATGTATGTGTGTGTTCTGTCCAAATGAAACTCAAATTTCTACGGGTTGAAGTGTGTGTTGGCCACTGTCAAGGTCATGTATTACGCAAAAAATGTATAAACACAAAGAAATAGCAAGAGAAGTAATTTTACCAGGGATTGTCTATATAACTTCCCTTGTAGTCGTTGAATTTTTTTGATGTGGGTCATTGTGTCGGAAACTGGAATAATGATTAGCTGTGCATGAAATCCCGGTTAGTATCATGAGTTTGATTTCCTACTTCATCGTATTCTTCTTTTCCTGTGTTAATCCTCTCTCTCTCTCTCTCTCCTCTCTCTCTCTCTCTCTCTCTCTCTCTCTCTCTCTCTCTCTCTCTCTCTCTCTCTCTCTCTCTCTTCTTCTCTGTCCCCTTCTTCTTCTCTCTCTCTGTCTCTCTCTGTCTCTCTCTGTCTCTCTCTCTCTCTCTCTCTCTCTCTCTCTCTCTCTCTGTCTCTGTCAGGGGAGGGGGTAGGGGGATTGGATGTTAAATTAATGGCCCCTACAGGAGCCAGATGCCATTAAACTGTCGGCACGTGCAGTACAAGAAGGCGAATAAACACACTGTGTAAACGCAGACAGGACATCATGGTCTGTTCGTCAGACACCAGAGAATGGCGGGTTTTCATGTTTGTTTTATGTGCACCACCCGTATCCGTGTTCTGGCAAATGTCCACGATAATTTGATTAAAAGCAATATCTTAATGCTATAATAGATAAGAAAATAAAACAGGAAAGAGTGTGTGTGTCTGTGGGGGGGGGGAGGAGCACGCGTATGCAAACACAAACCAACCACAGACATACACACACACACACACATACACACACATACACACACACACACACACACACACACACACACACACACACATACACACACACACACACACACACACACACACACACACATACACACACACCACACACACACACACACACACACACACACACACACACACACACACACACAGACTGGAAAGGTAGTTTGTACAAATCCACGTTACGACCACCTTAGTTTACGTCGTAACTTCAGACAATATTTGCAGTCTGTTTGTACTGTTGTGACAGTCTACCATTGTCCTTGGTTTACGTCAAGTTTTATTTCAATCGAAACTTCATGGTCACAGAGACCTTGACAAGTGCAGACTTTGCATTTTCTGTGATACTTTTCTATAAAAAGAATGTTTGAATGGCTTGACTATTGGTGCTCCGGATCCCATCTGCACCTCTGTGGTGTTTCTTGTTAACTTCGGCGTGTTTCTTGGCCTCTGACTTCAGGGAATCAGGCCTGATGACTGCAGGGAAAGACGGCAAACTTGGGATCCTGTTCGGGGCATGTCAGATGTTCCTGAACAGCAGAATGGGCTGTGTCTGGAGCATCAGGCCTGGCCACTTTCGCGGCCGTTCGAAATCCCTGTGGTTCAAGTAAGGCAACGTTGGAAGTGGCGGCAGGGGACCGCCCGAAAGAAAGATGAAGACCAGACTGGGGCGAGAGAGGGGTCTTCCTTTCTGTCTTGGTCCAGAGGCTGGGCTGGACCTGGTTGGTGATTGTTGTGTGGCTATGTCCCGGGTTTTGTCATCTCCCCACCTTGCCATTTGGTTTGTAACCAGGGTGACTGATGACTGGGTCCGAATGGATCACGCAATGCATGGACAGTCCTATTCCCCATCCCCCTTTACTTGATGAGATGACTATCCAGTGACGTCGGGAGTTTGAGAGGTGATTGTGCGGAGAGTGGCGAGGCATTGGTGCTCTGGGTCCCATCCGCACCTCGTGTGTTTCTTGTGAACTTGTTAACTATTGCGTTTCTTTTGCTTTGTTTTCCTTTCTTGTCTAACCATCATTCACGCTTGTTAACTATTGCGTTTCTTTTTGCTTTTGTTTTCCTTTCTTGTCTAACCATCATTTACGCCACTAAAGTAGTCACAGATGCGAGACACGTTATCCCAAGGCTGTGATAACACATGAGAGTAGGAGATTGTAGTGGTGGTGTAGTGGTATTATTATGGAGTTCCATTTTAGTACTGAGACTGCATTACATATCAGTACTATGTGGTTCCTAGTCTGTTACAATCCTGACTTGAAACAGGCCTGAGAGATACAGGTACTGCGGTTATGATCAGGAAAGTTTAACATTTTCAGTGTCGGACGCATCTGCTAAATGAATAAAACTCCACTGTGTGGTCTGGTCTGCCAAATCAACCCATAACATGCCCATCTCTGGGCAGGAGCCGAAAATTCCGACAGTGGTTTAGTTTGATAGGATTCGAATCCACTATCTGCCCAGCCCATAGTCTGTTGGGCTGTTTCTCCATAGCAACTGGTTCTTCTTCAGCTTCAGCTTTTACAGATATGGTTAGTTCTTTGGTTGGTTGAGGGGTTGCTTTTTTGGGTTTTTGGTTTGGTTTGGTTTGATTTGGTTTGATTTGATTTGGTTTCAGGTTGGTTGCTTTGTTTATTTTCCTTTCATGGTCTCTGTCTCTTGTCTTGTCTGTTTGTCTGCCCCCCCCCCTCTCTCTCTCTCTCTCTCGCTCTCTCTCTCCTCTCTCTCTCCTCTCTCTCTCCTCTCTCTCTCTCTCCCCTCTCCCTCTCTCCCTCTCCGTTCTTCTTGTCCCTCTCCTCCCTCTCCCTCTCTCCTTTTCTCTCATTCTTTCCTTCCGCTCCCTCCATTCCCCCTCTCTCACTCCCTCATGCACGCTTGCGAGCGCGCACAGAGAGAAGAGAGAGAGAGTGTTACACTAACTGGTCGGGTACACTGTATAAGCCGAAATCAAGAATCAAAACCCTTTTTGCTTTTGAGGTAAACTGCGAACATTACTGAAAACTTTTGGTGAATATTGCGGGTTTTATTTGGCTTTATGTGCATTTACTGTTTTATCCTGCTATTACCTTTCTTCCTTTCTGGTCCCTCCCCCCCCCCCCCTACACCCCTTCTTTCGTTAGAAAAGTTCAGGTAACTTAGTAAATAAAAAAAAAACGTAAAAAGAAAAGAACAATAGAGAAAGACAGACACAGAGAGAGAGAGAGAGAGAGAGAAATAAATACAAGCTTACGAAGGAAGGAAGGAGAAAGAGATCGAATAAATGCGAGCTTAGGAAGGAAGAGAGGAAGGAGGGAGGGAGAAAGGGTAATAGAAGTTGGAGAAGAACCAGCCCCCATCCCAAAAGTATGGAAAATGAAAATAACAAAAAATGCATGTTAAGAATAAAAGGCAACGTTTTGATGTTCACGCAGCAATCAGATAAGGCCCAGTAGACACACGGAAGCTTCTTATCGAATTCATCTTGACAGTTGGCCCATGTATACAAATGCGTGTGTCTGCTTCTCTGGTAAAAGTATCAACTCTTTGATGGAGAGGATTGAGCGGGTTCACGGGGAACATAGTTCACAAAATACATATGGATGAACATGTGTATGTATGATGCATATATGTCAATAAAGTGGCACCACACCACCACCACACCACCACCACCCCTGCGTCTTTTTGTTTGATCGAAACCCCTTTGTTGGCATTGAGACACACATCTGACTCAGAAAAGAAGCATGGGTTCAACTGTTCCGGCTATGTTCCGGAACTGTTTTTTTAAAAAGTCCCGAACGGAAAATAAAGGTTTTTAAACATTTTGGGGGTGGAAAAATTATCCCCCCCCCCCCCAACCCACAAAACGACAACCAACCAACCAACCAACCAACCAACTAGGCAGCAATACAAACCCGTCGTCATTTCGCGAAACTCTGTTAGTGTATGCCGATTCATGTTTTGACAATCTCAAATCCAGCCCCTCTGTGTGGGAGATGCACACATTGCAGAGATTTCAAAATGCCGTTTCTTACGAATGAAAAAAGACTTTTTGCGGCACTTGGAGGAAGGAGTCAAAAACAAATGGCGGTGGGAATGACGCCATGAGAAAGACAATGACAATAAAGAATATGGGCTGTGGTGTGAAAAATGGAATTGCCAGGCATTTATTTATGTGTGTCTGCTCCAAGTCCATCAAGTTCGGGACGAGCGAAAGAAAAAGTTGAAAGAACACGCCTTGCAGTTTTTTTTTTCCTGTTTTTATTATTTTTTTTGTGTTTGTTTTTTTATCTTCAAGCTTTTGTTCAATTCGTGTTAATCAGGATTTCTTCTATTCCTTCACTTAATAGAACTTGGTTGTACTACTGTTATTAATCAAGATATCTGCAAACGAAGAGATTTACTGTTGAGGCAGTGTCACGGATAGTTGGACAAAGAAGTAGCACCTAAAACAGACATTCCCTTTATTCCATGTGACTGATTCCAGAACAGTTGGAATTTGGATTTTCTGTTTGAAATGACTGGATTCCTGAATTGTGTCAGAGTTCTTCGGCTGCTTTTTCTGTCTTGTTACAAAGGTTTATAATCGGTCTTTCTTTTTGTGTGTTAACTATTTTTGTTTAAACAGGTGTCTTTTGTTGGTAATGCTTATGATCACGCTACTTATGTTTACATAACAATTGAAAGATGATTGCTTAACAGTATAGTCCAGGACCCCTGTCTTTCAGTTTTGTTGTTGCTTTTGTTGTTGTTGTTTGTTTGTTTTTTCAGTTTGAAAGTTGCACCCATGGAGAAGTCAAAACCAGAATCCAGAAAGTTTACAGCGTTTATTAAAGCCCTATTGGTATAATTATTTTGTTGAAAACAGCTTACACAACATTTACGAAATCTAAAGCTTAACGTTTCAACATATTACTTCAGGAGATTATTAATGTGTACATAGTGAAAATTAAGGTCACAGTTAATTTAAAAATGAACTTATTCAAAATTCCTTGGTACAGTTTAGCTTCCCTATCTCGACCTACTTTTGGTTTGGTCTGCTTTTACAGCGAACGGTGATATGATTTTTGCACCCACAACAAATTATCCAAAAGCCATTTCATCATTTCGGTAGACCAGTCCTATTTCGATCTGATGTGCACTGAAGAAAAATAACGTTTTTAAATCAAAAATGACAGTAACCAACGCTACCGCACAGTCTGCATACTTGGTTTGTGTGTGTGGGTGGGTGCGGGGATGTTCGCATGCTGTGTATTTTCATCGTTTCATATGACACGGAACCTGACGTAGTTTACAGTATCCCTTAACGTGCGTAAACACAAGAACAGCAGATTCGTGCATAATGTCGACCTGTGAGATCGGAAACGTCTCCTCCATTGATTCACCGGGCGCTACCTGGGCAGGATCAAACTCACACCTTTGGATTCAGATCACTTGGCTAACGGGCCCCTTGTTCTCACGTTCTGAATTCGACTTCGACTCTGAATAAAATCAGTGTGCACGGCTTCAGTTCCACCAGACTGTGAATATTTGGTTACATGACCCCCCCTCCCCTTCCTTCCTCCTCCCTCCCTGACCCCCCCCCCCCCCCCCCTCGCCAAAAAAAAAAACAGGGACAGTGTCATCTGAGATCGTAACAAAAGTGAAGTGTTGGCAACCACTGCTTTTCTCATGGCCCGGCTTTAAAAAAAAACAAAAAGCTTATGACCCGCGGTATTCATCTCCTCTCACCCGCTGCTTTATCTTCCCCCAACATGGTCAGGTAACCCATTCACAGCTGGGTGAGCTGAGGGCCGCGTACACAAAATGTTTGTCCAGGTCAGTCGATTTTGTGTGGTCAGAATTGGGAAGAATTGTACCTTTGCCTCCAGCCATTACATGTAAAATAGAAATATAGAGAGGAAAATCAAAGATGGGCCTTAGCACAGTCGCAGTTACAGGGAACAAAATCAAGAATTATAAACATAATTATATATTTTTAAAACTCTCTCTCTCTCTCTCTCTCTCTCTCTCCACACCACACACACACACACACACACCACACACACACCCCTCACTCTCTCTCTCTCTCTCTCTCTCTCTCTCTCACTCTCCTCACACACACATTCACACTCAATTTTACACACACACACACTCTCTCTCACTCACTTTCTCTCACTCTCACTTTCTCTCTCTCTCTTCTCTCTCTTTTCTCTCCTCTCACTTTCTCTCACTCTCACTTTCACTCTCTCTCTCTCTCTCTCTCTCTCTCTCTCATCTCTCTCTCTCTCTCTCTCTCTCTCTCTCTCTCTCCCTCCCCTCCCTCTCTGCCCGCTCGCAGACAACAAACTTTTCCAAATCTGCCCCTACTTCAAGCAGTTCCTCGTGTGTTCTTGTGAACAGTAGGAACCAGACGGTGATATGTAGGTTACCACACGGGTCACACACATTCTACACTTATTCGTACCTGTTAAAAATGAAGTAGCACCATGGTATACCGTGTGACGAGCCGTTGAGCATCAGACATCACCTTCTTGATTGCTGGGACTTGAACGATGTGAGACAAAATCACTACATTGCAGACTCCTTAAAGATCCTGTACCGAGACGTCCCTCCAAATGCAATTTTCAAGTTTTTACAAGAGATCAATAGATTTCACTTGGTATGATTTTACGTCTGAATATGTTTTTGTTTAATTGCATTTTAAACTTGTAAATGAACAGTGAGATGGTTTTTAACTGTTGTCTTTTATCTTAACCTGGTTGTCGTTTTTGATGTGGTGTTAGCCCTGATATGATGAGTGTTCAAGCTTTTACTGCTTATAGCCCAGCCGACTACCAGAGCCATATCTTTTCCAGACTGAAGAAATCACCAGCACCATGGTGTGTTCCATGTGGTGATCCACTCAACATCAAACATTTTATTGAAGGCTTGGACTTGCATGTTGTGAGACATAAGCTTTATACAGCAGGCTCTTCAATTAACTTGACTCCCGCTCCCTGATCACCAGCACCCTGCACTGCATCCATGCTGCAAGCAACTTAACCTTTACTTCCCTCTATGCAGGAAGCTGGTGGATAGGGTGAGGGGGTCAAAGGGTTAACTTTTTGCAGTTGGTGGTAGGGTGTGGCAAAGGTTAACTTTTTTGGCAGTTGGTGGACAGGGTGTGGGAATCAAAGGGTTAATTACACATTTAAGCTAATTATATCAAGAACATGCCCGTCTCATTCCCTCATCCTATGCAGGAAGCTGTCGGATAGGGTGAGGGATCAAAGGGTTAAGTTTTTGCCGTAGGTGGATAGGGTGCAGGAGTCAGAGGATTAAGTTTTTGCCGTAGGTGGATAGGGTGCGGGAGTCAAAGGGTTAAGTTTTTGCCGTAGGTGGATAGGGTGCGGGAGTCAAAAGGGTTAAAAAAGAAAACCCTTTTCAGAGGCGTTCCTCCTGACGTAATTTTCATGTGTTTGCAGGAGATCAACAGATTTCATCTTATACGACCACCCATACAGAATAACATGTATTTTAGGAACCAGAAGAACAAGAAAACCAATGCAAGCGCGTATCCACAACAAACAAAACAAGCGCAAATTTTCGGCCAACCAGCCTTTGTCAAGCGCGAACGCACGGTCACATACAGATCACAAACACCAAACAATGGATAATAAAAACAGGACTAACCTCCAGGAACCTCTCATGTGAACAAACCTAAATGCAAGACATGTCCTTTCTTGTGCACAGCCACCACAGTCAAAGGCCCCAAATCTCTATGAGAATTACAAAACATTTCAACTGTCAAACTTATAACATTGTCTACTTGATCAGCTGCTCTAGATGTTCCCAACTGTATATTGGTGAAACTGGACGCACCCTTGATACACGTTTCAAAGAACACTTGGCTGATATCCGCCCCAAAGGGATAAAACTATCCCCAATCACTTCAACCAATCAAACCACTCAATCAATGACATCCGAGTGAAAGGTCTGTGGCTTCTATACAATAACAGCACCATAGACAGGAAAGACAGAGAATCCCTGACAAAGGCTGGTTGGCCGAAAATTTGCGCTTGTTTTGTTTTGTTTTGTTGATACACGCTTACATTGGTTTTCTTGTTCTTCTGGTTCCTGTTTGCTTGGGCGCGGGCAGTCACACTTGTTTTGGATCATGTATTTTAGGGTTAATGTGCTTGGTTTTTCACGGTTACCTTTTTGGTTGGAATGATTTCTACAACAACAACAACAATACAATATTTTATATAGCGCAAAATCTTGATAAAATCAAATCTAAGCGCTAAAACAGACACACGCGCACGCGCACACACACACACACACACACACACACACACACACACACACGCACACGCACACGCACACGGCTATAAATGGGGAGAAAGAATAAAAGCAATGGAAAATTATAGAGAGCATATTATTTCTAACGTGATGTTCATCATCATCATCAGGTGCCCTGCCGCATGGCAATGGCGACCATGGACTTCCAACCATCTCTATCTCTCGTTGCCCCCAGCATCTCCCCCACCCTCCTCATCTCCAGCCACTCTGCAAGTCCGTCCAGCATTCTCTCCCTGGGTTTACCTGGTGCTCTCTTTCCCTCCAGCTTTCCCGTTGTGACCAGGTGCTCCAAACCCCCCTTCCTCATAAAATGGCCTATAAATTTTGCTTGTCTTTTCCTAATCTTCCTTATGAGTGATCTACTTGTGTCTGCCTCCCTCAAGACTGTCTCGTTTCTTTTCTTTGCTGTCCATGGAATTCTCAACATTCTTCTGAGAAACCACATCTCGGCTGCCTCAATCTTGCTCTGGCTTTGCTTGCTGACTGTCCACGCCTCGCATCCCTACAACAGTATTGGTTCTATATAACATTCAAGAACTCTCTTCCTGATGCTAATTGACAGGCATTTGTTGGTAAGAATGCTTGTCATCCTCTTGAATGCTGTTTTGGATTGGCCGATTCTGCCAGCTATTTCAGATGTGCATCTGCCGTCTGATGAAATGACCGTTCCAACCCATGCTAGCAAAGCAAAAACCTGAACCCTTTGGCTTCCTCATCCTATACAGGAAGCTGGTGGATAGGGTGAGGGAGTCAAAGGGTTCACTTTTTGCAGTTGGTGGATAGGGTGTGGGAGTCAAAGGGTTAACTTTTTGCAGTTGCTGGATAGGGTGTGGGAGTCAGAGGGTTAACTTTTTTGCAGTTGGTGGACAGGGTTTGGGAATCAAAGGGTTAATTACACATTTAAGCTAATTATATCGAGAACATGCCCGTCTCATTCCCTCATCCTATGCAGGAAGCTGTCGGATAGGGTGAGGGAGGGGAGTCAAAGGGTTAAGTTTTTGCCATAGGTGGATAGGGTGCGGGAGTCAAAAGGATTAAAAAGAACCTTTTCAGAGGCGTTCCTCCTGACGTAATTTTCACGTGTTTACAGGAGATCAACAGATTTCATCTTATACGACCACCCATACAGAAAAGATTTTAACATGTATTTTAGGGTTAATGTGCTTGGTTTTTCACGGTTACCTTTTTGGTTGGAATGATTTCTAACGTGATGTTCATCATCATCATCATCATCAGGTGCCCTGCCGCATGGCGTTGGCGACCATGGACTTCCAACCATCTCTATCTCTCGTTGCCCCCAGCATCTCCCCCACTCTCCTCATCCCCAGCCACTCTGCGAGTCCGTCCAGCATTCTCTCCCTGGGTTTACCTGGTGTTCTCTTTCCCTCCAGCTTTCCCGTTGTGACCAGGTGCTCCAAATCCCCCTTCCTCATAAAATGGCCTATAAATGTTGCTTGTCTTTTCCTAATCTTCCTTATGAGTGATCTACTTGTGTCTGCCTCCTTCAAGACTGTCTCGTTTCTTTTCTTTGCTGTCCTTGGAACTCTCAACATTCTTCTGAGAAACCACATCTCGGCTGCCTCAATCTTGCTCTGGCTTTGCTTGCTGACTGTCCACGCCTCGCATCCCCTACAACAGTATTGGTTCTATATAACATTCAAGGACTCTCTTCCTGATGTTAATTGACAGGCATTTGTTGGTAAGAATGCTTGTCATCTTCTTGAATGCTGTTTTGGATTGGCCGATTCTGCCAGCTATTTCAGATGTGCATCTGCCGTCTGATGAAATGACCGTTCCCAGGTATTTGAACTTATTAACCTGTGTCAAGGTTGTGCCATTTGCTGTTATTTTGCATGAGAGGATTTCATGTTATGTTAGAGTCCCGATGTGGCTTTCGTGCTCGGCTGAGCTACAGTATAAGCAACATCATTTGAACATGTCTGTGTCTGTCTGTCTTCCCCCCCATAGGGATGCCGGGGGCTCGTTCAGTATAAATAGTATGCCCACCTTCTGGAAATTCTGTGCTGGAAATTTCCTCTTTTCTGTCATTCTCTTCGTTTCTTTCTTCTTCTTTTGCTTTCTGTCATTTCTTCCCATCATTTTCTGCCTTGCTGGTCCATTTACCTGTATATGTTCGATAAAGTCTTACATACTTTCCCTTAGGATTGATAATTGGGTACACGTGTTAAGTGCATTTTTGGCTCAAAGGATATGAGATATGCGGAAGCAGTTATGGAATTTTGGCCCGTTTTTATGTGTGTATTAGTGTCCTCAGCTGAGATTAAGTTTGTGTTCAGGTATGTTTTTTTTAATCCCCTGTGTGATAAATCGGAAGGAATTGTCAACGCCAGGGACATCTCCTTAGATTGTGCACAAATGCATTCATATGTGTATTTAACTTTTTGTTCCTTTTTTCCTGTTGAAGTATTGTGTATGTTTCGAACTGTTATAGCCCTGATATGGCTCTACGCAGTCGGCTGGGCTTTAAACAACAATAACTATCTGTCTGTGAGAGAGAGAGGGGGGGGGACATGCAAGGCACGGGAGGGGGGTGTCAGTTTCAGATATTTTATTGAAAAACAAATAAAGGGGAGACCCAAGGATACAACAGTTCAGCCGATATATATACACAGTAACCTAACCATGAAAAAAAAAAAAAATTGAGGGGAAAAAAAGGAATATTTCACGCATAAAAAAAGATCTGTTGATGGAAGCTTCTGATAACGAATTTCTTCACGACTTTGAAGCTCTCTCTCTCTCCTCTCCTCCTCTCTCTCTCTCTCTCTCTCTCTCTCTTTCTCTCTCTCTCTCCTCTCTCTCTTCTCTCTCTCTCTCTCTCTCTCTCTCTCTCTCTCTCTCTCTCTCCTCTCTTTTCTCTCTCTCCTCTCTCTTTTCTCTTTCTCTCTCTCTCTCTTTTCTCCTTTCTCTCTCCCTTCTCTCTTTTCTCTCCTCTCTCTTTTCTCCTCTCTCTTTTTCCTTCTTCTCTCTCTCCTCTCTCTCTCTCTCTCTCTCTCTCCCCCTCCCTCCCTACCTACCTACCTATCTCCCTTTCTATCTTCAGCCCACCCACCCCCCTCTTTCCCTTTTCTTCCATTAAAACGACGTATCTCAGTTTTCCATCTCGCTCTCTCTGTCTCTACCTCCATCCATTCAGAAGATTGAACCGCTCGTTTTTTTTTAGTTAGGGGGAAAAATTGGCAAGTCCCAGCGAACTGAAAGCCGCAGCCTGATGTTCTCAAGTTCCTGGTTATTTTTATTGGCGACGGAATTTTTGTACCTGTGCTGGGAATGAACTGGGTAAAAGCATCTTTTATCTTTCAGACGATTCCACGAGAGTGTAAATGCAATCTGTTTACCCCCTGGAAAGGATGGAATTAATAGGAGTTTGTCCAAACAGCCAGTGGTCTTTTTTTCTTTCTTTCTTTTTTGTTCTGCCAACACTAACAGACACGCACGCACATATTTTGATTCGTTCTCTGTCTCGCTGTCTCTGTCTCGCTGTCTCTGTGTCTCTCTCTCTCTCGTCTCTCTCTATCTCTCTCTCTCTCTCTCTCGCTCGCTCCTACTCTCCCTTCTTCTCCCCCAATCTCCCTTCTCTGTCGACGTGTGCTGAGATTAGGATGTTTTTTTCTTAATTTGTTTGTACTGAAATCTCCTCTCTCCTCATTCCCCCACCCCACCCCTACTCCCTGTCTCTCTCTCTCTCCTCCTCCCTCCTTTCTGTCTGTCTCTGTCTCTCTCTTTCTGTCTGTCTCTCTCTCTCTCTCCGTCCTCTCTCTCTTTCCTCTCTCTCTTTCCTCTCCTCTCCTCTCGCTTTCTCTCTGTCTGTCTGTCTCTCGCTCTCTCTGTTCTATCTCTGCCTCCTTCCCTCCCTCCCTCCCTCCCTCCCTCACTCCCTCACTCTCTCTCTCTCTCTCACTTACTCCCCGTGATAATTAGTAGTAAATTGACGGACAATGCTTAGTGCTTGTATCGTGTTGTATGTCCATGTGATCTAGATTTAAAAGCACATGGCCTTAGAATCTGAACTGATCAGAAAATTCCGAGATTAACTTGAAAGGCAGTCACACCCTTTTCTTTACTTGGTCCCAAAGTTTCTCAGCGACACATACAAATATTTCAAGGCAAGCGATAATGAAAAATATTTGCATGATTAATTAAATAGAGCAGCATCAACAACAACAACAAAAGCGTGGCAACTGAAGACGCTCAGCAAACGGGACTCGGAAATCCTTTCCACCCCCACCCCACCCCCCCTCTCATCTAAGGTGTCTTATGACAGCGTATTGCGGGCAGACTGTTACCTATTGCCGTGTTGTCGAAAGTTTGTTTTAGTTGATCAGACCACTTGACCCAGACACACAACGATGTTGATCATCACCCACGTGGGGATGCCGGGGCTCTTTCAGTATAAATAGTACCCCACCTTCTGGAAATTCTGTGCTAGAAATTAACCTTTTCTGTCACTCCCTTTGTTTCTACCTTGTTCCTTTGCTTTGTCATTTCTTCCTATCATTTTCTGCCTTGCTGGTCCATTCACCTGTATGTGTTCGATAAAGTCTTACGTACTTTTTCTAAGGATCATTTTTCTCACAATCAAGTCCCTGACCTTGGCAGTTGTACCACACAGTTTGTGTGAAAACGGAGAGGCTATTATCTTTATCATTATAATCATGACTATTCTTTTATCATCATCATCATCATCATTATTGTTTTTGTTTTTTTCTTACAACCCTAACCCTGGCAGGTGTATCAGACAGTAGGCGTCAGTTTGCATGAGAGAAGAAGACGGAGCGGCATTATCTGTATCATTGTTGTTATCATTATCATTATTTTATCATCATCATCGTCGTCGTCATGTCGTTGTTGTTGCTGTTGTTGTGTTGTTAATTTTCGTACAATCAAAGTCTTCACCTTGGCAGGCGTACCAGACAGCATGCGTCAGACTGCGCGAGATAAAAAGACGGAGCGGCATTATCTATATCATTATCATTGTTGTTCTTTTATCGTCGTCACCGTCATCATCATCATCACCATCATCGTCGCTGTTGTTCTTGGTAATTTTTCTCACAATCAAGTCTTGACCTTGGCAGTTGTACCAGACAGCAAGCGTCAGTTTGCGTGAGAGAAGACGACGGAGCAGCATTATCTATATCGATACAATCATTACTGTTCTTTTATCATCACCGTCGTCGTTGTCGTTGTCGTCGTCGTCGTCGTTGTTGTTGTTGTTAATTTTTCTTATATTAGACAGCAGGCGTCAATTTGCATGAGAGAAGACGACGAAGCGGCATTACCTTTATCATTAGTATCATTGCTATTTTATCATCATCATTATTGTTTGTTTGTTGTTAACAATAATAATTTTTTGTTACAATCAAGTCTTGACATTGGCAGGTGTACCAGAGACCATGCGTCAGTTTGCGCGAGACAAGAAGACGGAACTGACGATCGAAAAGACGGGAGACGGATGGAAACTGACCACCATAGCGGGGGACAAGAACCGTGTGGCCATTTTTCCACCGGGCAAAGAAGTAGACACCATCACCCTCATGGGAGAGAAGGTCAAGGTACGTCAGTACGGCTTGGACCGTTTTGGTCGGCTTGGGTTGTTGGGTTTGGTTGGGTTTTTATTTGTGAATGGTTTGGGGTCGGGAGGGGTTTTTGTGTGTTTTGAGTGGTTTGTTGTTTGTTCGTTTGTATTTTGATCGGGAAATTGTTTTGCTTGTTTGTTGTTCAAGGGTTCTCTCTCTCTCTCTCTCTCTCTCTCCTCTCTCTCTCTCTCTCTCTCTCCTCTCTCTCTCTCTCTCTCTCTCTCTCTCTCTCTCTCTCTCTCTCTCTCTCTCTCTCTCTTCTCTCTCTTCTCTCTCTCTCTCTCTCTCTCTGTCTATGTGCGTGTGCTGTGTCTGTGTCTGTGCGGGCCTATACAATCTAATTATCTATTTGACTTTTCTTTCGCGCTGCATGAAGGATGTTTCTCCAAGTCACTTAACAGTTCATCAAGACACTGCCAAATCCAGGTTTATTCAAAGATCCCTCACCAGTAAGTGCATGCATGAGGGCAAGCTGTGTCAGACAGGCGTGAGGTCACCCGCCAGAGGAGACCACATCAACACAGCTGCTGGGTCATTACAGCGGTGGTCAGTTCAGTATGCCTGTTGTGATGCAAGATATTATGCAGGACATTCTTGGGGGCATCCACCTGAATAACAAACAATAATCGCTCAGTTGCAGAGCTGGACTGAGTGACCGTTCCCCAAATTTCTTCGTTTGGTGGTTGGTTGGTTGGTTGGTGGTGACTTTTAGCATCTGATTTTTCTATTTTTCTTTCGGTCACTCTGCGGACACTTTTTTAAACAAGACTGACGAAGACTGTAGGTATCCCTTGGGCCTGGTTGGCGTAATTATATATTATGGAAGTACGGTAAGCGTAAAGTTCACCCCGTCACAGTCTCGATCCTAGATGGAACTCCTAGAGACATGATTATCACCCCCATTGTCATCAAATCATTGATCATCATATCTTCTTGAAAACTGTTCCTTTTTTTTAAATTTTTTATTTGTTTATTTAGCTGTTTGTTTGTTATCTATTTTGTTTTGTTTTTTATGTTCATCGCTACCTTATTTCTTTCTTTTTTTATATATATTTATTTAACTGTTTTATTTATTTATTTTGTTTTTTATATCATGGAACTCAGAGAGGTTGTCTTTGTGCTCACCTTTTTTTTTCTTTTTTTTTTGGTCCCATTTTCTGCGCTGTGAAAACTGTTCCTGATTCATGGCCATTTATTCCCTGATCACAATAGTTTTGGTGATCTCATTTTCGGTTTTCCTGTACTACCACCTCTACAGAGGTAAATTCAAGTTGGGGTTTTTGGTGTTTGTGGTTCATGTAGGCTGTTGTTAGAGGATTGTGGTGGTGGTCTTCTAACAGGAGGCCTTTCATCCTGGCTTGGCTCTACCACTGAGTAAATTGGATCAGATCAATCACTGTTGAACTCCACCGACGTGACCCAACAGCAACGCGGAGTCTCCTCTGGTGAGTGGCTGTACGGTAGCTTGGCATCACTGGCTCCCCAATAATGGAACTGGGAATTAAACAGTTGGCAAAATTTATGAGGAAAAAGAAATTAGAGCACCTAGTCACAACAGGAAAGCTGGAGGGAAAGAGAACACCATGTAGACCCAGGGACATAATATTGGACGGACTTGCAGAGTGGCTGAGGACACAGAGGGTGGCAGATGTACTTGCAGCGACAAGGGATAGATTGGTCTGGAGGGCCATGATCGCCAACGCCATGTGGCAGGGCACATAATACTGATGATGATGACGATGATGAGAATTTGCGGCTGACGGTGTGTTTAGAGCTGGAATGAAAGGTGTGGGATCAGTTCCACAGAATTGGTGTGGAGGATGGGACAGCGCAACAGCAACAAATCACCCAGCAGACCTGTGACTTTCACATCTGTCTGTCTACTAGCCGCTCAAACTACATGCTCGCTGCTGCCCATAAATTCAAGAGAGTCACTAAAAGAAAAAAGAAAAAAAAAGGTAGTATTATTTGAGCCCCCCTCTCTCTCTCTTCTCTCTCTCTCTTCCCCATTCTCTCTCTTCTTTCTCTCTTTCCCTCTCTCTCTCTCTCCTCTTCCCATTCATTCTCTCTCTTTCTTCTTTCTCTCTTCCCTCTCTCTCTCTTCTCTCCTCTCTCTCCTCGTTTGCTCGCTCTCCATTCTTTTTCCTCTATCTGTATGGTATCATTTGAGCCTCCCCCCCTCTCTCTCTCTTCCCCCTTCTCTCTCTCTTTCTGTCTTCCCCCTTCTCTCTCTCTCTCGCTCTCTCTTCTTTTCCCTCCTATCTCAATGGTATCATTTGAGTTCCCCCCCCCCCTTCTCTTTCTCCTCTCTCTCTTCCCCTTTATCTCTCTCTCTGTCTCTGTCTCTCCCCGTCTACCTCCTCCTTTTTCTTGCTCTCTTCTCTCTCTCTCTCTCTCCTCTCTCTCTCTCTCTCTCTCTCTCTCTCTCTCCTCTCTTGTCTTTGTCTGTCTCTCTGTCTCTCCCCGTCTACTCCTCCGTTTTCTTGCTCTTTTCTCTCTCTCCTCTCTCTCTTGCTCTCTCTCTCTCTCTCTCTCTCTCTCTCTCTCTCTCTCTCTCCTCTCTGTCTTTGTCTGTCTCTCTGTCTCTCCCCGTCTACCTCCGTTTTCTTGCTCTTTTTCTTCTCTCTCTCTCTCTCTCTCTCTCTCCTCTCTCTCTCTCTCTCTCTCTCTTCTCTCTCTTCTGTCTGTCTCTCCCGTCTCCTCCTCCTTTTCTTGCTCTTTTTCTTTTCTCTCTCTCTCTCTCCTCCCCCTCCCTCTCTCCTCTCCTCCCTACTCCTCTTCCCTCCTCCCTCCCTCCCTCCCTCCTTTCTTTGCCACTTCTCTAACCATTGCTTGGTGCTGGCATGAATTCACAGAACATGAAAGCTGGCAAAGCCATGACAAAGGCGTAGGTTACAGCCAGCACAGTAAAAATCATCAGCCACAAGTGAGATGACATGGTAAAAAAAAAAAATTTTTAAAAGGGGGGGGGGGGGAGGGGGGCGGAGGGAAATCACGTATCGACAATATTGATAAAACCTGATTCTTCTCCAGGGACGTTAACTCCTGCGTTTGGCATTAGATGTGTTCGCCTAGAGCCTAAATGGTTTATGTGTGTGTGTGTGTGTACGCGTGTGTGTGTGTGGTGTGTGTGTGTGTATGCACGCGCGCGCATGTGTTGTGTGTGGTTGTTGTTGTTTTTGTGTGTTGTTGTTGTGTGTGCGTTGTTGTTGTGTTGTGTACGTTTGTGGTGTGTGTGTGTGTGTGTGTGCGTATGTGTGTGTGTTGTGAGCGTGCGTGTATGTATTGTGTCTAAGTGTTTGTGTAAGTGTGTCTCTGAGTGTGTGATGTGTGTGTGTGTCCGTCCGTGTGTTATGTATGTGTGTTTGTATTGTGTGTGTGTGGGGCGAGCGCGCGGTGTGTGTGTCGGTCGTTTGTTCGTTCTTTTTCTTTGATTTAACGTCTTTTCACTATGAGTGATATCAGATGTGTCTGTCTGTCTCTCTCTCTCTCTCTCTCTCTCTCTCTCTCTCTCTCTCTCTCTCCTCTCTCTCTCTCTCTCTCTCTCTCTCTTTCTGTCTGTCTGTGTGTGTGCGCGAGTGCGTGTGGCTACGAAAAAAGAAAAATAAACTAATCACTATGCATGGTGTTGACGCAACCTGAGTACTACTCGAGTGGATGCAAATTGGTTGGAGGGGATGGGGTATGAAGCATACAAACACGAAGCGGTGCATATGCATGGGAAGATGCAATTCGAATACTACTGGGGTCATGCATATTCATGAAGTGAATGAAGTTCTGTAGGGATGGGATAAGCGAGTGAAAACTGCGTCACTGTTGGGATCTGCAGGTCCCCCCGTGGGGTTGCCGGGGGCTTTTTCAGTATAAACAGCATCCCCACCTTCTGGAAATTCTGTGCTGGAAATTACCTCTTTTCTGTCACTCTCTTTGTTTCTTTCTTTCTCCTTTGCTTTCTGTCATTTCTTCCTATCATTTTCTGCCTTAATGGTGCATTCACCCTATGTGTTCGATAAAGTCTTTGTGTACTTTCTCTTTGGATTGATAATTGGGTACATGTATTGAGTGCATTTTGGCTCTAGGGAGGTGAGATATGCGGAAGCAATTTTAGGCAATTTATGCCTGTTTTTATATATGTTTTGGTGTCCTTAGCTATGCTTAAATTTGTATTTAGGTGTGTTTTTTAAATCCCCTGTGCGATAAACTGGACGGAATGGTCAACGCCAGGGGCATGTCCTTAGATTATGTGCGCGAATGCATTGATATATGTACTTAATTGTCCTTCTCCCCCCCCCCCCCCTGTTGAACTTTTGTATGTTTTGAGGTGGTTATAGCCCTGATATGGCTCTGCGCAGTTGGCTGGGCTTTAAACAACAATAACAGGATCTGCAGGAAGCTGTTGGATAGGGTGAGAGAGTCAAACGGTTAAGTTTCTCACTTGGAGGATAGTGTACAGGATTCAAGGGGTTAATGTTTTCATCATTCCGATGGTGTCAGTCAGTGTTTGATAGGTCCCTTCTCCCCTTTCCCCGTTTCAGGACCTTGCCAGCGCATATGGATTTGTACAGGCTCGAGATCATGGAAGGAAAACCAGCCACGGAGAGCGAGTGGAGGGGGGGGGGAACTGCCCTGGCAATGCTGGCCCTGAGAAAAGTTGAGGTCTCTACCACCTCATTCCCTTAAGACATCAACTTAACCCTTTGCCACCTGCACCCTATCTACCAACTGCAAAAACTTAACCCTTTGACTCCCTCACCCTATCCACCAGCTTCCTGCAGGAAGCTGGTGGATAGGGTGAGGGAGTCAGAGGGTTAAGTTTTTGCTCTTCCAGCATGGTTGACAAAGAAGGATGATGTTGGACAGGCTGCAGAAGTCAAAGGGTTAATGGGACGACCCATACCTCGTTTCTCAGTAAAAGGGTTCCAAACTGAACAGTGGCTTTATCGACCGCAAGTTCCCAGTTTTAGCCCGATGGGAATTTCTTCACCTGTACATTGTGACATGCAGGCTTATCAGGGGCCCGTTTCATACACGATAGCACGCTTGTTAACGTCTTATCGGTATGGTTAGCCATGTCGGTATGGAAGCAGGTGTTTTCCAGCCCACACATTCCGGTCAACAACTCCTCCCCACGAGCACTTAGCATCATTACGACTAACAACTCCTCCCCTCGAGCACTTAGCGTCATTACGACTAACAACTCCGCCCTACAGGCACTTAGCGTCATTACGACTAACAACTCCTCCTCACGGACGCTTAGCGTCATTACGACTAACAACTCCTCCCCACGGGCACTTAGCGTCATTACGACTAACAACTCCTCCCCTCGAGCACTTAGCGTCATTACGACTAACAACTCCGCCCTACAGGCACTTAGCGTCATTACGACTAACAACTCCGCCCTACAGGCACTTAGCGTCATTACGACTAACAACTCCTCCTCACGGGCGCTTAGCGTCATTACGACTAACAACTCCTCCCCACGGGCACTTAGCGTCATTACGACTAACAACTCCTCCCCTCGAGCACTTAGCGTCATTACGACTAACAACTCCTCCCCACGAGCACTTAGCATCATTACGACTAACAACTCCTCCCCACGGGCACTTAGCGTCATTACGACTAACAACTCCGCCCTACAGGCACTTAGCGTCATTACGACTAACAACTCCTCCCTACAGGCACTTAGCGTCATTACGACTAACAACTCCGCCCTACAGGCACTTAGCGTCATTACGACTAACAACTCCGCCCTACAGGCACTTAGCGTCATTACGACTAACAACTCCGCCCTACAGGCACTTAGCGTCATTACGACTAACAACTCCTCCCTACAGGCACTTAGCGTCATTACGACTAACAACTCCGCCCTACAGGCACTTAGCGTCATTACGACTAACAACTACAGGCACTTAGCGTCATTACGACTAACAACTCCGCCCTGCAGGCACTTAGCGTCATTACGACTAACAACTACAGGCACTTAGCGTCATTACGACTAACAACTACAGGCACTTAGCGTCATTACGACTAACAACTCCGCCCTACAGGCACTTAGCGTCATTACGACTAACAACTCCTCCCCACGGGCACTTAGCGTCATTACGACTAACAACAACTCTCCACGGGCACTTAGCGTCATTACGACTAACGACAACTCTCCACGGGCACTTAGCGTCATTACGACTAACAACAACTGTCCACGGGCACTTAGCGTCATTACGACTAACAACAACTCTCCACGGGCACTTAGCGTCATTACGACTAACAACAACTCTCCACGGGCACTTAGCGTCATTACAACTAACGACAACTCTCCACGGGCACTTAGCGTCATTACGACTAACAACAACTGTCCACGGGCACTTAGCGTCATTACAACTAACGACAACTCTCCACGGGCACTTAGCGTCATTACGACTAACAACTCTTCCCCAGGACGTGCATTCTTGAGGCCACATGTGTGAATTCTTAACAAAAAGGGCTCAGGAAAAAGAGCGCTCACCGGATCTGTTACAATTATTTCATCACTGGCACTGGTAGTCAGCCGGTGCACATAGCCAGGCAAAAATGAATACCAAATCCAAAACAAGTGTGACTGCCCACGTTCAAGCAAACAAGAACCAGGAAAAAAAAAAACACGAAAATAGAATCAGAGCGTGTATTTAATACAACCAGACAAGACAGGCGCAAATTTTCGGCCAACTGACCTTTGTTAGGCTTAGACGTAAAATCACAAACGAACAAAACACCAAATACAAAAATTAGGAGAAAAAGACTGAAACTTCCCTGCTGCTTCGTCCAGTTACTTCATGTATATTCCATCACGAACTTATTCATATACAACGAATTTAAAAGGTATTTTTTTCTTTGGTGCATATTAGATTGGAATACGGCTATCTTCCGAAATGATGAAATGGCTGCAAATGATTTGTTGGGGTGCAGAAAAGTGTATCACCGTCTATTATAAAGCAGACGAAACCAAAAGTATGTCCAGGTAGGCAGGCCAAATTGTGCCATGGAATTTTCAAAAAGTGCGCTTATAACTTAATCATGACATTTTATTTTTCATTATGTAAACATTTATAATCTTAGGAAGCAGTATGTTGAAACTTCAAGCTTTTGATTTTGTAGATATTGTAGTATGCGCTGTTTTTCAAGGAAATATACCAACACGGTTAAGTATACTGATAAGGTGTTCGTTAACACACGCTAGCGTGCAAATTGAAAGATAGCAAGTAGCGAGGGCGAGAAAGAAGTGCACTAGATGCCAAAATGAATTATAGTGCTTATCATACTACCCTTACAAAAAAGTACAATCTGTTAATTTTTGAAACGGACTGAGGTGGAATTAGATTTTAGCCAATGCACAGCTCATTTCACAAGAGGAGAACGGAATCGTCGTCAAATACATCGGCGACTTGCACAACCGCCATCTTTACCTCGCCTGCAAGATCCTCTGGATGCCACCTAGCCTTACCTGGCGTATACTAGCCACGCTTGCCGCGTACTTTGCAGAAACCTCGCCTGCCTAGCGATGTAAGAAACGGACTTATGTTTTCCGTGGAACTCTCATCACTGACTGTACGATCATGTGTATGACTCCTGTAGTGCTGCAATACATCACTCACAGCCGAACGTAACATCTCTCTTTAATCAAGTTTTCATAGCTTGTTGAATATCCATCGATCAGCACAATACAAATTTCATGATTCCAGTGCATATAGACCGTTTTACTGTTCTTTGTTCTTTTCTCTCTCTCTCTCTCTCTCTCTCTCTCTCTCTCTCTCTCTCTCTCTCTCTCTCTCTCTCTCTCTCTCTCACACACACACACAACACACTCGCACATACAACACACAATACACTATCACCTCACACACACACCACACACACACACAACACACACACACCACCACACACCCACACAACACACAGAGCAGATACAAACTGCCCGCACCATGCGCGCATTCACTCAATACACACCAACATCATTCATTATCACAAACCACACTCAATATCACACACATCACACACCACGCACGCACAGCACACACACACACACATACATCACACACACACACACTACACACACACACTACACACAACACACACACTACACACACACACACGCCCCACACACACCACACACACACACCCAATACCACACATACACACACACACACACACCACCACCACACACACACACACACACACACACACACACACACACACACACACACACACATGTACAATTAATAAATGGCAAACGCTAAAGAAAATGGTCCCTGGAGGAGAATCGGGTTTTATCGACATTGCCTGATACTTGTTCTAACATGTCATTTCACTTGTGATCAATAATCTTTATTGTACTCTGCTCTGTAATTCCATGCGTTTTGTGCCCAGGGCATTTCCCAGTTTTATAGTGCTCTGACAAATTCATTGGCAACAATAAGTATGGAGAAAACGATACCAGATTGTACTTTTTAGGGCAGTGGCCTCGTCCTAAGAGGATATACATCATAAGATCATTAAAATTATTGTTGTAGTAACCATCACCACTACCATTACTGTTACTTTTTATTATCAACGATTTTTCCATAAAAACACTTACTGGCGCGCCTCCTTCCGTGGGTATGCCGGGGGGTTATTCAGTATAAACAATACCCCCACCTTCTGGAAATTCTGTGTTTGAAATCTCTTTTCTGTTACTCTCTTTCTGTCTTCTTCCTTCTCTTCATCCTATCATTTTCTGCCTTGCTGATCCATTTACCTGCATGTGCTTGATAAAGTCTTAAGTACTTTCTCTCAGGACTGAAAATTGGGTACATGTTTAAGTGCAGTTTAGCCTCTAGGGGAATGAGATATGCGGTTGTTAAGTTTCAGTTTCTCATATGACGTCTCCGCACTCGGAACGAATTCCATATGCGCTAACGCCACAGGTGCCATGTGTATGGTGACCGTGGCACATGCCTTAAGCCTGCACATAAACCTATGAGCTGGCCAGGTCTTGAGGATGAAATATGCGGAAGCAATTTTAGGTAATTTAGCCCGTTTTTACATGTTTTACTGTTCTTAGTTATGTTTAAATTTGTAGTCAGGTCTGTTTTTAAATCCTCTGTGTGATGAATTGGACGGAGTGGTCAGCGCCAGGGGCATCTGCTTAGATTATATGCACAAATGCATGGATATGCAGGAAGCTGGCGGATAGGGTGAGGGAGTCAAAGGGTTAAGTTTTTGCAGTCGTTGGATAGGGTGAGGGAGTCAAAGGGTTAATGTTGCTGAATGGTTGGCAGGCAGTGTGATGATGACGAAGTCTTTTTCTGACTCATGGCCATCAGGTTTAGAGAGAGCTGGCTGGTCACATGTATTGCTGATGTTATGTCATTGCCCGTCCCCTGTCTCTCCTGTCCATCGCCATTAGAAGTTGGCCTAGTGTTACACTTCAGCTGACTGACTGATAGACAAATTGACTGATTGGCTAAGACTTGACTTGCTATCTGAATGATTGACTAGCTGGCTAAAATTTATTTGCTATCTGAATGATTGACTGACTGTTGTTCAGTTCGATGCCAAGTAACCGAGTAACTGCTGACTGATTTTCAACTAACAGACGAACAAACAAAACTGAAAAAAGGTTTAAAGCACGTAAATAAACAAATTATATTTGCAGGCTGTTTTGAAAATGTTACGTATTGCCTAAACTCAAAAGCGCGCGCACGCGCACCCCCCCCCCCCCCCACATACACAGTGAGACACAGACCACACACACACGCACTGCGCACACACACACACGCGTACACACGCACACATACCACACGCACACATACACATACACTCTCTCTTTCACACACACACACACACCACACATCACACACACACTCACGCACACTCACTTCCCTCTACACACACACACACACACACACACACACACACACACACACACACACACACACACACACACACACACACACAACACACACACACACACACACACACACACACACACACACACAAAGCGTGCCCTTCAGGCGCTGGGTGAACATGATTTATAAATGCCCAACGCTGAAGGATACGTCCCTGGGGAAGAATCGGGTTCTGTGGACATTGCATGATACTTGATTTATTCCCCCATCCCCCACCATTTTTTTTTCTTTTGTTTTTTTAAACACACCATGTCATCTCACTCATAGATAGTTATTCTGTATTGCAACCTTTTTGTTCAGTAATGCCATGCGTTCTGTGCCCTGGGCTTTTCCCAGTTTTTATAGTGGTTCTGACGAATTTGTTGGCGGCAGCAGCAGTCATCAAGCATCAGCCAGGTGCAAAGCTGACTGCAGGCACGATTGCATGCACACACCATGTTGTGCACACTGCCAGCACGCTGTAGCCCTGGTCTGTGTCAGTCCTCTGACCATTACAATGGTCTTGATGAGGAGGTTGGAGGTTGTTCAAGAGGGGTTCATTGCACTCGGACAATTCCATACGTGCTCCACCCAAATCTATCAACAAATCTCTGTCTGGCGGACTCCCTAAGCCTGCGCAAAACGCTATGCGCTGGCAAGGTCTTGATGAATTTATTGGCAGCAGCAAATGTATTGTCTGAATGTGCGGGTGTAAAATAACAAGATGGCCAAGCCATGATAACGATCTCCTTTTCTAAAGCACTTAACACTGAGGTCGTGAGGGAGTGAGATAGCAAAGACCTCAACATCGGTTTTTCAGGGTCACTATCACGAGGATGGTGCTTTTCTCCTCTCCTTTGCTGCCTTTACCTTCCCAAACTATGAACATGGTCATTTGCCCATTCAAAGCTGGATGGATTGGTGATCGCACGATGAGGACATGAGGTCCAACACTATACAGTTACACTGTGTCTTCAGTGTTTTTGAAAAAAAACCTTACAAGATTAATTTAAAAGCCATTGGTGTACTCAGTGTGTGTGAAGGATAAAGGTGCCCCATCAACATTCGCGCGCGCGGGCACGCACTCTCCTCTCTCTCCCTCTCTCTCTCTCCCTCTCTCCTCTCTCCCTCTCCACACCATCTCTCACCACTCTTCTCTCACTCACACACACACACACACACACTTTCACAACAACACACACACACACACAAACAAACAAACACACACACACACAAACAAACACACACACACTTTCACTCACTCACACACACACACAAACACACACACACACACACACACCACCACACACACACACACACACACACACACACACACCACGCACGACCACCACACACATACACACACACACACACACACACACACTTTCTTAGAATTTGGACTTTTTCAAGAGGGATTCATCACACTCGGACAATCTATATGCGCTCCACCCAAATCTGCCAACAGTTATCTGGCAGACACCCAAAGCACTGGCAAGGTCTTGAAATCGGGGAGAGAGTGAGGGCGGGACTTTTGAAACACTTAAGCTGACACTACCAGAATGACGGAAATTTAAGATGCATACTTTCACACACACTTTCACCCCACACACACACACACACACACACACACACACACACACACACACACACACACACACACACACACCACACACAACACACACACACACAAAAAAAAATTGCAGTATTCTTCCATATTTCATTCGAGATCAATTGTTGCTGTTCATTTTCGTATACAGCTGAACGCATTGAAAACAAAATATTGTAAAAATGTCAAGTGCATTTGCGGCGAACAATTCACGCTGTTTCATTGTTTTTATTTTACTGCAAAATGCTACGTTCCTTTTTACCAAAAACGTTTACACAAGAAAACTATTCTGAAACTCATTTTAAAGAAATAACTTTAGATCAATCTTTGTCAGTTAAAATTTGAGAATCATTGGTTCACAGTCCTGTTAATGCATTGCTTTAAGTTTATGATGTTTATACTTTAGCGTTAAAATATTCCCTTCACATTGTTGATGTTAATTGTTAGTGTTACTTTTATGTTAAGACCTTATTCCATTTTACTATTTTCCCACCTACTTATGTCTCTTACTCTTGTCTCCCCTCTGACCCCAATCCAACCGCCCAACTCTCATCCTCCATTTTCCCCCCCGTCTAATATCACTCATAGTGAAAAGACGTTAAATCAAAGAACGAACGAACACACACCCAGTAGCAGAGAGCAAACAAAAGAACGGAAGAAAGAGGGGAGGGAGAGCTAGAAGAAAAGAACATCCAAACAGGACCCCTATCATTCCTGGAACATAACGAGTGATGCTACTGCAGGGTTAAAAACGTCAATAGTCCCAAGTCCCAGAATGCATGCAGCAACAGGTGCGAATAGAACGTCGTGTTATTACAGTGGGATAGATGGGTCATTAAATTATATTATATCCTTCATTGTTCCTTTATGTACAGCAGAAGGACATCCAGGAGTCATGACCTGGATGCGGCCCGCTCCTTTTAGGGTGTAAAATGTTAAGGGCCGAAACATTTCCTTAATCTTTTCTCTCTCGCACCCTATCCACCAACTGCAAAAACTTAACCCTTTGACCCCCTCACCCTGTCAGCCAGATTCCTACAGGAAGCTGTTAGATAGGATGTGGGATCAAAGGGTTAAGTTTTCGCTGTGCTAGCATAGTTGACAATGCTGGTGGACAGGATGCGGGAATCAAAGGGTTAAGGGGATGGGAGTGGGGCTTCTCCTTCAGGGCCTTCTACTGTCCGGCTCCCCTCAACGTTTCTCGTCTAACACACACACACACACACACCACACACACACACAACCACACACACACACACACACACACCACACACCACACACACACACACACACACACACACACAACACACACACACAAATACAGACACCACACCACACACACACACACACACACACACACACAACACACACACACACACACACACACACACACAACACACAACACACACACACACACACACAACACACACACCACACACAACACACACCACACACACCACACACACCACACACACACACACACACACACACACACACACACACACACACACACACACACACACCACACACACACACACACACACACACACACACACACACACACACAGCGATCCCGATTTTTCTCGGCTGCGTGTATGCACGTTGTATTGCGCACACTTTGCAGGCGGTATGTTGCTCCGTAGTCTGCATACTCCGTCTTCAATGGACATGCGAGCTGGGAGGGGCAGTATCACGTTTCCATAACCCCCCAGATACTGACATAACTCACAGTATGTTTAACCCTTTGACTCCTGCACCCTATTCACCAAATGCAAAAACTTAACCCTTTCATTCCCTCACCCTATCCACCAGCTTCCTGCAGAGGGATAGGGTGAGGAAGTCAAGGGGTTAAGTTTTTGCTTTTTCTAGCACGGATGACAACGCAGGATGCTGATGGACAGGGGCAGGAGTCAAAGGGTTAAGGTGCATATTCGATGTTCTGTGTGTGGGTATACATGAAGGTGGTCGAGGCACTAACAGGACTGCACACATGTTGACCTGAAATGTCCGGGGGGGGGGGGGGGGGGGATGTGCACCCTTTAGGCGGGAGGTACCCGGGCAGGATCGAATCCAGATTTTACGATCAGAAGTCTGACGTCTTAACACCCATCGTGCCTGTCTCGTTACCTTTTGACCTCGCAGCGTCACAAGCGTCTTAACCCTTTGACACCCGCACCCTGTCCATCAGCATGCTGCATTGCCAACCATGCTAGCAAAGCAAAAACGTAACCCTTTAACTCCCTCGCCCTATCCACCAGCTTCGTGCAGAAAGCCGGTGGATGGGGTAAGGGAGTCAAAAGGTTAAGTTTTTGTAGTTGTTGGATAGAGTGCAGGAGTCAAAGGGTTAACGTCGGTCCATCAGGATAGCGAGGTTTTCATTGTTGAGATTACAACTAAGAGAAGTGGTGCATGGGTAATGTATGGCATCCTCCAATGATTCATCACTCGCGTGATTATGCGAGGTGGAAGACCTCGCATAATCACACAATTCTTAACGTCTTCCAGCATAACGCGTCCTGTTAGTTCCCAGAGTGTGGCTAATTTGTCATCGGTTGATGAGTGTTACTTACGGTGAATAAATCTGACAGTAATCGTGTGATAAAACTTGGGGAACACTGCTGCACGCTTTTTCATCAGTCAAGTACTTTCTGGGGAAGTAGTCTCCCCTGGGAGACTCAGCCTTCATCGTGATGAGCTAATCAAGTTCAGGATCAGGTCACACGTCATGAATTTTGTCAGGCAATCAGTGGTGGCCGAGCTCGTGATCTCCACATCAAAATCAATATGATCTAACCACTGAGCTTTTAATACACCTTTACAGCGTGTTCTTAGATAAGGCAAGACACCAGAGACAAGGCAGTCTGTGTTACTGTTCAATATGTATGCGGGGCAGACCAAGAGTCAAGACCTAGAGTCAAGACCTCACACTGAAGAATACATGATTAAACCTTTGACTCCGGCACCCTGCCCACCAGCATCCTGCATTGCTAACCATGCCAGCAAAGAAAGATTTTAACCCTTTAACTCCCTTGTCCTATCCACCAGCTTCCTGCAAGAACCTGGTGTATGGGGTGAGAGAGTTGAAGGATTAAGTTTTTGCGGTTGGTCGATAGTGTGCCGAAGTCAAAGGGTTGACATCCATCGAGATAGTGAGGTTTTAACTCTTGAGATTACAACTAAGAAGAGAAGTGTGTGGGTAATGTATGGCATTTTCAGTCATCCATCACGCGCGTGAACTTTCCACCTCACGTAATCACGCAATTCTTAACGTCTTCCAGCATAACGCGTCCTGTTAGTTCCCAGAGGGGGGGGGGGGGGCAATTTGTCATCGGGTGATGAGTGTTACTTACGGTGAATAAATCTGACAGTAATCGTGTGATAAAACTTGGGAGGCTCTGCTGCACGCTTTTTCATCAGTCAAGTACTTTCTGGAGAGGTAGTCTCCCCTGGGAGACGCGGCCTTCATCGTGATGAGCTTAATCAAGTTCAGGATCAGAAGGTCACACGTCATGAATTTTATCCGTCGATCAGTGGTGGCTGAACTCGTAATCTCCACATCAAAATCAGTATGATCTAACCACTGAGCTAACAGACCTTTAGAGCGTGTTCTTACTTTTTATTTAGGATTGATAATTAGCTACATGTATTAAGTGCATTTTTGGCTCTAGGGAGGTGATATGCCCAAGCAATTTTAGGTAACTTTGACCCGTTTTTATGTGTGTTTTATGTGTTCGATAAAGTCTTGCATACCTTTTTTTTAGGATTGATAATTAGCTACATGTATTAAGTGCATTTTTGGCTCTAGGGAGGTGAGATATGACCAAGCAATTTTAGGTAACTTTGACCCGTTTTTATGTGTGTTTTATGTGTTCGATAAAGTCTTGCATACCTTTTTTTTAGGATTGATAATTAGCTACATGTATTAAGTGCATTTTTGACTCTAGGGAGGTGAGATATGACCAAGCAATTTTAGGTAACTTTGACCCGTTTTTATGTGTGTTTTATGTGTTCGATAAAGTCTTGCATACCTTTTTAGGATTGATATTAGCTACATGTATTAAGTGCATTTTTGGCTCTAGGGAGGTGAGATATGACAAGCAATTTTAGGTAACTGACCCGTTTTATGTGTGTTTATGTTTCGATAAAGTCTTGCATACCTTTTTTTAGGATTGATAATTAGCTACATGTATTAAGTGCATTTTTGGCTCTAGGAGGTGATATGACCAAGCAATTTTAGGTAACTTTGACCCGTTTTTATGTGTTTTAATGTCTTTAGTTATGTTTAAATTTGTATTCAGGTATGGGTTGGTTTTTTTTGAAAGCCCGTGCCATAAATTGGAGGGAGTGGTCAACACCAGGGGCATGTCCTTAGATTATGTGCGCGAATGCATTGATATGTGTATTTAATTTTCTTTTCCTTTCTTTTTTTTTCCTGTTGAAGTATTGTGTGTTTTGAAACGGTTATGGCCCTGATATGGTTCTACGTAGTTTGCTGGGCTTTAAACAACAATAACAGTAAAGCTTACTGCAGATTGTCAGCTGTTTCTCTCCACGACTCCCATGATGGTATAAGTGGACTGATAACAGACAGACTGAAGCTCTCATTCTCCAGTTTGAAAGATCGCGAATCTTAACTCTCCAGAATAGAATGTAGATGAGGGTGTTTCTAGCGAGCTGTATCCCTGGTCCATGTGTGATCATGCAAGCTGTTTTTTGTTTGTTTTGTTGTGTGTGTGTTTTGGTGGTTTTGTTTTTGTCTTTTGGGTTCTTTTTGCAATGCCCATAATGTACAGCAATTTTATAGCTGACATCAGACTCTGTACGTTAATTCTAATCCTAACCCTTACTTCTGAAACTGACTCTGGCCTTATGGTAGCTGGCTGGGCAGACTAGAGTCGAATTCTTGGTGGAATTGTTAAATCCTTTGTTCTGTTTAATTCTTTTATTTTAACTCTCTCTCTCTCTCTCTCTCTCTCTCTCTCTCTCTCTCTCTCTCTCTCTCTCTCTCCTCTCTCTCTCTCTCTCTCTCTCTCTCTCTCTCTCTCTGTGTATGCGAGTGTCCACAAGTGTCATATGTTCGTGAGTATGATTGTGGTTATTGTTTGTGTGTGTTCGTGCATACACTGTGTACATTCTTATATGTGTGTGTGTGTGTGTGTGTGTGTGTGTGTGTGTGTGTGTGTGTCGACAGGCTGTTCTGAACGAGACCAACGGGACACTGGTGGAGGTGCAGAAGGCGGAGGTAGGGGACATAACTATTCATCGCTCACTCGTCGATGGCAACCTTAAAACCGTGAGTTTTCTCTCCTGAATTGTCGTGCGTCGCAGTTTTTGAAAAAAAAAATTTTTTTTTTTTTTTTTAACGTTTTTGTCAGATTCGTACATACATATTGTTTTCGCTCACACTGTGCAGACGATGTGTTGCTATGAAGTCTGCACACTGTCTTCGGTGGATGTACATGCAGGGCCAGCCACTGACATGACTTACAAGATCTCGGAACATCCATATTGATGATCTGCATGCATATACTATTGTACACATAATGGGATTTGGAACTGTCAGGTCTGCCCTCTGGTGGATAGGGTGAGGGAATCAAAGGGTTAACTTTTTGCTTTGTTAGCATGGTTGACAGTGCTGGTGGAAGGAATGCGGGTGACAAAAAGGTTAAACTGGGAGGTTGGAAAAATCTCCACCCTTTACCCCCAAGGTAGAGAGGAGGTGTTTTGATGGATCGAGTTCAGGACTTTCTGATTGAAAGTCCTACAGTCGCCCACTTGACTGTCATCCAGCCCATCACTTCAAATGAAAATAGTGAGATGATAGTTATCGCAACGATAATGATGGTGATGATTATGATGATGATGCGCTGGTGGAGGCGTCTACCAGCGCATACGTACATTGGAGCTGTGTAGCAAGCCCCGCACTGCGCGATCCTGTCGTGGTGGACGTCTCCACCGTCTTTGGCACAACCTGCCTCCTGCCCGACGCCACTTTTCGTCTCCTGCTTCTTCTTCTCCTCCACTGCCCCTGCCCTTGACCTCGCTGCTGCAAGCTTTGTCTCCTCCTCTGCCGTCTTCGCCTTCGCCTTCTGTCCTGATGGTGCCGCCTTCGCCTTCTGTCCCGCCGGTGCCGCTCTCGCCTTCTGTCCCGTTGGTGCCGCCTTCGTCGCCACCTCAGCCGCCACCATATGACTGTGATAGGCTGAAACTATGCCTTTTTAATGCTCAGTCGGCATGCACTGGTGACAAAGCCGATGTTATTGCTGACTTTGTCGCAGATGAGCATGTTGACATTGCTTTTATCACGGAGACATGGCTTAACCCCCTTGGTCACGAACCTATACTTGCTAGCCTCACTCCGAGTGGTTACAGGCTTGCTTCTTTCCATCGCTCATCCCGAGGCGGCGGTATCGCCATCCTCTACAACGACTCGCTCCATTCCCGCCTATCTTTCTCGCAGTCTCTGCCTTTCTCCCATCCTTCTTTCGAGCACGTTGAAGTATCCTTCCAATCCACCCCTCACCCCATCACCTTCTCCTGTGTCTATCGACCCCCACCTAGCTCTGCCAACAAACTCACCACATCCATGTTTCTCTCTGACTTTGACCAATTGCTTGACCACTACTGCCTCTTACCTGGAAATCTCATCATTCTAGGTGATATCAATGTCCACTATGACAACACTCACCGTTATGACACAAGACATATCATCAACTCTCTGTCCAATCACAATATGACTCAACACATTTCTGAACCAACCCATCAAAAAGGTCACATTCTTGACTGGATCATTTCTCGTGATCATCACAATTCCGCTACTGACAACTGCTTAGTTCTTTCTACCCGTCTAACTTCAGCCCTTCCATCTAACCACTCTGCAATTCTCTGTTCTCTCGACATTTCTCCTCCTTCCCGTACCATGCGCACAGTGACTCGACGCAATCTCAAATCTATCGACCTCTCCACATTTTCATCTGATGCCTCCCGTCTCCTTTCTGAAAAGTCACATAACCTTGCCGATGAATTCTATACTACTCTCCACCATCTTCTGGACACTCATGCTCCAGCCACAACCCGTCTTTTACCTGACCGCCCCCCTACCCCCTGGCTCACTCATGAGATCGCCTGTGCAAAACGTGCCCGCCGCAGAGCAGAGCGCCGCTGGCGCAAATCCAAACTCACTGTACACAGGCAACTTTTCCAAGCCTCTAAAACAAAAGTATCCACCCTCATTGCATCAGCAAAAACAAGCTATTTCCAAACCAAAATCCTGAATGCCTCTTCTTCAAAAGAACTCTTTACAACCATGAATCATCTCCTTGGCACACGAAAAGATTTACCTCTCCCAACAAAACATACAAATGAAGAACTCCCATCTGTATTCTCCAACTATTTCACCACCAAAATACAAACTCTTCGTGACAGACTTGACAGGACACCCTGTCAACCATGCCCACCTGACCCTTCCTTCTCTGGCACACCTCTTACTACTTTTACCCCAGTCTCACAAGAAGAAATTCTCAACACAATCAGATCCATGTCGTTCAAAACCTGCGAACTGGATCCTCTTCCAGGTTCTGTCTACGCCGACTGTCTCCCTACTCTCCTCCCATTCATCACTGACATCATCAACACTTCTCTTCAAACTGGAACTGTCCCAGATTCTTTCAAGTCTGCTATTGTTCACCCTCTCCTCAAGAAACACAATTTAGATCCAAATGAACTGAAAAATTACCGGCCTATCTCTAATCTCTCTTTCTTGTCAAAACTCCTTGAAAAAGTCGTCCTCAACCAGCTGAACTCTCACCTGTCTGCCAACAATCTCCTCAATCCTTTCCAGTCAGCCTACCGCCAGTTCCATAGCACTGAAACTGCCCTACTACACATTCTCAACAATCTCCTCCTTGCAACTGATACTGGCAAAGTCTCTCTCCTCACACTCCTTGATCTGTCTGCAGCCTTTGATACCATTGATCATGGTATTCTCCTTTCTAACTTTTCATAATCTTATATGCATCTTGAATTGCTTTCTATGGTTGTATTCTACTTAACATGAAACAAACCGTGCTCATCAATGGGGCACTTGACTCCAACCAGGCATCCTGACTAGTGTGTTCCACAAGCATCTGCTTGGCTGTTTTATTTACTCTTTTACACCTTCCCTGTTTTTTCCATTCAATCATTCTTGAAAACAGCCTAATTCACTATGCTGGTTTAACACCCAACTCAAGACAGTAAAGCTACCTGCAATATCAGCTGTTGACTCCCAGACTCCCATGATGGTATGGACATAACAGACAGATGAACTCATCATCTCAGTTTGAATGACGCGAATCATAACTCTCCAGATTTGCATGTAGAGAGGTTTCTCTAGCAGCTGTATCCCTGTCCCATTTGATCATGCCAAGCTTTTTTTGTTCAGTTTGCTTGGTGTGTGTTTTGTAGTTTTCTTCATGTCAACTTTTGTTTTTTTCTAATCCCCATAATGTACTCATCAATGTTAAAGCTAAATCAGGAAGTAATCTCTATCAAACTTACTGCAAACTGACTCTGCCTTATGATGCTGCATTGACTAGAGTGCAATTCCTTGGGTGGTCTTAATCCTTGTTCGCTAATCTTTTATAACTCTCCTCTCTTCTAACTCTGTCTGCTACGTCCTCTTGTCTCAAGTCTCAAGTGCTCACTCTCTCCTCTCTCTGGCCTACTTCACTCGCTGCTCCCTTGTCTCAAAGCTCATCAGTCTCTCTCTACTACCATGTGCTATCGATGTCCACAATATAGCAGTATGATTCTGGTTATTGTTCTATGTTTCCCCTGCATACACTCGTACATTCTATCCTTGTTGTGTTGTTCGCACGTTCTAAAGCCAATACACTGTGGGTCGACGTAGCAACTTCTCTGCTTCCACTCTCATGGCAACAAAACCTTTCTCTCTCCAAGTCTCGTCCAGTAAAACAAAATTTGTCTCTTTCTAAGTTGCCAGATTCGTAAACTACCTTTTCTCTCCCTGCAACATTCTAATCACTGCACCCTTCCTCGGGGATACATGCAGGCCTGTCCACGCTCGAGGAAATCTGGAATCAATATTAAATTTGTTGCATGCTATACTAATTTACCATTGGTTTATTATCTGCCTTGTTATTGGTTTAGGAATCATTACTTTTCTTTTAGCATGGTTGCAGTGCTGGTGTGGGAATGGTGTGAAATGTTCTTGGTGAGGTGCGAAAATCTCCACCTGTTCCCGGTGCGGTGCGTGTTGATGGTCTGAGTTCAGGCTTACGATTGAAATTTACAGGATTTTTGCGCTATTAATAAAATATTGTAATATATTATGCAAATTTAAATATGTGATATTATGATGAACTGAGCCAAGTTATCACTTTGAAATCAGCCCAAGAAGGTATCGTGAATTAATGTCCAGCACGCCCAGTCACGTGTACAACAGCTTGCTTATGCACTCAGCGTAATATGTTGGCTGTGCAAAACTCATAACCCCTTAATACAATAATGATAACAGTGAAGATTTTTATCGCGTAACAACCCTGAAAAAGCTCCTGTGTCTTTGCACCATACAGAAAATGTTACGAAACTAAAACGCTGTCAACAATAAATCAACGATAACATGACACAAAGCAAGACAGGAACACTGCAATATAAACCCATTGGAAAATATTGTACAGGTACGATATACGACCCTGTGGGGAAGCCAGGGGCTCTTTCAGTATAAACAATATATCCACCTTACAGCAACAACTTATGTGTGTTTAATTGCGTATGGTTTTGTCTTTAGGACATAGTCAACTAATCGTACGCAACATGCCAGCCATATAATTTTATCTGTTCCGTTTTTGTTTTCACACAATGAAAATAATGGATTCAGAGAGTAAGGTGTACACTTATTCTGTTTAAAGGTTATTAGATTGGGGAATTTACCCTAGTTGTGTTCTCTTTGATGGGATCAACATTGAGCGTGTGTTTTAAACTAACAAGTTTTATGTACAGGTCTTTTTAAAAAATATATATAAAAAAAGAAGTGTGCGTCGGAAAGATTTCATTCATCAAGTGATTTTTTTCCTTTTTTCTTTCTGTGTGTGTGTGTGTGTGTTGTTTTTGTTCTTTCAACCAGTATAACTACCACATGTTTCTGATTTCTTGCTGTGATTTATTTATTTATTCATTCATTCATACATGAATTTTTCACCTTTATGTTTAGCTACATTGATGTACTGGAATTGGTGTGTTTAAGTGGAGTAGTACAGTGGCCCCAAAGTCGATCACTTGAAGACGTTGATCAGAAGCAGGTTGGATATACCAGTATAACCGATGCCGGATGGTACAAGCGAATGTAGCCTTGACCTTTGACCTTAATGATCTTATGTCACAACAAAAATGTAAAATACACTGCTTCTTCTCCGAGTCAAAACAGACAGATCTTTGCATACCAGACAGAAACCAAACTATTATCTGTATTCATAACAGCTATTTTATGAGCCACTGCTCATTAATACTAGTAATAGACACATTTTACCAAAAAAAAAATTCTGTTTTGTAATGTTTTTCTTTAAAAGAAATGTAGGCCTACAGTGTGGTAACAGAAAATTATATCAATTCGTACACGCAAGTATTCTTGACATATGAAGAACCGTGTAACATACAGAATGTGTACTATAATTTTATACATTGGAGATTTCAAAGTGATGAATATCAAGATTTAAGTACATGTCATAGATAATAATAAATGTATTCTCTGTTGAGAAAACATTGGCATATAGTTAATATTCCACTGAGCATTAAAAACGGACAAGTGAAAGTTTATTTTGGTATTAACATTTTCAATTGTTTTAGAATCGTTGCTTTTAGGGAGATTGCTTTATTGCTCATCCCCCCCCCCCCTCCCCAATTTTCTACACCACTTTTAAAATTTTGGGCCATAGAAATTGGCACAGTTTTTACAATGTGATGATGAAGATGATACAGCCTACATGATGCTGTGGAGTTCATCTCGGAGTGAGACTACGTGACATGGCTGAACTCAAAGCTTACTATCATTATATAATCTCCTGGCATCAACCAGGCCAGGGAGATAGACATCTGCGGAGTTGGTCAGAAAATTTGAGCACCACCCTCAATGACGCATCTGTGAAGAGGATGAAAGTCAGCTGTGTGGTCCAGTCTTCCTAATGAGCCCATAGCATGCTCAGCTCTGGATAGGAGCTGGTTGGATCAAAAAAACCCACAGTGATTTTTGGAGGAACTTAAGGGGATTTGAACCCACAACCTTCCAATTGGTGGACCGTTGTGCTGACCACCACACCACTGACTGGTTTTGAATCTCATGTTTAGTAGTCTTTGGAAGGTAGGTACATTCAGAACACATTTATCCATCTTGCATTTATAGATAAATGATTTTATCATATTAAGATCAAATATTCTGTTTTTACAGATTGATCAACACCCAAAAAAACATGGGTCCATGTGATTTTTGATGTTAAAGATATTTTTGCGTTTTTCATTGATTAAATGTTGTATTATGCCCCAAAAGTTATGGACACAGCAGTAGTTTCACAAGAAATTTTAATCCAAGTCTCTTGTATCATTACACCATGCACAGTTTGTCCTCCATGACATATACTCATTGCATTTGAAATAATAAGTAATAATCCAGTGAACTATTCTTAGTTGCAACCAGTTTAGTTTGACATCAGCTAATCAATGAATTTTTATAAATATCTTTTCCAACGAAATATTAACATTTAATTTCTCTAACCACTTCAGCAACAGTTTGGTTTACTATCATGAAATTTAAAATTTTCATAGAAATGTTCTGCCTTGTTTTGTACACTCATCATTGTCTTACTGCACTGGGCACATTTAATATATTACTTATGATGATGTTCAGTTGAATTCTGTTTTTCTTCAACATGTCACTTAAAATGGATGAATGTCTTCAATAACACAATTTCAATACAAGTTGTGTTTAAATATTGTGTCTATACCTTTTTAAAATGTTAAAATGTATAAATTTGTTCTGATTTTCTCTTAATTTTTTTCTTCTTCATATTTTGACAGACTGGATGCCCTACCTCGCGCGCGTGTGTGTGTGTTGTGTGTGTGTGTGTGTTAGTTACACATTGTCTCCCCTTCCAGTGATTGGTTTGTGTTTTCAGTTTGGCTGGGTTTTTTGTTGTTGTTTTTTTTTTTTTTTGGGGGGGGGGGGGGGGGGTGGCTGAGATAGTGCTTTTTGTTTTTGTTTGTTTTTAATTAAATTCTGAAATATTTCTGTTTCAGAATATGACTTTGAAAGGAGTCACCGCTGGTATATTCTTCAAAAAGGCTTAAGGTTACCATGGCAATGACTTTGGACCAATCAGAACGATTCTTCGAAACAGATGCACACCATCTGAAACAAAAGTTCTTTCTATGCTTCTGTGTGCATGTGCAATAAGCGTCAGCTGTGTGTTTTTTGTTTGTTGTTTTTTTAAAGAACAGTCGTGGGTGTTGCTGCATTTTTTCTCAACAGTTCCTTTTACTCAAAACGCTTAGAGTTCTGACAACACGTTTGTGTGTTTTTATGACAGTAAGTATTTAGCACTGTGCATTTTATGTCAATGGAAAGTAGACATACATGTAGGCCTACCCATTTTGTATTATGTAAGCTTTAATCGGATGATTTTGCTTTCGATCTGGAAGCCAAAAATAAAAAACCTGAAATAATTCCCCTTTATTTTAAAAGGGATACTTTACAAAACACAGGTAAACATAGCATGCATGCACTCACACTCCACATACATACACTTGCTAATACGAGTTCCATATACATACACTTGCTTCTATGAGTTCAAGTATGAGCACTTGCGTCATTGCTGTCTAGGTGTTTAGATAACTTAGTTGTTTAGATAGCTTACTTGTTCTTTTCATGGTTCTGTTGGAATATGTAGGTCTAGTTTTAATCCCACTTTGGGCAGGTATTAGGCAAGGGCTGGATGTAAACAGGCACACAAGTGGTTACATCAAACCCTCCCATATTCTTGTTCCATTTCTCTTTTTCTTGTTTTTCAAACCTGATAAATTATAAATGCACTTTTGAAAAAATACATGCACTATTTACCCTGGGATGAAAATGCATCCCTGGGCAAAAATGTTGAATTTACTGTGGTCAAGAACAAAGACAGATTTACACACCATGGGTAGAGAAGCGTAGTCTGTGTTGGTGGTAAAAAATAAAAATGTATAAATATTCATGACATAAATGACAGCTAGGACTTTATTGTTGTTTCAGCACATTTGAATAATAGTTTTGAGAATGGTAATTTAGCCAGATTATGCCGATCAAATTGTTTTTAAACCTTTCATGCGGAAATTATAAAACATCTATTTCTTAAAGTCACTGTATGAAAAGAGAACAGCTTTCATTGCTTTTGTTGTGTGAAAAGAACAGCTTCCATTGTTTTTTATAAACAGCTTTTTTTTCTCTTGACCTGCAGCGCTAAAATGAGAACTTCCACTTTTTCAACAAGTTCTTCCTCCCCTTCCCCATGAAGTTTTTTTTAAAATCCTTTTTCCTTGTATGGTCGTATCTTACACAGTAATTTATAGTTAGAGAACATTAATTGTTTTGTGTTTTTGGATTGAGTTATTTGTTGCTTTGATAAAAGCTGGTATTTATTAAGCTTACTGAATTGGCCTGCTTCTCTGCGACACTTTTTCAAAAAGTATGTTGGTTCATCGGCTATAACAGGAAGTAGTCTGTGAACTAGAATTGTGTGATTGTCAGTTTCCTCATGTATACTACAGCTGTGTAGTTTTAACAACTTGTCCATGGATTGTCTGTTGTTGGCATTGTACCCGGTACATGTTTTTTGATTTTGTTCATTTAACCTTTCCAAGTTATACCAAATTTTAGTCTTTCGATGCATTTATTTTCATATGTATGTTAATTTACAACTGTGTAAATTAGAACAGTGAGGGTTCTATGAACGTTTTTTTAAAAGATTCTATCATTTTTAATTTTTGCTTTTCAGTTATATATAGACATGTACATAATACCTGTGCTTTGTACTATTTTTGCTTTTTGGTTATATAGATATGTACCAGATACCTGTGCTTTGTACTGCTCTATGTAGATCTATATACGCTAATCTGCTGTGCTCTTTGTATATAATGCACTGCTCTGTACTGGGATCAGTCGGTCCCCAAGGATGCATTTCTAACTCTGCCCATGTCTTCGTCAGGTTGAGTGTTTGGTTGTGCACATGGCCCTGTCCTTACTGGATAACAGGTGATCATGTGGTGTGAAAATCTCTTTATAGATGGCAGGATTGAGGAAGTTCAAGTTCTGTCTCTCTCTGCTCAGTATGGCTCTAGTAGTTGGCTGAGCTATAAGCGACATGAACTTAAATCCTAACATGTTTTCCAGTGCTGCTCAAGTTTTGTTTCTGGAACTGTGGGTTTCACAAGACATCATTTTTTGGTGCTTTTTTTTTCCACGAAAATTGGTTGTCCTGTTTCTTTGTGATGTTCTCCCACTGATATCACTGGGGTCTTTGTGGTGTTTTGATGCTGTCCAACTCTAGCACAGATCTAGGATTAGTCTCATGTATTCACCACCATTTTCTTCACGGGTCATGTGGTAAATCACTGCAATTTTTGTTTGTCCTCGAGGTGTACCAGCTGTGATCAGAGTGCTGAAGGGCTGGTGGTAAACTCTAATGTGGATTTTGAGAAAAACTTTCATTACACTTTGTGGTAAATTTTGAATATAAGGAATGAGGTTGGATGAATTTCAATTTTCTTCTTCATAGAACTAGATGCAGTTTTGGGAGAGGAAGATTGAAAATCCAGTCCTGGTAACATTAGTTTTTAGGGTTCTTTTCGTGTGACGTATTTTCCTGTGTCCTGCTGCTTTGTCAACTGTTTCTGTACTAATGGTGTGAGGTCTGTGGAAAAGGGGCCAAGCCATCTAACGATTGTGTCATTGATGGTGGTTAGATTCAACATTCAGACACTGGTCTGTGTGAACTGGTTTTCTGCAGACGGGCTAACATGGTAGTAGGCCTACCATTTTCAACAACATGGACCAGTGTCCAAGGAAGCAGGGTGTTACTTTTCCTATTCCACTGTGAACTGAATGTTTGAGTCTATGGGAATGAGGTGTTTGCTAAAGTTTTTTAACTTCGTTTTTCTGTTGTTTGGTGATGACGTGATTGACATTTCTGTATCGCGTCACCTAGAGAATGCAGGTTATGAGTGCTATTTTCTTCGTCTTCCATTGTAGAGGTTGGCTACGATAGATGACACTGAGGATAAAACCATTGCTGCATCATGTTTTTGTTGGTAAAAACATCCGAAGTAGTAAATGCACGTAGTGTCTTAAGACTGAAGCAGGTTGTTCAATTGATATAGTAACAGTGTAGTTTTGTCTTTGTGTGAGGATCCTGTTGTAGACTTGTCTTTTTATGACCGAAATTATTTTATCAACTGCTGTACTTATAAACATTGTGCTGACATCATAGGACACTAGTTTCTGGCTGGAGTGACTACATTAGTTTTTTTCATTTCTTGTTTTTTTTTAATCTAGCAAACTCTTTGCTTTCGGAATACAGCAGTTTATTAATCCCACATATAATGGCAATACTGAAGCCGTGTGTTTCGTGTGTCATGATCCCAATGCTTCAAATGCTCTTCACATTAGGCATTGGGAGCATAACAGACTTAACAAATCTGTCTTCAGTTTTGTCACCGTTAATGGGTCTAACAGAACGCCATATCCAAAACAGCATAGAGTTTGCAAAAAACAGTCACTTAATTTAAAGTCGCTCCAGATCAGAAACTAGTATCTGTGATGTCACAGCTATGTTTATAAGCACAGCAGTTGATAACAGTTTCAATCATAAAACAACAAGTCAACTGAATCCTTAAGCAAAAACAAAACTATCTTGTCACCAGATCAATTCAACAAACTGCTTCAAACAATCTTAAACACTACACATACTTTTACAACAAATGTTTTTACCAACATGACACACGGCGCAGCAATAGGATCCCCAGTGTCACCCGTTATAGCCAACCTATATCTACATGGAAGACTGGAATGAAAAAAACGGCACACGAGAGAGACCTGCATTCACCTGGGACTTGACACAGAAATGTCCATCATGTCACTATCAATCAACAGAAAAACGAAGACTGAAAACTTTAGGAAACACCTTATTCCCATCAATCAAAACATTCAGTTCACGGTGGAAATAGATGTGAAACCACACCCTGCTTTCTTGGACACTGGCCATGATGTTGAAGGAGGTACTACCATGCGAACCGTCTGCAGAAAACCAGTTCACACAGACCAGTGTCTGAATGTTGAATCTAACCACCATCAATGACACAGAAGTTATATGGCTTGGTCCCTTTTCCACAATGTTAAACATTATCAGCACAGAAACAGCTAACAAAAGAAGCAGAAACACAGCATGTAAACAAAGTCCACAGAGTCCTAAAAGCTAATAGCTATGAGGCCTAGATTTTCAATCTACTTCTCCCAAAACTACACCTAGAACTCTGTGAAGAAGAAGAAATTTCCACAACAAAAGCCATTCTTTACAATCAAGTTCAGTCACAAAAACTAGTGACAGTTTTCCATAAAACCACACCACAGTTTACCATGGCCCTTCACTGCTCGGACCACAACTTATACACCCCAACGAGAAAATAGTTATTGACAAAAAATGAGCAGTGATTTACCACAAGAACTGTGATGATTAGGGTAGTGAAATCAAGGGATAAACGGCTTGACTGCTAGATACTTCAGTCAGAGAGCATCAGCATGCACAGATCTTGCTGCTATCAGTGGAAAACACTATAAAGAGAAACAGGATACCAAATTTCATTGCAAAACATAAAAAAATCTGGAATTTAGAAAACTATGCATCCAGCAGGGAAAACAAAATGAAAAATAAATGGAAATAATAAAGGTCTGGAACTTCATGCCAACTATAAAGAGGTTTTCATATTGGTGATCACAACTCGGTCGCCACACAGACTAACACAGCCAATACTCAGCCCGGCCAAGACCTCAAAAGTGGTTGAAACGAGGCATACTTGGTGACTGACACTCCTGTAAGGAAAGTTGTGGATTGTTTGCAATGTTTTTTGTTTTTGTTTTTGCAATCCGTTTCTCTTTACTGATTGCTTTATATAATGCTGTGGATGTTCCACTTATGTGCAATATGTAGATGTCTCTGTATGCACAATAAAATAATGAATCGAAAACTAGGGGCTTGTATCATTTTGTGCATACGCTATGTGTGTGTTTAAAATTCAACATTTTGCAAACTTGACAGCCGTTGGATGAAACCCACAGACAGATGCAAGAATTTAACTTATTGTTAAAGGACAGGTCCAAACATAAACAATTGAATCAGGTAAGGATCATTTCATTCATTAAAATACCCATGTTTACAACTCGTTTTCATGTACTCATACATACACTCAAAAGAGTTGTGAACACACACACACACAAAACACACACACACACACACACACACACACACACACACACACACACACACACACACACACACACACCACACACACCACTTTTACCATGATTCAAAAAGGCAAAATGAGAAATACTCAACTTTCAATGTAATATCATGCCAATCCTTCCATTGTAAAGTACCCAACAAACAAATAAAATCTAGAGGATTATGTAAGACATCGTTGCCACTTTTTCAAAATACAGTAACAAAGGATTTCTAATTAACTGGAAGAACAAAAAATACATAGGGAAAAAAATGTAGAAACCACTGACTTGCTTTAATACAATGCAACAGATTTACCTCAAGATCTGAGTGCAGCATAGTTAACTTCGAAGATTGTTAAGGACATCATCATTAGTTTAAAGCAGACAAAGGATTCTTATAATTATTCACTTAATAAAAACTGGTTTGCCTCAAACACCAAGCACGTTTCAGATTTTAATTCACATTCACATACAGTCACACAAAATGCCCAAGAATTAATACTAACATAACCCTTTGATTCCCGCATCCTATCAACCAACTGCAAAAACTTGAAACCCTTTGAATCCTTTACCCTATCCACCAGCTTCCTGCTGCAGGATAGGGTGAGGGTTTTTTCAAAGGGTTAAGTTTTTGCTTTGCTAACATGATTTGACCATGCAGGATGCTGGTGGACAGGGTGCGGCAGTCAAAGGGTTAAGAGCAGCACCATGGCCTAACAATTAAAAGCAATTGCCTAGGATGTGAGAAGCAGCGGACAAAATTCAAGGACTGTACTGGTATTTCTCTCTCCCTTCCAATAGACGGAGCTGATGTCTGGGTGCTAGTCTTTTGTACGAGATGATAAAGCAAGGTAGGACCAGTTTGCAGTATGCACTTGGTGCATACAAATAAAACTTCAGCAACAAAATTTTTCCCTGGCAAAATTACATACAAAAAATTCAAATCAAACACACACAAAAATAGGTTCACTGTATATATACAGACGACTGGAAACAATCAAAAACCACACCAAACAGGTTTCTATTATTTGTTATTTTTGTTTAAAGCCCAGCTAACTGCATAGAACCATATCTGGATTATAACCCTTTTCAAAACATACTACTTCAACAAGAAGTGACAAGAAAATTGCACATATCAATGCATTCGCACACATAATCTAAGGAAATACCCTTGGTGTTGACCACTTTGTCCAATTTACCACACAGGGGATTCAAAAAAACATACCTGAATACAAATTTAAACACAAATAGGACAATATAAACACAATTAGGACAATAAACTATCTAAGACCAGCCTGGATTACCTAAAACTGCTTCTGCCTATCTCATTTTCCTACAGCCAAAAATGCACTTAAATACATGTATCCAGTTATCAATTCCAAAATAAAGTATGTAGGACTTTTATCAAACACATACAGATGAATGGACCACGAGGATGAAAATGATAGGAAGAAATGACAGAAAGCAAAGGAACAAGGCAGAAACAAAGACAGTGACAGAAAAAAGGAAATTTCTAGCACAGAATTTTCCAGAAGGTGGGGATACTATTTGTACTGAAAGAACCCCTGGCATCCCCACAGGAATCACCAAACTGGTACAGACCTTGTACTTCTTGAGGCCACTGACCTTGAAGAAGCTTTGGATGAAACAAAAACTAGATGTGCATTGAGGCCAACAGTGTACACTGTCACAAAAGTGAAAACAGATCTTGAATTGTCAGAAGCAGGCTGGGTAAGAGAAGAAGATAGTTTCCTCTGAAAATGGGCCGGGGTCCAGGGGCAACGTCCCTGCTGGGGGGTCTGGGGGGTGAAAGCCGAAGAATTTCTGTAATTTGGAGGCATTATGGATGCATTTTCTGATGGCAAATACAATAATTCAGTAATATTTCCTCTGAAAAAAAAATTTTTCTCTCTGAAACTAGGAGTTCATCCGCTGAAATTAGTGGATCCGCTGAGAGTTACCCAGCCTGCAGAAATTTCTGAGAAAGTGCTGTTCACACATCTTGTTTAATAACGCCAACTTTAGGTACTTCTTTTTTTCTCTTTCTTGGTCTATCATCTTGACACTTAATACATCACTGTTGCTTTTCTGACTCCTTAGTCCGTAGCTTTAAACAAAATGCGGTTAACTGGTTAATATCCATTTATAAAGAGCTGAGGAAATTCTGTTCACATCTCTCTCTCTCTCACACACACACACACACACACACACACACACACACACACACTCAGCCCTCCAAGTCGACATGAGACAATTTTCCTTTTTTTTTCTGTAAACTGAAATAAGATGCAGAGAATGGAATTGCTGAAAAGAATGAAAAAAAAAAAAAAAAAAAGAAGAAATGAAAATGTAGGGGAAAAAGAGGGAGGGAGGCATTTCTGTGCATCCATGGAAATTTTTTAAGGGATCAAAATCTCTGCAATCTGGCGCATTTCAGGACATTAAATCGGACATTCAGACAGCTTAAAAAAAACTTTTTGCTCACATTTTCATTCCATGCACATATAAAATCACAATTTCCACTCATCATAGTCATACTTTACTTTGAAAGAAAGAAGCTGGATATGGATTTTTCAAGGAAAGGGTCTATATAATCCCACCGATTCTTTCTGCAATGGAAATCCATGGATCTGAGAATTCCCACTCCTGAAAGTGACTGACACGTTAAAAACAACAACAACAAAATGCAGATAATTGAAAACAACAGAAAAAGACCCTGTGATGTGGGAACTTGTCTCCACTGAAAAAGCAGTCTGAAATTTCACCAGTAAATCTATTGTGACAACAACAACAAAAAAAGAAAAATACAGAGAATAGACAAAAAATGATAATTGTCACTATCTTGCCTGATCAATGTCAACAGTCATTCTTCACAAGCACAGTACATCTGAGACACAAAAATGTATCCGTTTCCAAACCCTGCGCAGCACTGTTATTTTTTTATTTCATATTATTATTATTATTATTATTATTATTACTATCATTATCTGTTATTATTATCATCATCATTTTTATTATTTTTTTACTATTATTATCATTGTTATTGTTGTTTAAATCCCAGCCATCTGCATATCAGGGCTATAACCATCTCAAATCATATACAACACCTCAATGACCCTTTAAAAAACTGGAAAAGAAAATAAGTACATATGTATCAATGCATTCATGCACATTATTTAAAGAGATGCCCATGGCATTGACCAATTTATCACTAGTCGGTTTTAAAAAATTAACCCTGAATACACATGTACACAAACATAGCTAAACTCACTAATACAACAACAAAAAAATAATGGCCTGAACAATTCTGATTTGAAATTGCTCTGGGACCAACACCACCACAGAAAGAGACACACACCAACTGTGTATACTGCAGACCATGTTACTGGTCTCTTTCTACCTGTCTGTGTCTCTGGTCAGGCAGATTGTACCTGCCTACCTGTGTAAGTCGTATTTCTGACACTGTATAATCGTGACTATATAATTTCACAATTGCCCACCTGTGTAAGTCGTATTTCTGACATTGTATAATTGTGACTATACAATTTCATTGTATAACTGTGACTATACAATTTCATTGTATAATTGTGACTATACAATTTCATTGTATAATTGTGACTGTACAATTTCACAACTGCCCACCTGTGCAAGTCATATTTCTGACACTGTATCACTGTGACAATAATTTCACAACTGCATACCTGTTTTAACTTGTATTTCTGACATTATATAATTGTGACTATAATTTCACAACTGCCCACCTGCATAAGTCATATTTCTGACACTGTATAATTGTGACTGTATAATTTCATAACTTTTTACCTGTGTAAGTCATTTCTGACGCTGTATACTTGTGACTTAATAATTTCACAACTGCCTACCTGTGTAAGTCATATTCATGACATGGTATAATTATGACTGTACCATTTCACAACTGCCTATCTATGTAATTTATAGTTCTAACACTGTATAATTTCACAGCTGTCTACCAGTGTAAACTGTATTTTTGACAATTTACAACTTCGCAACTGCCTACCTGTGTAAATTATATTTCTGATGTGGTACAGTTTCACAATCATTGACACACTATCTGCACTGGCTGTAGTTGGCATAATGTATTCACTTTTCATGTTTCTAATTTCTACTGTAGACAGTAAGTTTGCCACGGGTTTGCTTCTTTAAAAAACAAAAAGAAACCAGCTGTGTATGCACCAGCCATCTACACATTCTCATTTGAAATATATCATGACTGAAATAACACTCTTTTCCTTCTTCACTCAAGCAGACTGGTTATCTCCACTTGGGGGTGGGTTTCACCCATTCAAAACTGTGTATACATGTAGGGCCTACTTGCATATGTAATAGAATGAGATTACAGGGTGGCATTTTCAGTGTGGCCTGTTCTTTCATACATGGAGGTTCTATTACCACATTTTGGACAGTTGTGGGTCTTCCTTGGTAATGAAGGTCACCCACAATTCTTAGAAGAATCTATCAAATTACAATTTCCTTTTCCTTCTAAGTTATGTTCATTACATGTATACTTTGTAACCATCCTGATCTCCAACATGTGTCAAGAGACATGTTATGCCACAGATTTCACACGGCATCATCATTACCAGATACCAGCTGTGAAAATCTCCCCTCCCTCCCTCCCAAAATACAGAGAAAACGTGTGAACACAATTAGTGAAATACCCTGCACATTGAAAGAGAGGAGGAGAGGGAAGACAGACACTTTGCCAAAAACACCCCGCACATTTTAGGGGAGTGAATAGCCTACTTCACTAAGTTCTCCAAAACATTTTTCCTGCAAACATTCTGCACATTTTGAGGGAGGAGGAGGAAGGACGACGGGAGATTTCAAATGCAATTATTAACAGTCATCAGTAACATACAGTCTAGATGTTCTAAGTCATGGAAAATGTGGCAAATTGCTGCACAAAACCAGTCTATTTTACAATATAAATTGTGATCCATCTTTTAATGGACCTAAACTGAACACAGAAGTCATAGAACATCTTCTGTGTCATGTACGTCTTTTTCTCTTTCTTGAAATGTTTCACATACCATTCTTTACTGGTCCTTTTTTTTAACACTGTAATACTACCTATTTAACACTTTACGTTAACATTAGAAAAACAAATGATCTTTTTTTAAGAAACTGTTACTGTGTACATTTTCTCATGTCTGTTCTGCTCCTCTCATCAAAGTGTACTGCAATGATTTTTTCCCAAATATCAATAGGTATCTCGTTCATATACTGCATCTGTCTTGAACTGCAAGTTTTGTAAATGTACAATTTCCATTTTCTATTTTCCTTAGGAGGCATCTGGGAGTAGTGCTCCACATCTCCTTTACTGCTTGAAACAGTTTCCCTACCCACTGCAGATAAAAAAAAATATTCTGAAGTTCTACTGCACTTACCATATTCAAGCCTTACTGTAGTCAGATTCTGTTACTTTCCTTTCTTCTTTTTTTTACAACTACTTTCAATATATTGAAGGCAGGCTCAGGCTGGCCGGAAGTTCAGGCAGAGGCAGGGCCAGTCACAATAGTGTTAAAATGAACACTGAAAGGGGAGATGGACACTTTTGCCTCATGCTACATTTGACTTTAACCCTTTGATTCCCTCACCCTCTCCACCAAATGCAAAAACATAACCCTTCAATTCCCTCACCCTGTCCACCAAATGCAAAAACATAACCCTTCAATTCCCTCACCCTGTCCACCAAATGCAAAAACATAACCCTTCAATTCCCTCACCCTGTCCACCAAATGTAAAAACATAACCCTTTGATTCCCTCACCCTGTCCACCAAATGCAAAAAGCTGATGGATAGGGTGAGAAAATCAAAGGGTTAAGTTTTTCTTTATTAGCATGGTTGACAACACAATCATTGTTGCTCTGCTTGCATTCTGCTGAATTAAATACAAAAAATGGTTGCTCCACCAACAGTGCTTTGTGCAACAATGGACTAGTATAAATTTGTACTGCCAGACATTTGGCCAACTTGGGCTCTATTTTCAGTTTCCTTATCAAAGATTCCTTGCATTTTGGCAGACCCAGTGAAACATGTGAATGGGAGGAACAGAGCTCAGACTGAATTTTCACTCCAAGACAGCCATAAATGTTTGGATAATTCAATTGACTGTTTGCAAAGTTGTCTTTAACCCTTTGACTCCCGCACCCTATCCACCAACTACAAAAACGTAACCCTTTGACTTCCTCACCATATCCACCAGCTTCCTGCAGGACGTTCGTGGATAGAGTGAGAGAGTCAAAGGGTTCAGTTTTTACTTTGCTAGAATGATTGACAATGCAGGATGCTGGTGGACAGGGTGCGGGAGTCAAAGGGTTAAGTTTTTACTTTGCTAGCATGATTGACAATGCAGGATGCTGGTGGACAGGGTGCGGGAGTCAAAGGGTTCAGTTTTTACTTTGCTAGCATGATTGACAATGCAGGATGCTGGTGGACAGGGTGCGGGAGTCAAAGGGTTAAACTGCCTTCAGAATGCATGGAGCAGTTGTGATCCTGCCTCAAGTGACTGCCCGTATCAGCATGTCCCCTCACAGCTCTGGTACTAACCAGGCCTTGAGATCTTGTAACAGGGGATCATGATTCCATCACATTTTCTGCTATACTGTCTGAGTCAGCAGATTATCAAAAAATGGCGAGAGGCATACCAGATAATAAGAGCTGATTGGAAACATGTCTCAAATAAATGAAAAGCGCACATGATGACACCAAGAAAAGAAAATGAGCTAACAGCTGAAAATATAAGAAATGTCCTGTCCCATCTGCCACCTTCACTTTTCCAGTTTTTCCCAAAGTCTTCTGCTTCTGGGACAGTCCCACCTCTGATGCGAAATACACTGAAATTAAATTTTGGTACCTATCCTTCTTTTGCTTTCGGTTTCTACAATTAGACATTTTTCACTGCTTATACAGTCAAGCCTTTCCCCCTTTTCCTATTTCAGTTTTGATGAACACAAACTTTACTTTTTTAGTTTAAAACTAAAACTCCCATTTTTGTCATGTTTTTGGCAACACAGGACTATATACTCGTATGACATACATTTTGCCTCACTTCACACCAGTTAGACTAGACTACATGACGATAGAAAGAGATCTACACACAGGTTATCACAGTCGGGTTTATCACAGTGGCTCCCTGTTCTCACAACCATGTGTTAGGTGAACCCGAAGCCTGGTGGAGGACTGACTGTAGCCGAAGGCATGGAGGACAGGTTTGAGGACTGAAATTTAGGATTCTTGCCAAAGCCGGGTGGGGGACAATCGCTTCCAAATCCTGGAGGAGATTCTAGTTTTTCAGAGGCTGACTTATTGGCAGTTTTTGATGCGTTTGACGTTTCTGATGACAGAGAATCGGAAGGTAAATCAAACTCTACACAAACTGCTGATGACACAGAACTACGATCTTTGGTTGACGAAACAAAGTTACCATCTTTTTCATGCTGGCCATCATGACTTTTCTGACTGTATCGAGTGTTCTTGTTCTCTTTGTTGGAAAACTTCTGTCCTCTGCCATGTTGTGGATGGTTGACTGGAGTCTTTCTGGACCCCCCATGTCGAGTCTCTCTGTCTGACACCCCTTCTCTGGTTCTGTCTCCATATATTGGTTGTTGTGAGCTGTCGTGACACCCTCTGCTGGTCAGCGACTCTTTACGCTTCATACCGTTTGCTTCCCAGTCTTCCTCCTCATGTTCATCAACTCCATCATGTTTCCTGTCAGACTGGGCAAAGCGTGAGTGAGCTTGTTGCCGGGCATTTGGTGGGTCGTCCGTTTTGTGGGATAAGCCTGCTGCAGATTGAGAGTTAAATGGTCCGTTTCTTCCTCTACCCCTCCCTCCACCCCTGCTCCCCTGTCCTCTGAAGAATGTCCTGTCCCGTCTGCCACCTTCACTTCTTCGGTTTTTCCCAAAGTCTTCTGCATCTGGGACAGTCTCACCATTGTATGTCTCACGGCCATCTTCTCTAGCTGTTCCCTGAGCTCTCTGGCCTCCTCTCTCTGTTTTCTGGTTAACGTCATTCCTTCCACCCCAGCCTCCTCTTCTGCGGGCACCATGATCATCCCTTGTTGCTGACTGGGTGTTGCCTCTCCCTGCTCCATGGAAATGTTCACTGCTTGGGTCATTTGACGTGCGTCTTTCAGCATCAGTTGGCTGATGATCATGATGATTGTGATGTCCATGAAAATCTCTACGATTGTTCCTTGACTTCTGTGGTTTAAAATGTCCATCACTCTCTCTAGGACTGTCTTTGAACATCTGCCCTTTTTCAGCTTTCTCTCCTATATCCTCTATAGAGCTGTGTCTGCCTTCCAATCTGCCTTCCCTGACTTTGTGATATTCTCTTGCTGAGTACTGCTCTTCAGCAGCAGTGTCTCTGTTTTCTCTGAGACTGTCTCTGTTTACTCTGGGAGAGTCTCTGTTTTCTCTGGGACTTTCTCTGTTTTCTCTAGTACTGTTTCTGTTCACTTCTGGCCTGTGTCTTCCGAACTTAGATTCCTGGTACCTCTTGTCATGGTCACCTTGCCAGTGTCCCTGTCTGTTGTCTCTGTGCCCACCACGTCTGTAGCTTCTGTAGTTTCGATGGTCTTGTCTGCCCTCCGTGGGAGCTTCT
>JAPXFY010000025.1:42278314-42325814 GCA_030674185.1 Monoplex corrugatus | reverse complement strand
TTAAAAATTGGGAGCTTGCCGCACAGGTCACACAGGTAACAACAGGTTGTTTTTATCAACATTCCTAAGCTTGTGCTCTAGAAACATCTCCTAGTGACACATACCCACAGTCCTTAGGGACTGATGGAAGCCACAACAACAACAAAATCACACACAAATAACACATGCATACATACATCAGCAATAATAATAATGATAAGAAGAAGAACAACAACAACAAAAACTATTATTATCATTATTATCATCATCATTATCATCATTATTATTAGCATCGTTGTTATTATCATCATTGTCGTCATCATTATCATCATTTATTTATTTATTTATTTATTTACTTTCATTCCCGGAAACCGGTTTTCCGGTTTGCGTAGTCAGTACCCTTCATTCCTGCAGCACGGAAAACCGGTCCCAGGAAAGTAGCTCCTTTCCTTCCTGCAGCCCGGAAAATTTTCCGGGATGCGCTGTGACCACTTTGAAATTCGCGCGAGTCGCGTCATCAATGTACGTCATCTGTCCTTGACCGGATCACTCGCTGGGCACTGGTTATGAATTAAATGAGTGCCAGACTCCCGCTAACCGTGGGAAAGGGGTCAGTTTCTCTCTTTGGTCAGTGTACTGCTGTCTGCGTGGCACTTGTCACTGTAAACGTGTACTGCGAAAATGGAAGCTGGCCAGAATTCCGACTCTGATCAATTTTCTGACGACGATTTCTGCACTGCCCTTACCGATGAAGATTTTGATTTACTACAATTGACCGAAGAGGAGAGAGCCGAGTTATTGGCAATAGTAAATTGGGAAGAAAATGATGAGAGTGGAGATGAATTAGATGATGAAAACCTGCCAGTTTTACACTCAGTCAAGCTTCAAGTGGACAAGCGGAAATTATGTGCCACCTGTCGGTAAGACAAGAACCAAGTACGAGAGCAGACCTGGGCCTGTGCGTATACTTGATACATCTATGACGGCACTGGAGTATTTTCGGTTATATTATAATTATTGGGACACGATTCTGCTAAAACTTGTTCAGTTTACTGAGAAGTGTTGGGTGTATCTGTGCAGCAACCAGCACGACTGTTTCAAGGTGTACCACACACGTGTCATCTATGTGTGACAAATGACACAGTGACAGGACACTTGATGTACATATCTAGGACAAACAGTGAAGATGTTGTGTGTGTGTGTGTGTGTATGTAGCTGTGCAAAACACTATGTGGTTACTGTGTGACTGTTTGTGACAAGAAAAGACAAAAGAGATGTAAGGCTGTTGATACACCTGGATTGTATATATTTGTGATAAACGATAGCTGTGACAATTGTGACATGGATATTACAACAACAGTGCCTCAGCTTGAATGGAAGGATGTTACTATGTGAGTACAAGCATGCAGAGGACACCCTACACGCAAAACAAAGCCATGCATGCATTTGATATTAATATTGCTCTAAACTTTTACTGAAAATTACCTGTTTAACACCTGCATGTCACATGATATATCACATAAATTGTCAACTTAGTCACAGACAATTTCTCAAATCATTTTTGTACACAATGGTATATAACATTCCGGGTGTACAACAATGAGTGCCGTCAGTATGTACAGTCTGAATAAGTACCCTGATTTTTAGTTTCTCTTTTTCTGTTAAAGCCGGGAATGAAGGGAATAGAAGAGTTCAGGAAGTCAGGGACGAGGGGAAGTAATAAGTCAAGGAAATTGGGAATGAAAGAGTTAACTCTCTTGCTAGGAGCATCAGGATTTCCCGATCATGTCTCAACAACGCTTGTCTACGAGCGTCAGAGAAATCCGACTTGAGTTTTGAAAATTCACGGGGCTTTCTGTATTTCCGTTAACCAAAACTAATAGCCAGAAATAGATTCTTCGGTCATTCTTAGCCTTGTTTCAGGCCATGAGGTCACTGTACTCCACAGTTGGTGTGTAGACAATGCAAAGTTCATGACCCACTATCTCTGAAGCGAAGCAGACGATGGAAAAGCAAATGGCTACACAACACTCAACTTCTCAGCACTCTTCAAGATGATCTCTTCCTTCAGTGCACGTGGAGTGTGTGCACGTTGGATTTTATGAAATTTCATTCAAAATGTGAATGTCGGAACTGATGTATTGACCTGACTGTGTATTTTGTAAGACATTTTTCACCTGAAAATTTCTCAATTTTACTTGTACCATTACTCAGCAATCCTGAGGGTTAGACAGTTGAAATTTCAGCAATTTCAGCAATTTGCACACTAATCTTTTAATATATGACCTGCCAAATTTCAAAACTTTCTGTTTTCATTTGTTTGTATGAGAATTTTTTCTCATGACCTATACAAATGGTGTGTATTAGGGGAACGGCAAGGGGCATAATCATATGTAGTGAGTGAGTTAATTACTTCATTGATTAAGTAATTGATGATGATGATACTGCTGATACTGTTGATATTACTGCTACTGACTTATAAGACCTCTGACATCCATATCTGATGATCTGTGTGAATATACACATGAAAGGCATTTCAATGTTACTATATATTAGATAGGTCCGCTTCTGCAGTGGCAGCAGTCAGCATCGGCTTGCTGTGAGCATTTTGAGTGTATTTTTGATCCTCTTTATATTGCTTAAAATGTTGAGTAAATGGTTTAAAAAATATACTGAAATAAAGCTTGTTTTCTGCTCTACAACACTGTGTTGTTTGTTTTACAATAAAATATAAAACTTTGAAGCGCTTCATGGTTAAACAATGCGGGTGCTGTTGTCTTTGCTCCGACCCGAGCCGCCATGACTAACACTGCGTCAGCGCGTTCAAAACGAGTGTGGTCAGAAACACGGCGATCGCTTCGCAGTGTTGCTGTGTCTATTTTTAGAACTAGCGTCCTTGGAAACTCCAATTTCCAGCGATTCCATTGGTCTATTTATTGTGCAGACAGCCTTGTAAGAACCATTTGATATCGCGAGTTGAAAACAAGGAACTTTTCTGAGAGCCGATATCTTCGGAACTGTTTATCAAGATGCTTCAATTTTTATATCAAATTGAAGCTTAGACTTTGAAGTTTTTAATAAGTGCACTGTTGAAATCGCAGACGACTGCACTTTGACGCGCTTTTGTTTGGAACAATGTGAATCGAAGCCGAGTGCCGCTCTCGAGTGCATGATGGCGGCTGCGTCAGGCAGCCTGAGCGAGCGCTGCTCTTCGCCTGGATTATCGTCTTGTGATTCGAGAATTCGCCAATTAGTCGGTAAGTAAATATCATATTTAAATAATTTTATATGTTTACGCTGCCTTTGCAAACTTTTCGCTTTTGTTTCTTGAGAGGAAATGAATGAAATGAATGTTTCTAGGGCACCTGCATACGAGTAGCGCTAAGAAAGCGAACTTTGTGTTGAGTGACTTGAGTTGGCTGGAAAATACTGAAATATCTCAACGTATTTTGTACTGTTGATGAAATGGATTGAAAGAAATGTGTTTCAAAGACTCAATTATTTTTTATATTGGCTCGATGTTTGTTTTTTTATTATGATCTTGAGATTTATTCTTCGGCAATGAGATCGCGAAAGTTGTTATGGAAAGACAACTCTTCACTTCCGGTTTCCTAGATTGTGTAGTTTCGCTTTCTTTAACGTGTTTTCTTCTCGATTCTAAGCGCAAGTTTGATGTTTTTATCAGATGATGACCAGCTGACAGCGTTGCTAGCTCGTTTTGACCAGAAAGGGCCGGGTAGACCACCCAAATTGCCCGAGATCCAGTTCAACAACAGGTTTCTCCTGCAGCTGCTGGTGTTGAAGGAAAAGAACCCAAATCCGGTATCGGAAGGAATTCTTTGTGGCCAAGCATTTAAAGGTAACGGGCAAGCTCCAAGATCTTGTTGACAGTCTCTTGTCTGACCTAGGAGAGCAAGTGAGGTCCCAGGGGGATGTAGAGTTTATGGCGGCCCTCCAGCGACATCGCCAACCAAGACAACAATACGAGTCTGAAGAGGAGGAAGAAGAAGGACAAGATCAGGATGAAGGACAAGATCAGGATGAAGAAGAACAGGATGAAGCACTTGTGGAAGAGCATCAGGACGAAGAAGACGAGGAAGAGCAACAGGATGGCATGGACTTCAAGTTCAATGGGCCTGGACAGACTGTTGCTGCGTTTTACAGTGATGAGCGAGGAGAGCCTTGCTACTACATTGGCCAAGTGCTAAGCATCAAAGACGGAAATACAGCTGCAGTGACTTTCCTCAGTCAGAGAGGTTCTGCAAATGTATTTAAGTGGCCTGAGTCTGGTGACATTGAAAATAACCTGAGCTCACGGTACATTTTTTTCAGTGATTTCCATATGAAATCTGTAGGCCGGACGTGGTGTCTGACCAGCGATGACTGGAAGAAGCTGCAGCTCTCCTGGTCCAAATACACTAGAAAACACTGTTAGTTTTTTTCTGTGGTGTATTTCAAGCTACTGTTAGTTTTTTCTGTGGTGTATTTCAAGCTTGGGGGCTTAGGTGTACTGTATGAGCCATTTGCGAACATTACTTGCCATGATTTCCATATGTAAAAACTGGTTGTGTTTCAGGATAGTTTTGACTACTTTAGAACTTCTTTTGAAGCCTGTGGATGTGAAATTCAAGTTCTACTCTTTATTCTGAGCAAAAGGGTACTTGAAATTAGTCTGTAGCATCAGTAGTTGTTGAGATATGGCTTGTTTACTATTTGGTGTTATTTCTCTCTCATGTCATCTTTTTCCGCCTGCGAGAAATGTGTTTTTCCTCATTTTTGAAGTGATCTGGATGAAAAACTATGGCTTGCCTACCCCTGGAAAAAATTATTCTTACAGTAAGTAGTATATAGTTTAGGTTTTATCATTTTCAGCTGTGTCTGTGTATTCATTCTCCATTTATCAAGCCAGAAAAATGGTGTTTCGTTAAAATCGCTAAATTGTGCCATTTTCTTGCATTTTTAAATGCTCATAACTCTTGAACTATCATTGATAGGAAGATAAAATTTGGCAGAGATATTCAGTGTTGTGTTGTCTTTCAAATGCTATTAAGTTTTTCTCTTTATGTGAACAAACAAAAATTTTGAATTTTTGGGGTGGACCTACCTATATATATACACACACGTTGACCTACAAGATCAGAAAAATCTTCACACTTCACCACCAGGCAGGAAGTACCCATGCAGGATCAAACCCAGACCTTCCAACTGGAAGTCAGACATCTCACCCACCTCACTATCCTGCCCATTACAACCCCACATGCAAACAGGACACATACCTCATCTACAAGGTACTTGTTCTTCTCCTTCTCCACATCGATGATTCCTCCTTTGGCCTTCTGCTGTTCATACAGTGCTGTCATCTCCTGCTGCTGTTCAATCAGACCTGGGGATGGAACAAATTCCTCGTCTTTTTCTTCTGGCACTGTTTCCATTAGAAGCTCCGAAAGGTCACACGTCAAAGGCAGACGACACATGGGACAGGACAGGACATTCTGTGTGACATAAATACTTTAATACATAAATAATTACACCAATAAACAAACATATAAATACATATATATGAATAACTTCCACAGAAGACACAAATTTTTCATCTGGTCGTAAGCCTCCAATGCACTGTAACAGTTTATCAAAACTAAAACAAAAGAACCACACACACACACACACACACACACACACACACACACACACACACACACACACACACACACACACACACACACACATATCACACACACGCGCGCAGGCGCACAAGCGCACATACATGCACACACACATGAATACACACACACATATCACACACACACACACACACACACACACACACACACACACACACACACACACACACATATCACACGCGCAGGCGCACAAGCGCACACACACACACACACACACACACACACGCGCGCGCGCGCGGGCGTGCAAGCAAGCAAGCAAGCAAGCAAGCACGCAAGCAAGCACGCACGCACGCACGCACGCACGCACGCACGCATGCACGCACGCACGCACGCACACACACACACACACACACACACACACACACACACACACACACACACACACACACACAGAGTTTGTTCAGTAATCACGTCATAGTGAGCTGGTACAAGAGACCTCAACTTTTCTCAGGGCTGGCAATATGAGGGTGGTGCCCAGCAGCAAACCTAACTTGCCACCTCTTTTTTTCCCTGGTCATTTCATTTTCAATCATAATCAGTCTGAATACAATAAACAATAAAATGCAGTACATTATTATGTTACATAAAGACATACCTGTTACTTCTCTGTAAGACACAGGTAGAAAGAAACTCTAGGGAGAGCTAGACAACAGAAGGTCTTCAGAGAAGTAACCCCCTTTAGACAAGTGTTTCGGCCCTGAACTCCTTACACTCTCGGGGGGCCGGGCCACATCCAGGTCATGACTCCTGGATGCCCTTCTGCTGTTGTCTATTTTTTTTCCCACGCCGGGGAGCGAACCTGGGCGATTCTGCGCTTCAGAACTGCGGTACGCGGTTTTACCAATGTGCTAACGGGGCACACATCATCTGTAGGGGGATTTAATCCTTATGAAATTCACTTTTGGTTCCTCCTTGCCCAGATCCAGCTTGAGCTCCTTTCTGCTGCCTCTGCCATCGCTTTAAGGGCTCTAGTCCTCTTCTTCCCAGAAATGGCGAGTTGTTTCATGAGATCATAAGCGGAGGTGCCCACAAACCCTCTTGCCCCGACCTCTATGGCGAAGATTTTGACCCGCAGACCTGCTTTCTTCAGGGTGCTGGCAAGACCGGCGTATTTTTCAGTCTTGTAGATATATGCTTCTTCCAGAATCACTTGTTTCAAGGAGTCAGAGTGGAGAGCGATGTCTGGTCTCATGCCTGTCTTGCTGATGACATCTGGGTAATTTCTCCACTCTGGGAGGTCTGCTGTACACTCCCAGTCGACTGCTCCATCCAGAAGACCCTTTGGCAATGTGCTGGTTGTCATAGCAATTTCGGGCCAGACCTGTTTCCCTCCTGCTTTGTAGAACGTTGTCATAGCAATTGGTGCGTTTGGGGTCATGGTTTTTTCGCTAACCACGTCTGTGATCACTTTCAGAACTTGGTTGTGTCTCCATGTATACCTTCCTTGGGCTAGCGCTACTTTGCAAGAGCTTAGGACATGTTCCACTGTTTGTTTCTTCTGACAGAGCGGACATGCTGGGTCATCTGATTTCCCCCATTTCACTAAGTTTGCATTCGAGGGGAGCAGGTCATATACAGATCTGAGGAGGAAGCTTATCCTTAGAGGAGCCATGTGCCACATATCGTTCCAGCTGAGACTTCTTTGGAGTGCACTGTCCCATGTTGTCCATTGCCCCTGTTGACCTTGCTGGACTGCCTTCTGCACTCTTTTGACATCTTCTTCTTTCTTCAACTCCTGTATGATCATGTCTCTTTTTTCCTTCCTTTTGGCTTTGGACCACCACTGCATTTTTGTTGCTCCCAGTCCCTGTCTGTTGGTTTGCGTGTGTCCAATTATTTCTTTGATGCTGAGGTTTCTCTTGGCATTGTTTACAGCCTCTTGGACTTTCCATTTTTTGCCAGTTCTCAGCTTTGGCTGAACTGATCTCACGATACTGTCTTCCGATTCCTCCAGCATGCTCAACAGTCTTGCTTTTCCAACTTTGTATTCCTCCACTATGGATTTGAGAGGTAGCTTCAGCATTGCTTGACGACAGTAGAATGCAACATCAGTGAGACCAGGTGGGACACCGAGCCATTTTCTTGTGTATTTGTTGATTTTGGCTTCCATTGCTTCCACTGTGCTGGTGCAAATGTCATAGATTAGCAGTGGCCACAGCAGCTTTGGTATCAGCATGAACTGTAGACACCAGACTTTGTATTTGCCTGGCAGTCCGCAGTTATCTATTTTCTTCAGGCCTTTTTCTGTTGTTTGCTTGGTTTCACATCCCCTTTGTGTGTCTTTCAGGGAGTCATCATACCATCTTCCGAGACTTTTTACTGGCTCTTCTGTGACAGTGGGGATGGCTTGGTTGGCTACCATGAATTTGACTGAATCTGCCACTTTTCCTTTTCGCAGTGAGAGACTTCGGGATTTCTTTGGTTTGAACCTCATTCTTGAAGAGGCCACCAGCTCATCCAGCTGCTTTAAGATTTGGTGTGTCTCTTCCTCATCCACGGACAAGACTGTTGTGTCATCCATGAAAGCTTTCAGAGGAGGCATCTGGTATCCATCTCCCAGATTCACTGGACCTAAACTCTTCATTGCAGCTTTCAAGATGACTTCCATTGCCAACACGAACAGTATGGGAGAGATTGCACAGCCCATTGCAATGCCCACCTCTAGGTCTATCCAGTCCGTGGTGTATTCTTTGGTAGAGAACCGCATTGAGAACCCTTGGAAATACTTCCTCAGCATTGTTCGGATGTTTTCTGGGATGTGATACATTTCAAGAGCCAGCTGGATCATATCGTGTGGAACTGATCCATATGCATTCGCCAGATCAAGCCAAACTACGTCAATGTTTCTCTTCTCTGTTCTTGCTTTTTGGATGGCATCCCAAATCAACGTGGCATGTTCCAAGCATCCAGGCATTCCTGGTATGCCTCCCTTTTGGACTGACATATCCAGATACTTGTTTTCAGTCAGGTATTTTGTCAATCTTGCTGCCATAACAGAGAAGAAGATTTTCCCCTCGACGTTCAGAAGTGATATTGGCCTGAACTGGTTGATGCTGCTGGAGTTCTGCTCCTTCGGAATGTACACTCCTTCAGCTCTCATCCATTGGTCGCTGATCTTCTGGTTCCTCCATGCTGATCGAATCATCTTGTGGAGCCACTCGAGCACTTTTGGGCATTTCTTGTAGAGCAGGTATGGTATTCCGTTTGGTCCAGGTGCTGACTTGGCTCTGGCTTTCTTTACTACGTTCTTCATTTCATCCAGTGTTGGTGGTTTGTTATTGAATTTTCCTTCTGGCGCTGCAGGCCAAACCAGATTCTGGATTTCAAGTGGTGCCTCGCGCTGAGAATCGGAATATGTTTCCCTGAGATGCTGCTCTAGGGTTTCCTTGCCCACTGTGAGAGTCCCTGATTTGGGTTGTTCAAACAGCTTTCTTGCAAAGTCAAAGGGATCTTTGAAGAAACGATCTTGAGTCTTCTTCTTTTTGCTCTTTCTTCGCCTTGCTGATTCCACTTTGCTGAGAGCATTGTGTTTGGCTTTCAGATCTTTCCAGAGTTCCAGGAGCCCTTGCTTCTCTAATTCTGAGGCAGTTTTCATTCGCTTTTTAAGCTTCCTTTTCTCCCCCGGATGCTCTCCATCTGTTGCTGTCTTCTGGATTTCTGGGGAGGCGTTTTTGTCTTTGGCTGCTTCACTCCATAAGTGTCCCTGCAGATAGAGTATATGATGTCTCCGTATGTGTCAAGTTTGTGTTCCAGCATACTGTTCCCTATTAGCGCATTCAGCTTAAGGACAAGTTCCTCATCTAATTTCTCCCATTGTTCTTGTTCTTTTCCGGCAGGCGGCAAATTGAGTTTTTCACGTTTGGCGTTAAGAGCTTGTGAAAAATCCGCACCAGAACCATCAGCGTGTATGTCCTTGGCACTATGGTTTAAATCCTGGCCTTGGTCATCCAACGTCTCACCTGCTATCGCAGTGCGCTGCTGCTGGTTCGTATGAGTCTTCAAACAGCCCATTTTTGTCCTGTGGATCTTCATGCCGCGTTTGGTGGTGAATCTCCTTCCACACGCACACGGAAATTCCATCTGGTCATTAATCATGATCCGTTGTGCGTTTCCAGTCGTGATGGAGTCAGTGCTGATCGATTCATCATTCTCTCCCCCTTTCGGTGAATCCTGGGAGCATCTTTCATTTATAGAACTCGTGGCATGTCTTACAGAGAAGTAAGAGGTATGTCTTACAGAGAAGTAACACACCTGTTACTTCTCTGTAAGACATACCTCTTACTTCTCTGTGAGACATACCTGTTTACTTCTCTGTAAGACATCCCTGTCACTTCGCTGTAAGACACACCTGTTACTTCTCTGTAAGACATACCTGTTACTTCTCTGTAAGACACACCTGTTACTTCTCTGTTAAGACAGACCTGTCACTTCTCTGTAAGACATACCTGTTACTTCTCTGTAAGACATACCTCTTACTTCTCTGTGAGACATACCTGTTTACTTCTCTGTAAGATATCCCTGTCACTTCGCTGTAAGACACACCTGTCACTTCTCTGTAAGACATACCTGTTACTTCTCTGTAAGACACACCTGTTACTTCTCTGTAAGACACACCTGTCACTTCTCTGTAAGACATCCCTGTCACTTCTCTGTAAGACACACCTGTTACTTCTCTGTGAGACATACCTGTTACTTCTCTGCAAGACACACCTGTCACTTCTCTGTAAGACATCCCTGTCACTTCTCTGTAAGACACCTGTTACTTCTCTGTAAGACATACCTGTTACTTCTCTGTAAGACACACCTGTTACTTCTCTGTAAGGCATACCTGTCACTTCTCTGTAAGACATACCTGTTACTTCTCTGTGAGACATACCTCTTACTTCTCTGTAAGACAAATCTGTCACTTCTCTGTGAGACAAACCTGTCACTTCTCTGTAAGACATACCTGTCACTTCTCTGTAAGACATACCTGTTACTTCTCTGTAAGACATACCTGTTATTCTCTGTGAGACATACCTCTTACTTCTCCATGTTGACATACCTGTTACTTCTCTGTAAGACAAACCTGTCATTTCTCTGTAAGACATACCTGTCACTTCTCTGTGAGACACACCTCTTACTTCTCTGTAAGACATACCTGTTACTTCTCTGTGAGACATACCTGTTACTTCTCTGTAAGACAAACCTGTCACTTCTCTGTGAGACAAACCTGTCACTTCTCTGTAAGACATACCTGTCACTTCTCTGTAAGACATACCTTTTACTTCTCTGTAAGACATACCTGTCAATTCTCTGTAAGACATACCTGTCACTTCTTTGTAAGACATACCTGTTACTACTCTGTGAGACACACTTGTTGCTTCTCTGTGAGACATACCTGTTGCTTGTCTGTGAGACATACCTGTTGCTTCTCTGAAAGACATACCCGTTACTTCTCTGTGAGACACATCTGTCACTTTTCTGTAGGACATACCTGTTGCTTCTCTGTGTTGACATGAAGGGGAGCGGAGGCACTTTCCTCTTCCTGCAGTCTGGAGACAAAGACAGAAGCGAAGCGTGCCAAACATGGCCGGTGAAAGTAGTGATAGCAGTCTGTCTTCAAAAAGTCATCTCCCTCTTGGAAGTGTTCCAGGCAGATGGGGCACTCACAGTGAGGGATGTTCCCTTCCGTCAGGCAGTCTTTGGCCATCTGATGATGACAAGGATGATTGTTATTGTTATTGTTGTTGTTGTTGTTGTTGTTGTTTAAAGCCCAGCCAACTGTGTAAAGCCATATCAGGGCTATAACTGCTTCAAAACATACAAAACTTCAACAGGAAAGAAAAAGAAAAGAAGACATTCGCACACATAGTCTAATGATATGCCCCTGGCGTTGACCACTCCGTCCAATTTATCGCACAAGGGATATAAAAAACACACCTGAATACAAATTTAAGCATACCTACAGACACCAAAACATACATTAAAAAGGTACAAATTATCTAAATTTGCTTCCGCATATCTCACCTACCTAGAGCCAAAAATGCACTTAATAATACATGCATCCAATTATCAATCCTAAGAAAAAGCGCGTAAGACTTAGTTTACTGAACACATACAGGTGAATGGACCAGCACGGCACAAAAAGATAGGAAGAAAAGACACAAAAGCAAAGGAACAAGGAAAAAACAAAGAGAGTGAAAGAAAAGAAGAAATTTATAGCACAGTATTTCCAGAAGGTGGGGATACTGTTTATACAGACAAGGATGATAATGACATCAACAGCAATAATAAATTAAATGATAGTAAAAACGATAATGACGAAGATGAAGAAGACTTATTTTAAAAAAAATCTTCCCACCTTAAAAATGCACATATGCGCATGCATGCACATGTGCACACACACACACACACACACACACACACACACACACACACACACACACACACACACACACACACACACACACACACAATAAAGCATACAAACACAAAACCAAAAACTCACAAAGGTACACACACAAACACACACACACACACACACACACACACACACACACACACACACACAACACACAAATAAAGCATACAAACGCAAAACCAAAAACTCACAAAGGTATCAATACACTCACATTCATACACCCATGTCTCCCACTCTTCCACCCCACTCCATCATCCCCTTTCTATTTTCCCTCATTCTACCTTTTCTAATTCAATCACCCATACTCGCACAGTCATCACAAGCAAACATTACAGATTAAAAATGATCAAGTGCATGAGTCAATGAGATCCATGATGGCCATCTCAAATGATGGATATAGCAGAAACTAATGATGATCAGGAATAAAGAAAAAATGGGCAGATGATTCTTACATTTTTTCAATGATTATATGACCCCTAACAACCCCAAGTAACAAGAGAAAAATCAACAGCATAAGACAAAGTCAGTGACACATGGTGATTTTGATGCTTTGATTTTCTTCACTGTTTTCATGTTTTGTTGGTGTGAGCATAGTCATGACTTTCTAACCTACAATACCATTGTAACATTACACTGATTCCTCAAAAAAAAAAAAAAATTCTAATTTTAAATACTTAAAGATCAGTGACTAACATTTTCATTATTTCCTTGTAATTCCAGACAGTATGCAGCTCATTAAGTTTATTTATTCATTTAACCATTTATTCTTTTTTATCCTTTGATTTACCCCCAAAGTTTGACTGCCTATAAACAGCAGGTTCAAAAAAAGAAACACACAGCCGTACACATAAAAGCCCGCTCACCTACATATTCCAGCGCACATAGAGTTGCATGGGCTAAGCTTATAAACAAAACAAAACAAAAAGAATCCTCAAATTTTTAGAATAAAACACCTGCCATTGTACTTTCTTCTGACAACAGCACAGATCTGTCAAGCTCAGGTAAATATGGTCTGGTTGGCACATACGTAGAGCTCCCAGCCACAAAACCTGCCCGCACAAGTTCAAAACACTGGCTCAGGAAACTCTGAGCAAGCAGCCTCCTGTTCACCCAATTGTAAGTGGGCACCTAACCCTGTTCAGATTTCAGGAAGGTAAAGCGACCAGACAGAGGAATGGGACCAACCTCAAACAGCTGAGCAGTGAACCAAAACCCCTCACTCCTCTACAACCCTGCTTTGCATTATGGGTCAACCTTTACCTTTGTTGCTGGCGGTAACCGTTAGCGATACATCAGTGGTGCGTTAGTGATTTCATTACCATGATGACAAATTTTGTTCAAATTCTTTTTCCCCCAAATTTCTGACATTTTAATCCCATAACTTTACAAGAGACACTGCATGACCAACGTCCAAGTGCAGCTAGAAACTGTCAACTTGTTGTTTGCAATGCGACAGGAATCGGTGTTGCAAGATCAAAATGGCCCTGGTAATAGACGAGCAAAACTGTTTAGTAGTCATAATTTTCATGTTCATGTTGTATTTGAATTTTCACTTGTTTAGACTTAGAAATATTAGGTAGCTAACTGGAAGACTGAAATCGTAAGCTGAAATTGTCTGAATGTTTTCTTTCCACCTCTTAGCACAGGTGATCATTATTACTTCTGTTGTAAATTATAGGTCTAATCCAAGTCACAACTTTTCATTTCTTTTTTTTTCCCCCTAAATTTAAATCAATATGCTGGGCTTCTATTCGATCAATCACAGTTATGCTTGTTTTCCTCAATTATTCCTTATATCCATCTGTTAGATGTCATTAGCATCATTACTATTAATCAATTACCGTTGTGATTAATCTTAACAATAAAAAGCTGTTTTTCTTTTTCAAATGCCTGACACTTGCTGCCAAACACACACATTACTGTTACGATTAATCCTAACTATCATCAATGTCGTTTCATTTTTTCAATGACCAACACTTGCTGCCAAACACACACATTACTGTTACGATTAATCCTAACTATCATCAATGTTGTTTCATTTTTTTCAAATGACCAACACTTGCTGCCAAACACACACATTACTGTTACGATTAATCCTAGCAATCATCAATGTTGTTTTATTTTTTCAAATGACCAACACTTGCTGCCAAACACACACATTACTGTTACGATTAATCCTAACTATCATCAATGTTGTTTCATTTTTTCAAATGACCAACACTTGCTGCCAAACACACACATTACTGTTACGATTAATCCTAACTATCATCAATGTTGTTTCATTTTTTCAAACGACCAACACTTGCTGCCAAACACACACATTACTGCTACGATTAATCCTAACTATCATCAATGTTGTTTTATTTTTTCAAATGACCAGCACTTGCTGCCAAACACACACATTACTGTTACGATTAATCCTATCATCAATGTTGTTTTATTTTTTCAAATGACCAGCACTTGCTGCCAAACACACAGGCCTTCATGCATCATTCTAAGATCCAATGCATCAATGGCATGGGTACAGTGGCAATCTGGATCATTGATTACACTGGAATGAAGCATGTCCTTGCCCCTAAATACCAGAGAAAGAGATCAGTAATTTGTCTTGTGGCACGCTAAGCACCACAGGATCAGTCTATGGCCTGGTAAAGATAGCGCTGGCCACATAAAATTTACATGGCCCACACAGGGGTCAAACCCATGACCTCCATTTTATCAGCATGGTGCCTTAAGTCATGGAGCTAATGGGCCTTTGCTGCAGAGAATGAGACAGAGAAATAGGATGAAGAGACAATTACAACAACAAGACAAGAGCATTACCTCGATCAGTTCATACAGCATCTGGCCACCTTTCCTTTCTACAGCCAATTTCTTCATGTCTTTAATCAAACTGGAACAAAGACATTACAAATGTAGAAACATATGACACTGACGCTCCAAATGCTCTTTTTTATAACATGTGTGCGTGTGCGTGTATGCGTGTGAGCGTGCATGCGTGTGTGCGTGTGTGCATGTGTGTGTGCGTGTGCTTATGCATGCATGTGTGTACATACATATGTACATGTGTGCCGGCAGCGAGTGTGTGTGTAGGGGGGGGTGAGGTGCATGCGTGCGTGCATGCATGCATGTGTGCATACATGTTCTCAATAACACACCGCAGTAATACCATGCTTTTACACACAAAAAACAGAAAATGACATGCATTTTTCAGAACAGCATATATCTGTTATGCATGTTGTTTTTATTGAGGGCGATATGTATTTTTCAATTGCATGTTTGTGTGTGTGGTTATATCAAATAAACTACGCTAGAAATGAGTTGTGTTTAACTGAAATTTGATTACTCCTTCCCTTCCAAGTTGAATGTCATCCACTTCATGGGTACATCGCTGAGAATGCTCCTCAAATTTCCTTCTGAATACCGCAGGTGTCTGTATCTCTTGGGCCTGGTTGATGCTTGTACATATTATGAAAGCACAGAGTTCCCATCAGGCAGTCTCAATCCAAAATGGAACGCATAGCACCGTAACTATCATCCCTGTTCTTATCTATCACCATACTCTAAGATGCATGAAAAAAATGTTCCAAATTCTGAGGTCCTTCACACCCTATTCTCTTGACAACCTCAGTTTCAGTGGGTTTGGTGGTGTGTTTGAAAGCCACTATCAGCAACGTGGAAAAGAGGTGACAGTGACAAAGAGGTGGTGAAGATGGGATAGCAAAAAAATAAATAAATAAAACAAAACAAATAAGTAAAAAAGAAAGAAATAGATTTAAAAAAAGAAAAGAAAAGAAAAGAAAACACTCTGGTACACTGAAATAATCCACATTTATCATTTTTATATTCCACAATGTAAGCTTTACGTTTCACTGTTTTGAATACAAGGCTTGTTCAGCATATTAACAGCACTAAGAAATAAATCACACGTCAAGGGCCTATCAACTGATTACTGATTAGTAGTTTTTTGCTTTTCATTTTCTCTTTTTTTTTTTCCCAATGATACTGACCTCTGCAGTTCTTCTTCACCCAGACCTCGGGGATTTTTCACCTCAATTCCTGGAGCTTCATCCGGATACTGAAACAAATGAGGGAAAATTCAAGTCCCTGCTAGGGGCTATATTGCAAAGAATAAAGTAGAGTTCAGTGGTAAAAAGAATACATGCTTTGCATGCTTATCTGCCTTGGGTCTTTAAAACCCTTTGACTCCTGCACCTATCCACCAACTGCAAAAACTTAACCCTTTGACTCCCTCACCCTATCCACCAGCTTCCTGCAGGAAGCTGGTGGATAGGGTGAGGGAGTCAAAAGGTTAAGTTTTTGCTTTGCTAGCATGGTTGTCAAAGGATTAAGGCAGGTATTGCATACAACAATACAGTACAACACAATGCAATGCAATGCAATAATAATAATAATAATTACAATATTTATATAGCGCAAAATCTTGATAAAATCAAATATAAGCGCTGAAACAGACACACACGCACGTACGCACGCACGCACATTCGCACGCACGCACATTCGCACGCACACACACGCATGCGCACACACACGCATGCACACACACCACACACACACACACACACACACACACACACACACACACACACACACACACACACACACACACACACACACACACACGCATGGCTATAAATGGGGAGAAAGAATAAAAGCAATAAAAGCAAGAATAAAAGCAATGGAAAATTATAGAGAGCATATCATATACAATTATATATTATAACAATGTGATTCCCCTCCGAGCGGAGACAGGCTGCAGAGGAGGGGGGGGGTTAAGTGAGGTTAGGATTTTATGCAGAGGAGAAAAGGTGAGTTTTGAGAGCGGACTTGAAGGAGACAAAAGTAGGTTGCTGACGGACTGAGAGAGGAAGTTTGTTCCAGGAGAGTGGACCAGAAACAGAGAAGGCTCGTGGACCATAGGTATTGAGCTTAGTGCGTGGAAAGCGAAAAGTCAGAGGATCGGAGGCAGAGCGGAGGGTACGTGAGGGAACATAGATCTCAAATAGGCTTGACAGGTAATCGGGGGCTGCGTTATTGAGGCTTTTGTAGCACATGGTGTCTAGTTTGTACTGTATGCGCTTTGATACAGGGAGCCAGTGAAGTTGTGCCAGGAGAGGAGATATGTGGTCAGCTTTTTTCTTTTTGAGTACAAGGCGTACAGCATTGTTTTGAATGCGCTGTAGGATGTCAATGGTGGAGGCAGGAAGACCAGACAGGAGTGAATTGCAATAGTCAATGCGAGACATTATGAAGGAGAGAACGAGTTTTGCAGTTGTTTCGACAGAGAGATACTTCCTGATCAGCCTTATACGACGGAGATGATAGTAGCAAGATCTGGCAGTTTGAGAAACAAAGTTGTTCATGGAGAAGGTAGAATCAATGCAGACACCAAGGTTTTTAGCTGAATCAGAAATTGGGACTGATGTGTTTACATAATGGGAGAGAAAGAGGAGGCAGCTGAGAAAGTTTCTGACGGGTGCCAATGAAGATAGCTTCTGTCTTGTCGTCATTAAGCTGAAGTCTAATACAGTACAATACAGTACGATGCAACAAAGTACAACATAATTCACGCAGAAATGTGAAGAAAGAAAGATCCAAAAGATCATCTCAGACTCAAGAATGCTGCATGAAGACTAAGGGGCTTACTTCTACTCACTTCTACAGTCAAAACTGGTTGTGAACGTGTGAGGTCAGTGACACTGAAAAGTCAGGTTATTATTACTGTTTAAAGCTCAGCCAACCTTCATAGAGCCGTATCAAGGCTACAACCATCTCAAAACACACACAACACCTATCCTCATTGGCACCCGTCAGAAACTTTCTCAGCTGCCTCCTCTTTCTCTCCCATTATGTAACACATCAGTCCCAATTTCTGATTCAGCTAAAAACCTTGGTGTCTGCATTGATTCTACCCTGTCCATGAACAACTTTGTTTCTCAAACTGCCAGATCTTGCTACTATCACCTCCATCGTATAAGCTTGATCAGGAAGTATCTCTCTGTGGAAACAACTGCAAAACTCGTTCTCTCCTTCATAATGTCTCGCATTGACTATTGCAATTCACTCCTGTCTGGTCTTCCTGCCTCCACCATTCACATCCTACAGCGCATTCAAAACAATGCTGTACGCCTTGTACTCAAAAAGAAAAAAGCTGACCACATATCTCCTCTCCTGGCACAACTTCACTGGCTCCCTGTATCAAAGCGCATACAGTACAAACTAGACACCATGTGCTACAAAAGCCTCAATAACGCAGCCCCCCATTACCTGTCAAGCCTACTTGAGATCTATGTTCCCTCACGTACCCTCCGCTCTGCCTCCGATCCTCTGACTTTTCGCTTTCCACGCACTAAGCTCAATACCTATGGTCCACGAGCCTTCTCTGTTTCTGGTCCACTTTCCTGGAACAAACTTCCTCTCTCTGTCCGTCAGCAATCTACTTTTGTCTCCTTCAAGTCCGCTCTCAAAACTCACCTTTTCTCCTCTGCATAAAATCCTGACCTCACTCATCCCCCCTCTGTAGCCTGTCTCCACTCGGAGGGGAATCACATTGTAATATATATTTGTATATAATATGCTCTCTATAATTTTCCATTGCTTTTATTCTTTTTCCCCATTTATAGCCATGTGTAAGTGTGTGTGTGCGCGCGAGCGTAAGTGTATGTTCAGCGCTTAGATTTGATTTTTATCGAGATTTTGCGCTATATAAATATTGTAATTATTATTATTAACACCTCTATGGTCCTGACAAAAACTGTAAAAGAAAATTAAGTACACATTTAATACATTTATGCACATAATCTAAGGATAAACTCCTGGCTCTGGCCATTCTGTCCTTTTCATCATCATGAGTTTTAAAAATAATTAATAATATGTATGAACATAACTACACCAGATTTTCTTCAGCCTGAGCACTATAACTGAGACATTGTCTACTTTCTTTTAAGTGCTGAGCACTATAACTGAGACATTGTCTACTTTCTTTTACGTGCTGTGCATTTATTCTTTTTGCCTTTTGTATACACTTGAAAAGTCCAGTTGGCCAAAACTTTGCACCTGTCTTGTCTTGTTACATTAAACATGCATTCTACTTCTATTTTTGTGTTTTTCTGGTTCATCTTTGCTTGAACACTGGCAGTTACTTTGACCAAGATACTTTTCTCAGCAAAGTAAAAACTTACAGTGAAAACTCAAACTGAACAAAGTCAACGTTCCCATTGAGGGTGACCATGATAAAACGAAACGCAGCATCATTAATTGCTGAAATTATAACCTGTTGTCAACTTATTACAACCAATATGTCTTATAGCCCTACATTGTGCTTTTATGACAAACGAATATTTTCAGAATTTGGAGTTCTTAACGCGCGCACACACACACACACACACACACACACATATGCACACACACACATATGCACACACACACACACACACACACACACACACACACACACACACACACACACACACACACACACACACACACACACACACACACTGACAGCATGTCTTACCTCGTGTGGCAGCTGAAAGTAGAGTGTCATACAGACATACTTCTTGCTCTCATCCATACCAGTGGCTGGATGAAGAAGCACAGAAATGCCTTGGGGCCAGCCTCTGCACATCAATATTGTGATTACATGAAAACTAAAGAATAAAATGCAAAGAAAGAAACGAGAAAAAAAAGAAAAGCAGTAGCAGTAAAGCAGTAATTATTAAGTCAGTATAATTCTATTACTAGTATAACTATAATAATTTCATTTGTAAAGCATAGACAGTCCCTGTTAAATGTAAGTTCAAAGAACTTTACATAGTAACAAATCATTATCAAATTTTATATAATGGTACAGTAGGCCCCATCTTTGGAAAAGCTAAAGTTCACACATATTGATAAATTCATCGAGTAAGTTCATCAAGAATGATGACAGAAACCAAGAAAGAATGAAGACATAAAATTAAAAACTGATGTAAGAGCAAATAATTGAAGGAAATTGTTCAAAGAAAAGAGTAAAAATTCAACACTGTGGTTTTAAAATAGTACATCAACTGATAAGCAACACATGCAGGGAGAAATGTCCTGTCTCAACAGCTTCACACAACAAGTAGGCCTAAAGATCTGCCAGAGAGAACAGAGGTGATGACACTCTAAACATCCCAAACCCCTTGCCAGTCCAAGTAGATGGAATGACCTATCCACAACAGTAGTTCACCTACTTAGGCAGTACTGTCACACACAACACAGGAGCAAGCAGTGACTTTACTAACCCCCTTGGCACAACACATAATTAAGTATACTGTGTAAGACAATGGCGTAAAATTACGGGTGCCAATTTGTCAACGGGTACTAAACGTTTTTAATTTTTGCTGTTCTTGTGTAAAGATTTACTAGAAAAGTATATGTATATATTCAGCAAGCAGAAATCCTGAACTACACAATAAAAGTAAGATAAACACCTGTTTGCAGGAGAAAGTGAAATTACACAGTCTTAGAATGAAAAACACATAAACAAACAAAACTGAACAACAACCCGCATTCCATCAATGACTGATGTCTTAAAATACCCTTCATTATATGCTCGAACCTCTCTTGTTCAATGAGAACCAAATCAAAGCCATGTTCTTTTTTCGTTTTTTTCTGGTTCCTGTTTGCTTAAATGTGGGCAGTAACACTTGTTTTGGATAAAGCCATATTTACCTCATAATCGTTGCCAAAGTTACTGCCTCGTGGTCAGTCCCAATCTCATTCATTTTTGTGCAAAACCTTGCAGAAATCAATCAAAGAACAGCAAAATGGCAACCATGTGAAAGGAAGAGGGCAGAGGCAACTCAAAAGAAGCTTTCTGATTGGTCAATATGTATTTGCCTTATAGACCAGACAGCTTCTTTCTGAACAGGGTCAGGTAGAACAATGACAGCTGGGTGATCTGGTGTACTCACAATGACATACAATGTGCACAAAGTCTCACAAGCTGTGCTGAAATCCACACAATTACACAAAGGAGAGGAACTCTACTTCAACATTGTCCCAATCCACATGAATTTGTTCAGATATATGAAAATGATATTAATATAAGAAAAACTCACTCTTCATCTTTCTTCACAGATAATTCTGTAACATAGATGGACTCAAGGACAGCCAACTCTTCCAAAAGAACACTGCAACACACACAAAAAAAGTATTTTATCAACCACTGAAAGAAAACCTGACGATTGAAAAAATATGATATCTGAAGCAACTTCTGGCTCTACACACCTGCACGCCTCTCTTTTTGAAGTGAGGACACACACACACACACACACACACACACACACACACACACACACACACACACACACACACACACACACACACACACACACACACACACACACACACATACACACACACACCTTTTCAAAGACTAAGGCTACCTTATTATTCTTAGTCTTATTATTCTTAGTCTTATTACTTAAAATCCAGCCAACTATGCAAAGCCATATCAGGGATATAATCATTTCAAAACAGACACAATATTTAGTTGAAAAAAGAATCTGGAAAAGAAAATTAAGTACATATATACATCAATACATTCACGAACATAATCTAAGGATATGCCCTTGGCGTTGACCATTCTGCCCAATTTATCACAAGAGGCTTAAAAAAAAACCTTGAATACAAACATAAACATGACTGAGGACAGTAAAACATAAAAACTAGCCTCAATTACCAACAACCGCAAAATGGTTTCAGTTTCATGTCACAGTTTCTGTGAAAATGCGGTACTGTAACTGGCTATCTTTTAACAACAAATTGTGTCTGGGAATCTGACTGGTTTAACATAATGTGTAGCCTTAAAACAGTGTTATGAAGTGTCTGCTCATATTGCGTCTGCAAACACATTATTGATACCAGTAACTAAATGGCCTGTTACAGTTCAGAATTTAAAACTGCAATGCCTTGACAAGTGGCCTTTCAATGTTTAACTTGCCAGTGGAATTTTTTTCAACTGTATTCAGCATTGGAGGAAAAATCCAGTCACAAATATGAGTGACTTACTCACATATAGTCATTAGTATAGAGGGCTGCACCACAGTCACTATGACACTAGCAAAATGCCAGGCTCTTGACTGTGAAAGTATATGGTGGCCTGGCCCCACAAGGCAGATAGATGAAGCATCTGTTGGGAAGTGTCTTATCTCTGTGCACGAAAGACTACAACACCTGCCAACTTTGAGGGTAAGTTTAGGCTTGTTTTATTATGATTTTGCCTTTTTAACATCAGTAATGTATTTCACAAGGACTATCTTTTTGTATTTTAACGAAGCGATTTCCTATTTTTGTTGACAATGTGGATTATGGGTACTTTATTGAAAGATTCAACCTGCAACAATGGGACAATGAGATGTCATGCAACCGGCAAATCACATCATTTTCAACTTCATTTAGGACTCTATTACATGCAAACTAGTTTAGTTATATCTATTACATATTTATTAAAAAGGGAAGCCTGTTAACAACTTTTTAAACACTACTTTGATGCCAAGACCGATTTGTCATGGATCCATTATACTTGTAACACAGAGACCAAAAAACAGGCATCACTGTTGTGTTTATAAGATATATCTGACATTTTTCTAAATACTGTCTGTTGTTTGTTGACTAACAAATTTCAGTTGATTTGGCTGGTTTCCAGTAATTGAAAAAGACAAATAATGCATTTTGCTGTTTATATGACTTCATTTATCATTAACATTATAAATACAACAGGAAGCAATAAAACTTGGCTTCTTGTTATAAAAATAAGGTCAGAGATCAATCTGTCAGTCTGTTAACCAAAAATGCACTGAATTTCCCTTTTTTTTTTTTTTTTTTTTGAAAGTTAAATATATTACTTTTGTTTGAAATGGAAGCTGATAACATTATGAACAAAACAATAACAGGCATTAAAAATGAGAAAAAAAGTATTGTTGTAACAGGAAACTACACTGTTTGCTTCCATGTTACACACTTAGTAGGTACTATAAAAAGTTAGGCTTGTGTTGCTGACAGTGCACTATGATGTATAATTCATCTACAATAGTGTGATTTTGGGGTTGACATGTCATTAGTTCAAAAGATAATAACTATGTCCTGTTTTTATTAATGAAATGGACCGTTCTTTCATGTAAAAAATGTTGTTGTAACAAGGAAACTATAGGGCCAGTGTGGGAAAACTTTCATGATGCTGAGAGGACACTATCATATGACTAGCTATCAGATGTATTTCAACTTTGTGAATTACGTTTTGGACAGAAATTTGAAACCTGAATCATGATCACCATGTCTTGTTCATTAATTCATTTTCTATTCTTTCATGTCAAAGTAAGGTTAATCGAGAGCCTCTTAATCTTATTGTACTGTAGGAATTATCCTATCCATTATCCATGAATCAGAATGTTTGTACTGATTGTGCTTTGTGTCTGTACTTGTGAGAATGGAATGTACATGTAATACAATTGTTAGAGGAGGGGCATCCTGATTCTGAATGAGTACTATTTTACAGGCAAGTCGCAAGAGGCTGGTGACAAACGAAGGCATCATGAAGGATCTAGTGTCCCAGCTGAAGATGGACGTGGCTTTCCTGGCACAGTAAATATTCCATGCTCATTGGCAGAACAGCCAGTTTGAAAAGCTGAAGAAAACAACCATTTCCTCACACGACTGTCTGCATGGTCTTAGATTTTGCAGAAAATTTCGCCTGCCTTTTTCAGGATGAAATTCAGGCAGCTCATTGGCACCAAGAGCACCTCACAGTCCAGCCAATTGTGTGACCTGCAAGGGATGCAAAAGTGACCAGGATAGTAAGTGTGGTAAAAAATAATGAGACTGTCACTAATATAAAAGTTCAATACCCTGAACTGAAATCGAGGTCAACTGACATGTATATGTATGTTTGGTCAGACAGGAGAGTTTGGGTCTCTTCACATCAAGTGCTGCAAGGGGATTCTCCAGTCCTGTTGCCTTCTGGGGGCATTGTGTTTTCTTTTAGACAGTGACTTGATCATTGATGGTGGACAGTTTTGAAACAGCCTCCCTGTGCGCATGTGTGTTTCACAGTTTGTGTGTATGTATATGTAACCGAGATCTATTAACCTTTCACCGCCGATGTTGCCTTTTGGCGACCATCTGGCAGACCGCCAACATACTTTATTGTTGCATAATCCCAAACTCCACTCATTCTTCTTTCTTAAAAAAAACACGAAAGCAATTTGATTGAGAAATATGAAAGTTACAGTCATTTGAAGTCGGTAGGTGCATTTTTCTTGTCTTTTCTTTAAAACAGCTGGCACTGAAGACTTTAACATTCTAAAATCACTGGCGGTGAAGGGGTTTTAATACAGAACACACTCTCTAGACCTTTTTTATCTTGAAGATTTTGAGTTCATCTTTATATAATTATAATCTTCACAAAAAAGAAAAAGTGCTGTATGTAATGAGCAAATTAAACAGTGATAGGCATGTTCGTGTGTTCACGTGGCCCTTGAAACAGGGAACTGTGTTCTTCAGTCTGTTTGGTTTCCATGTTACAAAGTATTGTTTTTATGGACTAATTCAGCTCCAGTCACATTAAAAGGATTGGAGATCAGATTTTCTACTGAAAACAACAATGTCTGATCTAAAAGTCAGGTAAAGTGAGCAATAAGTTTGGTATTAAACAGTTGTTTTTTTCTGCAATGTAAATGTTCAAAGGCATCTGGATTGTATTTGTTTCATTTATTCATTTATTTACACCTGAAATCATTGAAAGGGAACTATTTCTGTTTGTTTGTTGCATGACATGATACTGAGCATAATAAATCTATGGAAATCTTATTTAGAGTGGATTTATTGATCATATTGGATGCTATTTGGTTTCCGGTTATGCAAGTAACGTATGTGCATCTTGCTGCATTTGACCCCCTACATACAAAATATCTGACAAAGAACTGTTTTTTGTTTGTTTGTTTGTTTTTTGTTTTTTTTGTTTTTTTTTTTTTTTGTGTGCTTAATTGCAGAGTTTACATACTATACTTCACAAAACTGTCAAGTGTTTCAGATTTGAAGCATTTTTATTTTTGTCTGTGTATGTCACACAGTTGTTCCAACCAGACTCTTTAGTTGCAGAAGCCCCTACCTGTGACCTGACCTTATTTCAACTGGAGAGGGCTGACCATGCACATTACGCCTGCTGATAGTGGTTGTGCAGTGGAAGGAACACAAATGAGTTAGTTGCTAAATAGTCTTAGATTTTACAGGCCTTTTAACCCTTTGCCACTCACCTATCTACCAACTGCAAAAACTTAACCCTTTGACTCCTCACCTATCACCAGCTTCCTGCAGGAGCTGGTGATAGGGTGAGGGAATCAAGGGTAAAGTTTTTGCTCTTCATCATGGTGACAAAGAAGGATGATGTTGGACAGCTGCAGGAGTCAAAGGGTTAACAGTCTGTCTGATATATAAATGACTCTGTTGCTGATACAAACAGCTTTAAAATGATACCAAACATGGCCAGATTAGTCCAGTAGGCTACGCTACCACATCCTGTACAAAACAGGCTAAATTTCACGGAAAATAGCAAATCTGTCAAGATCTCTTTTTTTTCTAACTTTCAACCCCTCAAGCCAAGCTTCTGAGGTTTTCACACACTATTAAAGCTGTCGCACAAACTTCAACACTCCTGGAAGGGTCTCCACTTAATTAAAAAAATTCAACCTCGGCTAGGAAGGAGAGAGACGCGATATAATTACCCCACTGTATGGCGACAACTTAACTGACACAATGTCTCACACCTAGTACAGACCATTTCCATTCTCTTTTCTAGTGTAAGTGCATGCACAACCATGAGGAGAGGGGGAGAGAGAGGAGCGAAAGAGGGAGAGAGAAAGCACACGAAAGAACGAGAGAGCGAGCAAGAGACAGAGAAAGAGAGAGAGATGCTACAATCTTCAAACACTGTCATACATATTGATGATCACTTACCAGATCCCAGTAAGTGGTTTCCGACTTAAATCGAATGAGGAGAGTGACGCAAGTTAAGTACCCTACTTTCACGAAGTCAGCCACTTAACTTGGCTAACATGGCATGGGCACATTAAACACCGCTCATCACTTGTAGTGTTGATTTGTCTTTTATTATCATTATTATTATTATTATTATTATTATTATTATTATTATTTGGTCTGCTTGAGTCGCACAATACTTGTACATCAGAGTGGGGCACTCAGACACAATCGGTTCTGTTCACCTTCAGTGCCTTTCTAATAAGGTTACATCAGTATTGATAAACAGAAACAACAGGTTTACCGCTCAAAATAGTATTAGTAGATCTTACATTTAATTCATGGAGATGTTTTGCTGCAACCATATAATTGACGTTATGTATTATGCTCTTGTGTTTTCGTTGTGTTTGTCGATGAATAAAGAATACTATGTTGGCAATTTGGACCCAGTCTGTGGAGAATACTGGTAACAAACAGATGTAAGAAAGGTAATTTCATACATTTTAGAAGGCAAAGAATATATACATGTCTGACAACGTCCAAGCTGTGGGAGCCACAATAAATACAGGCCTATATGTCTGCACTAACAAAGAGATGTCCTCCAAATGTATTCCATGCCACAGAATGTGTTTGTCATCATTCTTGCAAGTCACTACACTCTATTGATCCTAGTAAGCATTACAGTATTTAAATTTTTGCTAAATAAAGAGGGATAAGAATGACATATTTGTTGACACTATAAAATATTTGCAAATGTATTCTCGTTCTGGTTAATGGAAATGATACACACGAGTCTGTACACTGTATTACACATGGCGTTTCGCCGGTTCTGTGTTAGGGGATCATGAAGTTGACATATGAGTGTGGCATTTTGTCCCATAGTTCTTATCTGTCTTTGTCTCTCTCTCTCTCTTTCTCTCTTCACATGTGTGTATACTTTCCAGTAGTCTGTAAAAAATATAATGGCTTCTAATCACTAACAAGATGTCATGCAGATATTTTATTCCTCAACACTATCCATGGCATGATCTGAGACTATGCTGCCTTTCATTAACAGTACTACTACTAGGGTCCTATCTTGGACAGTGCTGCTTTCTTTTGCAAACAGTCCAGTCAAGGATAATCCCACACATGAATAAATAGATCTGACCACGGTAACTGGTCAGACACAAATGGATTTTCCTTTAGCATGGCTGGCATCCCTGCTGCAGGAAACTGTCAATGGGCCGAAAGCGAAAGAAGGAAACAATGACATAATTACAAGTTCATTATGTAACACATCTATTGTTTCCTTGGTACAGGAACAAAGACAATGCAACAAAAAAGCCTGTTACATATTGACAAGTTCGTATCACCAACTGTCCCTTGTATTCAACTATTCTGATTTTCAGCTTTCTCAGTGTGAAAAGACTGGGGTCAGGCTACCTCCAATGAGGCAGCGGGGCGACCATCCCCATCCCGGCGGGTCCCCAGGTGGCGGATAGGGGGATATCCCTTAGATATAAGGGTTAGCAGTGATCTAAGTCGAGCTTGCTCGGACGAATAAGCTGTCCCGGACCAACTGGCGGTGTACCTATCAGAGCGGGGTGGTCTACAGGTGGCACTGTAGGCTAACAAATGCCCTATGTGCTCATACGGGTGCATCACGCGAGGAAGAGGCGCGTCAAAACCTCTGCTACCTGTGCTCCCAGGTTTGGTCTTTTGACCAGGAGCTAAGGGTGGGGTAACCCTGACAGAAACCTCAAGTGCTGAAGCCGGCTGTACTGAGCGAGACAGCGCACTTTAACGGATCACGGTACCACGCAAACCATGCCATGATGACACGTCGGGACCAATCTTATCGATATGGTGTTCGCCCTGTGAGGACCCCCCAGGCAGGTGCAACGCCGGGCTCCAGGCCTCAAAGGAGCCCACCCTCAGCTACTGGAGGTCCCTTCATCTTGTCCTGTGGAGCCAGGGGACAAGCAAGGAGAGCGACTGGCCGAAGACCAAGCAAGGTCAAGGAGACCCTGACATCAACATCATGCAATGGAATGCAGAAGGGGTCACCAACAAGAAGGAAGAACTCCAGCACTTCCTTCACAAGAACAGCATCAACATCTGCTGCATTCAGGAAACACATCTGCAAGAGGGAAAGCCGTTCAAGATCAGAGGCTACCAGGTGTTCCTGAATGGACGGAAAGGGAGATCAAAGGGAGGAGTGATGACGCTGGTTAGAAATAACATCAACGCCACTGAAGTCAAGAAACTCACGGGCGAAGCTGAATATATAGAAGTCAAGGTCGTCATCCAAGACAGCACATTTACCATCGTCAACTATTACTGCCCCGATGACAAGATGCTGTCCCTTGACACAATCCAGGTCCCAGACAGCGGCTTCCTCATCGCTGGAGACTTCAACAGCCGGTCCCAGAGCTGGGATATAACAACATGGACAACAGAGGAGAAGAAGTTGAAGCCTGGCAAGATGAACACCACCTTATTCTTGCTAATGACCCCACGGACACGCCTACCTTCTACTCCCGCCGCTGGCGCACCACCACAACTCCAGACCTGGCCTTCTGCACTGATGACATCCACAGAAAGATCAGCAGAAGGGTAGAAGAACAGCTTGGAGGAAGTGACCATCGCCCGGTTGTCCTTACCATGCGTGCAAAAGCACCAGGACAACCACAACATCCGCGATGGAACTATAAGAAGGCGCAGTGGGGATTGTTCAGCGTACGCACCAACGAGCTGACAAAGAATATAGAAGTTAAAGACAGGAACATCAACAATGTCGTCAAAGATTTTACCAACAGCATTTCCCAGGCAGCCAAGGAGTGCATACCCAACGGCGCAAGAAAAGACTACACCCCCTACTGGACGAGTGAGCTGCAGAAGGCGCATGATGCTCTGACGGAGGCAAGAACAGAGGCTGAAAACAACCCCAGCCAGGAGAACAACATCAAGCTTCAAGAGAGAAAGGCAAAGTTCTTACGTACCAAACTGGAGAGCAAAAGAAGAAGTTGGAGAGAGAAAACAGCAAGCCTCAACATGGAGAAAGACACAACTAAGCTTTGGAAGCTGACAAAGGCCTTGAACGACGAAAGTACCAAAGGCCAGAAGATCACCCTGGAAGATGGAGGAAACATACTAACAGGAAGGGCTGCAGCTAACAACTTTGCAAGAGCATATGCAGCAGAAAGTAACACCACCATACCCCAGCACCGGCAGAAAGAGATAAGACAGGAAGAGAGGGAAAGAAGATCAGGAGAAAAGGAGGTACCAGACGCCATGCACACTGACATCACATTGGCAGAATTAAACATGGCCATCAGGAAGTTGAAGAAGAGAAAGTCTCCGGGACCCGACAAGATCACAAATGAAATGCTTCAACATTTGGGTAACATCGCTGTTAAGAAGCTTCTAGATATTTTCAACCTCAGCTGGAAGCAAGGCCAGGTACCACAGTGCTGGAGAGAAGCCACTATGATTCCCATCCTCAAACGTGGCAAAAACAAAAGCAAAGCCCAAAGCTACCGTCCCATCAGCCTGACAAGTTGTGTCTGTAAGACCCTGGAGCGCATCATCAACCAGCGCCTACAACTCTACCTGGAGACAGAGAGCATCATTGCCCCACAGCAAGCTGGCTTCAGACAGTATAAAAGTACAGAAGACCAAACGACCCACCTCTCCCAGGTCATAGAGGATGCTTTTCAGGCCCAGAAAGCTGTCCTGACGGTCTTTATTGATCTTCAGAAGGCGTTCGACAAGGTCTGGAAAGATGGTCTCCTAGTCAAGCTCCTACGCTGCGGCATCGAAGGCAACATGTTCCAGTGGACCAAATCTTACCTGCACAATCGAAGAGCGAGAGTGTCGGTAGACAGTCACTGTGGCCAGAAGGTGCTGCTAAGGCAGGGAGTTCCCCAGGGAGGCGCCCTCTCACCCAGTTTGTTCATACTCTTCATCAACGACATTGTAGCAGAACTACCAAGAGGCGTCAACGCAGCACTATACGCAGACGACCTGGTACTCTGGTGCAGCGAGGAGTATGCAACAACAGCAACATACAGGATGCAGATCGCCCTGGAGAATGTTGCAGCATGGGCTGAAAGCTGGTGCGTGACAGTCAACAGGGAGAAATCTACTGCCACTCTTTTCACGCTGTCATCAAAAGCCAAGCCTGGAAAACTCACCCTGGGAAACGCCACACTGAAGTACGAAGACCAACAGACGTACCTTGGTGTCACCTTTGACAAGAGAATGACCTGGAAACCACACATCAACCAGGCAGAAGGAAAAGCCAGAAGGAAGCTCAACATCCTAAGGAAACTGGCAGGAACAACGTGGGGCGCAACTGACAAGATCCTGAAGTCAGTGTACCAAGGTACCGTAAGACCACACCTTGAGTACGGGTCTAGCTCTTGGATGACAGCTGCCAAGACGCACCTCCAGACCCTGGACAAAGTCCAAAACCAGGCACTTCGAGTCATCACAGGTGCCATGAAAACAACACCCATAGTGAAGATGGAAGAAACATCCAGAATTCCACAACTTACCAAGAGAAGAGAGCAGAAGGCAATGCTTCAGGCCAACAAATTCAGATGCTCAGAGAATCATCCAATGAGAGAAAGGCTCCAAATGTTATCATCAGGCAGACTACAACGATCAAGTTTTGCTGTGGAGACCAGAGCTCTGAATAGGAAGCACCAAGAGACCCTCCCTAGCCAGGTCCTTCCCCTCTCCTTCTCCCTCGACGCTCGCCTTGGGAAGACAGAGAAGAGACCATAACTGTCCAAACAACTATTCCCTATATCAGCAACAAAGGCAAACACAGCGACCAAGTCCTGAAGACACTGACATTGGCAACGCTTGAGGAAAGATACCCTGCAGAATCGTGGATCAGGGTGTACACAGACGGCTCGGCCACCAATGCCGTCAAGAGTGGAGGTGCTGGGGTCCACATCCAGTACCCCAGTGGAGAACGGGCAGAAGAGGCGCTACCGACCGGCCTTCATTGCACCAACTACAAGGCAGAGGTAGATGCGCTCACCCAGGCAGCACACACCATCGCTACGAGAGCAGATCGGACCACAAGGTCGTCTTTCTTACAGACGCGCTCTCTGTGCTGCAGGCATACAATAGCGACAGGCTACCCTCACTGAAGAAGGCCCTAAACAACATCAAGAGCCTTCGGACCGTGCTGCAGTGGATCCCTCCCACTGCGGCATGAGGGAAACGAGAAAGCCGACGATCTGGCAAAACTCGGTGCCGAGCAAGAACAAGACGACAACGCCGTAAGCCTTGCAGAGCTTAACACCATCACCAAAGCTCTGTTCCGAACCCCGGCACAGAAAGACAGCCTCCACCTGCTCACAAGACCTGAGCAGGTTACCATCTTCAGGCTGCGGACAGGGCACAACAGGCTGAACAAACACCTCCACTCGAAACTGAAGGTTGTGCCATCCCCAATGTGTCCCTGTGGAGAGGCAGAGCAGGACACGCACCACATCCTGCAAGACTGCGGGAACTTCCGGGTGGCTGAGAAGGCAGGTGTGGCCGGAGCCGACCCCCATTGAGGACAAGCTGTACGGCCCAGTGGCGTCACTGCAGGCGACCACTACATTCATCGCTCGGACTGGTCTCAACGTGTGATGGCAACAAGAAGAAGAAGAAGAAGCATATCATCTTTAAATTACTATTTTTTACTATTAAAAAACATTCTATAGCAAATGGTCATTTTTTAAAAGGTTTTTATCGTTCTATTATTACTTTATTATTATAAATTTTTAAATTTATTCTATCGTAAACAGCCCTATGTCAAAACATATTTTTATTTATTTACTATATTTATAATAAAGAACAAAAATTCCCAAAAAAAATAAGGGGGAAGCAGGGGGGAATTTTTATAATATATAATCAATGGAAAACATAACTCTTGAGAATTATCCCCCAAATGTTGAAAAGAACTTCTCAAATCTAAACAAATTTTTGACACTACTACCTGGAGGAGCAGAAGAGCATCATTGGCCTCCGACAAGTCAATGCTTGGCTTTCAGACATGTATAAAAAAGTAAAGAAGTACGAGGGACACACAGCAACGAAACCCACGCTTCTCGCCATGAGGTCGATACAAGAGGATGCTTTTCAGGCCCAGCAAATGGCTGGTCCTGACGGTCTTGTATTGATCTTCAGAAGCGCGTTCGAAGTAACTAAGGGTCAGGAAAGATGGTCTCCTATTCAAGCTTTCGCCTCCTACGACGGCTGCGGCTTACGAAGTAGCACATGTTCCAGTGATCCGAAATCTTACTGTCACAATCGAAGATCGATGAGTGTTCGTAGACCGAGTCACTGTGGCCCAGAAGGTGCTGCTAAGGCAGGGAGATTCCTTCCAGGGAGGCGCCCTTCCATCACGCCAGTTTGTTCATCACTCATTACATCAACGACATTGTACAGTAACATACCAAGTAGGACGTCAACTGCAGCACATATATCGGCAGCACGCCGACTACCATGGTACTCTGGTGCAAGGCGAGGAGTTATGCAACAAGCAAGGCAACATACAGGATCAAAACAGATCTGGTCTCCTGAGAATGTTGTCAAGCATGGGCTGAAAGCTTGGTGCGTGACAGTCAAGCTAGGGAGGAAATCTACCGGCCAATTTTGGGGGGGCACCGCGCTTTTCACGCTGTCATACAAAAGGGCCAAGCCTTGGATAACTCACCCTGGGAAACAGGCCACACTGAAGTACAAGTCACCGCAACAAAAGAACGTGAGACCTTGGTGTCACCTTGACAAGAAGAATGACCTAGAAAAACCACACATCACCATGCGGGCAGTGAAGGAAAAGAAGCCAGAAAGGAAGTTCTCAACATCCTAAAAAAGAAACTGCAGGACAACGTGGGGCGCCAACTCGACAAGTATCCTGAAGTCAGTGTACGCAAGGTCCTGTCAAGACCACATCACCTTGAGTACGGTGGTAGCTAATGCTTCTTGGTGATGACACTTGGGCCAAGAGACGGCACCTCGCAGACATGCCTCGGACAAAGTCAAAACCATGGCACTTATCGAGTCATCACAGTTAGGGCCGCATTGAAACACTAACACACCATAGTGAAGATGGAAGAAGACATCCAGAATTCCACAACTTACAAGAGACAGAGAGGGCAGTAAGGCATATGCTTCAGGCCAACAAATTCAGTTGCTCAGGAGATCAATGCCAATGAGAGAAAGGGCATCCAAAAGTTATCGATCCAGGGCAGACTCACGCCACTAGTCAACGTTTTGCTGTGGAGAGCAGAGCTCTGAATAAGGAATGCACCAAGAGACCGCTCCCTACCGCCCAGGTCCGTCCACCTTCAATCTGCCTTCTCCCCTCGACGGCTCCGCCTTGGGAAGACATGAGAAGAGACCCATGAACTGTCGCTAAACAACTATTCTACCTATGATCAGCAACCAAAGGCAGAACACAGGGCGACCAGTCGACTAAGACTACTGACAAATGGCAACACCGGCTTGAGAAGATACCCCTGCATGAATCGTGGATCAGTGTGTACACAGACACGCCTTCGGGCCCCACACCAATGCCGACAGAGTGGAAGGTGCTGGGGTCCACATCGCAGTACACCCAGCTGAGATACGGCGCAGAAGAGTCCTTGCGGCTAACCAAACCAGTGACCGGCGCCTTCATTAGGCACAACTACAAGGTCAGTGAGGTACGTATCGCTCCCACCCCAGGGCAGGCACACAACCAGTCGCTACGAGAGCAGATCGGACCACAACATGGAACGTCTTCCTTGTAATATGCAAGCACGCGAGATTCGTTCTCTCTGTGTGCAGACGGCGAGGTGCAAACAAAATTCGACAAGGCTACCCTCCACAGAAGAATGGCCCTTTAAACAGACATTCAGAGCTTCTTCGGCACCGTGGCTGCAGTGAGAATCCCCATCCCCACTCGCATTAGATGGAAACAGAAAGCCCGACGATCTGGCAAAGACTCCGGATGTGGCCGGAGCAAGAACTTATAGACGACAACGCCGTAAGCCTTGTGGCAGAGGGCTTAACACCACATTCACACCAAGCTCTTGTTCCGAACCCCGGCACATGAAAGACAGGTGCCTCCACTCTGCTCACAAGACCAGAGGGGGGGCAGTGTTATACCATACCGTTTCAGGACTGCGGAACAAGTGGCACAACAGTCTTGAACAAACACCCTCATCCACCTTCGAAACTGAAGGTATGTGCCATCCCCAATAGTGTCCACTGTGGAGAGGCAGAGCAGGACACGCATCCACATCCTGTGCAAGACTGCGAGGCAACTTCCGGTGGCTGAGGAAAAGCAGCAAGGTGTGGCCGAGCCGACCCCTTTCCCCCGCAATGAGGACCAAGCTGGTACGGCCCATTGGCGACACTAGCAGGCGACCACTACAATTCATGGTCCACGCTTACGCCCCTCACTGGTCTCAACAGTGTGTATGGGCAACGAAAGGAAGGAAAGAAGAAGAAAGTGTGAAAAGAGAGAGTAGAGAGAGAAAGAACAAGAGAGAGAGAGAGCATGACACACAGTCATCTTCAACAGTCTCACAAAACCAAATAAATTCAATTCACCTTAAGATAAATCCAATGTGCGCCCCACTCTCAACATCGTCTACTTCACATTAACAGTTTCTTTGTCACGTTAATTTTCACTGAGCCAAGCTGGGCTGGCCTGAAGGTAGTCTGCATTTTGATCTTCAAATTAAAGCTAAAGGCAAATAAAGAAATCACACACGATTGAGGGGTGTAAATTTCATTTTCAGTCCTAGAGTCAAGAGACAGAGACTTTTAGTTGACAAATACATGGATGCTGAACAAAACCTTGACGTATTCTGTCAAATCGTTTCAAAAAAAGGCAATAAAATCGCTCCATTGTTAACCTTAACAGACATAAAAGAAGGCAAGGAAAGACGCCAATGTTCAGTTGTCTTTGTCTTGACACTGGAATGCCTATCACTTGAATCAAGTATCACAGCGTGTGACTCAGGGGGGTTCAAGGCCTAGAGCTAGGTCATGATAGGTGCCAAACACTCTTGGGTCAACTAATTGACCCTGTTTCTGGTCATTTTGTCACAACTGTGGTCACAACTTCTGGTAAGCTCTCGCCTGCGATTAAGGTAAGCCCCAATCTGGAGAATGAGCCATACTACAACCGAACCACAAAAACCACATCATAGCAACGCAGGATAACACACACACACACAACACAGCACAACACACACAGACAGAAGAGGGGGAGAGAAAATGAATAGGGATACTTAATGCAGTTGTTTTTGTCCATAAAACAGCATATGTGTGAGTTCAGAGCCAAGGTGTGTTCTTTTGAACACTCTTTTGAAATGTGAACAACTTACAGTACAAATCAAGACAAGGGCATCGTCATTAAAAAAAATCCTACAGAGATAAAAGTACACACATAAAAAGGAGGGGCAGTAAAAATACAGTACTATCAAGCGTTAAAACTTGGTGACGTGAATTTTTTAGTATACTTTTGAGCCCTAGATTTTAATATCGACGCGAATATTTGGCATTAAAACTTGTGGCCTTCGAGCAACAAGGCGTGATGACGCAGAACACCACCACCACTATGGCTTGTACTTGTATATATCTTTATTTAACTTTTAACCAATCAATCAAAACAAAAAAAAAAAAAAATGAATAAATAATCCCATATTATAATAAGCAACAAATCATTATCATACATTATCACACCTCATCCCCTTATCAACGCATCATGCACTAAGCCACACCACCAACCACTATCATCATTCAGCCCGATCTATCCATTATCAATCATAATCGACACTAGTTTCATACTTAGTATTAAGCAATTATTATGCATCTCTTATAAAAGGCACAAAGGTCTTTGTCAAGAGGCATACTTCGGTTCTATTATTACTATTAATAAATTATCAATTATTATTAGATAAGTCTAATCGTACACATTCTATGTCAAAAGCATACTCATGTACTTGTACTCTATTATTTATAATAACAGAACATCATTAATACCTAAAGAAATAAAGAGGAGAACAGGGAAATTTTATAATTATAGTAATCAGAAGGACATAAACTCTTGAGAATATATATCTCCATGTTGAAAAGAATGCTTCTCAAATCTAACACAGGTTTGCGCTACCCATTCAGATGGTTATTGTTGATGGAGGTTGGTGTATGCTAGCAATAGAAGCAGAAACAATAGCACAAAACAGTAATAGCTCAGGAACACTATTGATTAATATTTTCATAATTATAGAAAGAATCATCTCGGTACCCTGCTCTCCGCTCTTATTATCTTATATGGTATTACGCATATATGGCCCATGGACATCGCCAACCTGTATAATTGTTCGTATTCTTGTCTACATGTAATCTGTGTGTGTGTTGTGGGTCAGTTCAAGAATAAAATGACAATGTCAAATGCTTAGAACATAAGAAGTCTTATTAAGACCAATCATGATTAGTATGCATTTCTCTCCTCTGTGTATGTGTACTGGGCCACCGGGCTTAGAAGTTACAAAATGTTTCACTCTTCAGAACATTAATTGCAAATATGGTCACGTTCAGCAGTAAAATGAAACCAAAGTGCCAAAGCATAAATCTGTGATAAGTGATCATTAATCTTCTGAATTGCAGATCGTTCTGACAACTCTACCTGGAGACAGAGAGCATCATTGCCCCACAGCAAGCTGGCTTCAGACAGTATAAAAGTACAGAAGACCAAACGACCCACCTCTCCCAGGTCATAGAGGATGCTTTTCAGGCCCAGAAAGCTGTCCTGACGGTCTTTATTGATCTTCAGAAGGCGTTCGACAAGGTCTGGAAAGATGGTCTCCTAGTCAAGCTCCTACGCTGCGGCATCGAAGGCAACATGTTCCAGTGGACCAAATCTTACCTGCACAATCGAAGAGCGAGAGTGTCGGTAGACAGTCACTGTGGCCAGAAGGTGCTGCTAAGGCAGGGAGTTCCCCAGGGAGGCGCCCTCTCACCCAGTTTGTTCATACTCTTCATCAACGACATTGTAGCAGAACTACCAAGAGGCGTCAACGCAGCACTATACGCAGACGACCTGGTACTCTGGTGCAGCGAGGAGTATGCAACAACAGCAACATACAGGATGCAGATCGCCCTGGAGAATGTTGCAGCATGGGCTGAAAGCTGGTGCGTGACAGTCAACAGGGAGAAATCTACTGCCACTCTTTTCACGCTGTCATCAAAAGCCAAGCCTGGAAAACTCACCCTGGGAAACGCCACACTGAAGTACGAAGACCAACAGACGTACCTTGGTGTCACCTTTGACAAGAGAATGACCTGGAAACCACACATCAACCAGGCAGAAGGAAAAGCCAGAAGGAAGCTCAACATCCTAAGGAAACTGGCAGGAACAACGTGGGGCGCAACTGACAAGATCCTGAAGTCAGTGTACCAAGGTACCGTAAGACCACACCTTGAGTACGGGTCTAGCTCTTGGATGACAGCTGCCAAGACGCACCTCCAGACCCTGGACAAAGTCCAAAACCAGGCACTTCGAGTCATCACAGGTGCCATGAAAACAACACCCATAGTGAAGATGGAAGAAACATCCAGAATTCCACAACTTACCAAGAGAAGAGAGCAGAAGGCAATGCTTCAGGCCAACAAATTCAGATGCTCAGAGAATCATCCAATGAGAGAAAGGCTCCAAATGTTATCATCAGGCAGACTACAACGATCAAGTTTTGCTGTGGAGACCAGAGCTCTGAATAGGAAGCACCAAGAGACCCTCCCTAGCCAGGTCCTTCCCCTCTCCTTCTCCCTCGACGCTCCGCCTTGGGAAGACAGAGAAGAGACCATAACTGTCCAAACAACTATTCCCTATATCAGCAACAAAGGCAAACACAGCGACCAAGTCCTGAAGACACTGACATTGGCAACGCTTGAGGAAAGATACCCTGCAGAATCGTGGATCAGGGTGTACACAGACGGCTCGGCCACCAATGCCGTCAAGAGTGGAGGTGCTGGGGTCCACATCCAGTACCCCAGTGGAGAACGGGCAGAAGAGGCGCTACCGACCGGCCTTCATTGCACCAACTACAAGGCAGAGGTAGATGCGCTCACCCAGGCAGCACACACCATCGCTACGAGAGCAGATCGGACCACACAGGTCGTCTTTCTTACAGACGCGCTCTCTGTGCTGCAGGCATACAATAGCGACAGGCTACCCTCACTGAAGAAGGCCCTTAACAACATCAAGAGCCTTCGGACCGTGCTGCAGTGGATCCCCTCCCACTGCGGCATTGAGGGAAACGAGAAAGCCGACGATCTGGCAAAACTCGGTGCCGAGCAAGAACAAGACGACAACGCCGTAAGCCTTGCAGAGCTTAACACCATCACCAAAGCTCTGTTCCGAACCCCGGCACAGAAAGACAGCCTCCACCTGCTCACAAGACCTGAGCAGGTTACCATCTTCAGGCTGCGGACAGGGCACAACAGGCTGAACAAACACCTCCACTCGAAACTGAAGGTTGTGCCATCCCCAATGTGTCCCTGTGGAGAGGCAGAGCAGGACACGCACCACATCCTGCAAGACTGCGGGAACTTCCGGTGGCTGAGAAGGCAGGTGTGGCCGGAGCCGACCCCCATTGAGGACAAGCTGTACGGCCCAGTGGCGTCACTGCAGGCGACCACTACATTCATCGCTCGGACTGGTCTCAACGTGTGATGGCAACAAGAAGAAGAAGAAGAAGTGTGAAAAGAGAGAGAGAGAGAGAAAGACAGAGAGAGAGAGAGAGAACACAGTCATTTCAACAGTCACAACCAAATAATTCCAATTCACTTCAGTAATCAATGTGCCCCACTCTCAACATCGTCTACTTCACGTTAATTTCACTGAGCAATGCTGGCCGTATCTTCAAATTAAACTAAAGGCAAATAAATCACAAACGATTAGGGTGGAATTTTTCAATTTTCGTCCTAGAGTCAAGAGACAGAACTTTTAGTTGACAAAACATGGATGCTGACAAAACCTTGACGTATTCGTAAATCGTTTTCAAAAAAGCAATAAATCGCCATTGTTTAACCTTAACAGACATAAAGAAGGGAAAGACCCATGTCAGTTGCTTGCTGACACTGGAATGCCTATCACTGTATCAGTATCACAGCGTGTGATCAGGGGGGTCAAGGGCCGGCTAGGTCAGTAGGTGCCACACCTCTTGGGCAACTAAAGATGCCGTTTCTGGTCATTTTGCACAGCTGTGGTCACACTTCTGGTACTCCATTTCTGAGAATGAGCCATATACACCAGAACACAAAAACACATCATACCAGGATAACACACACACACACACACACACACACACACAGACAGAAGAGGGGGAGAGAAATGTATGGTAACTAATCATTTGGTTTTTGTCCAAAAACAGCATAGTGTGAGTTCAGGCCAGGTGTGTCTTTTAACACTCTTTTTGAAAGTGATCAACTTACATTCAAATCAAACAAGGGCATACATTAAAAAAAATCTACAGAGATAAAGTACAACCAGACAGTAAGAAATACAGTACTATCAACGTTAATCTTTGGTGTCTGAATTTTTAGTTACTTTTACCTTAATTTTAATATCACCATTTTGCATTAAAACTTGTGCCTAGCAACAAGGACTGATACCAGAACACCACCACTATGGCTTGTACTTGTATTAGTATTTTATTTAATTTAACCAACATCAAACATAAAAAAAAAATAATAATAATAATATTTATATATAATAATAAATCCCTTTATCACCATCATCACTACCACCACCACCACTATCATCATCACCGTCATCATATCATCATTATTCACTAGTATTACTATTATTATCATTCTATAGCAAATGGTCTTTGTCAAAGGCATACTCGTTCTATTATTACTATTATTATTATCATTATTATTATTATTCTATCGTAAACAGTCTATGTCAAAAACATACTCATTACTTGTAGATGTACTATATTTATAATAACAGAACATCATAATACCAAAGAAATAAGAGGGAAGCAGGGAGAATTTTTATAATATATAATCAAAGGACATAACTCTTGAGAATTATCTCCCATGTTGAAAAGAACTTCTCAAATCTAACACAGTTTGCGCTACCCATTCAGCTAGCATAGAAGCAGATACAAAGTACAAAAACAGTAAGCTCAGAACACTTTGATTATATTCATATTATAAAAATTCTCCCTGCTTCCCTCTTATTTCTTTGGTATTACCTATATGCCTTGGAACCAACCCTGTATATGTTCTGTCTTGTCTATGTATGTGTGTGTGTTTGGTCAGTTCAAGAATAAAAGACTATGTCAATCTTGAACATAAGACCAATATATTGTATGCATTTCTCTCCTCTCTCATAGTTGTGTGTAGAGTAGTTGCAGAGTATAAAGGTAGGTTTGGGCGCTCCTTTTACTAGTTTTAGGAGTGTTCTGAGCTTACTGTTTTTGTACTTTGTATCTGCTTCTACGCTACCTAATGGGTAGCGCAAACTGTGTTAGATTTGAGAAGTTCTATACAACATGGGAGATAATTCTCAAGAGTTATGTCCTTTGATTATAGAACATCATAAATCAAATATCTGATGGCATCTGCTGAACCCAATCGTCAGCAAGACTGATGAACTTGCTCATCACATACCCTTACTGCTGCATCACTAGCCCTTACTGTCAATGTCTTGCTGATAAACCCCTCTATTGTTCAGAATGCTTAAAAAACACACCATCAGGAATTAGAACTGACTCCTTTCTCACTGATACACAGCACATGGTCCTTTTCTCTTCTTGTTGATAGCAGCATTAGGTCCTTCTTTGCGATTGAAAAATATTCATTTTCCTTAAGAAAATGTATACTTTACTGTGTATGGTAAACAGTTTAAAAAGTTAAAAGCTTTATGAAGCACACACTCTACCTGAAGTGGAATTCTTTTTCTTTTACAAAATGTGTATTGTGTACTGGGCACACGGCTTAGAAGTTACAAACTGTTTCACTTTCAGAACATTAATTGCAAATATGGTCACGTTCAGCAGTAAAATGAAACCAAAGTGCCAAAGAATAAATCTGTGATAAGTGATCATTAATCTTCTGAAATCTGCAGATCGTTCTGATGCCTGATGAATACTAATCTTCACCACACACAAAAACATTGCATGCACCTATCAAGATGCACACAAATCTAATGATGTATAGGTGCTAAGCTACAGTTCAATCCATTAGGCATAAGACCCTCAACCCAAGCTGTCATCCTCTATTTCACCTATAGTGCATGCATGCACACACACATACACTCAAACACACACTGTGTGACATTCAAGCATGCACATCAATCCATTACAACTGACATGATAGTTGTCTTTTGCTTATCTACAAATACGTATTGTTTTGGCTGGCTATGACATTTTATGAGGAAAGGGGAATTAGAGCACCTGGTCACAACAGGAAAGCTGGAGGGAAAGAGAACTCCAGGTAGACCCTGGGATAAAATATTGGACGGACTTGCAGGGTGGCTGAAGATAATGAGGGTGGGACTCTGAACGCATACCGTCGCCGCGATTGCGCCCGAAACATGGATTTTCAACTTTCTCATGAAATAACTAATTCCATTTTCGCTGTAAGTATATAAAAAGGCAATCATTCAAATCTTTATTCATTTCTGATTCATATAAAGAAAGAAAATAAGGATGAAACACTGCTTAAACAGGCAGTAATACTTGATTGAACTGGAGACCCCCCCCCCAGTTTTGCGGCTGGCCCCTGTTTTTGCCCAGTTTTTCACTTTTTGCTACCACAAATTTGACGTCGCGTTTCGGTTCGCATGGCATTGCTAGTGGGAGATGTGCTTGCAGCAACAGCGGATAGATTCGTGTGGAGGGCTATGATCGCCAACACCTTGTGGCAGGGCACATGATGATGACCAATACATGCACATCAACTTTTCAACCACAGATCATGTAGCATCCCAAACATCCACGTGTATTACATCATGACCACAAAGGATGTCAGTGTCGGTGTCAAAACAGTCAACAGACGGGGCCATACTCCGATTTTGCATATACATCATGACCACAAGAGTCAGTGTCGTGTCAAAACAGTCACAGACGGCCATACTCCGATTTGCATACTAATACACACACACACACACACACACACACACACACACACACACACACACACACACACACACACAACACAAACAAAACAAAACAAAAAACAAAAAGTCAATTTCTAATGTCGAGTGATGCGAGCAACAACTGTTACAACAGACTGAACAGTGTTGACAACTTGCCTACCAATGTACCCGAAAACGAAGGAAACATATATATGAATGAAAAATATACTACAAAACGAACATAAACAGAATGAAATACACTGACATTTACGAATGCCATTCAAAGTCTGAATTTATGGCGAAAAAAAGCACTCTCACCTTTCAGAATCTTCGAACAAATTACTCGCGTCAGCCATTTTGACACCAGAACACCGGAAGCACAGAGGTTTGTGACCGGAACATGTGTGTGTTGTCGAGATCACAGACAATGATAAATGAATTTACTGGCCAAGATAACTTTGTTACTGGCTGTGATGAAATACAAAATTGGTTGGATCAAACAAGTCTTATTTCTCTCTAAGCTAACAAATCTTTAAAAATATTAGATTAAGAATTATTTTCTGAAGTAAGTCTTTAAAAGTAAGTCCTTAGATCCATTAGATTGTTTTGTCTCAAACAAATTAATAAATATCGGGGACGGAGAGTAAGTAGGCTGCACTCCACAATAATCTAACCGTACACGTGACTTTTGCCTCTGTTCCATAACCTCAGCGTTAGTTGAGTAGGTAACCAGAAGAACAAGAAAACCAATGTAAGCGCGTATCCAACAAAACAAGACAAAACAAGCGCAAGTTTTCGGCCAACCGGCCTTTGTCAAGCGCGAACGCACGGTCACAAACAGATCACAAACACCAAACAATGGATAATAAAAACAGGACCAAAAACTTCCCTGCCGCCTCGTCCAGTGGGTAAGAAGGTAGATCTAAGTTGTCAGACTTCTAATCGGAAGGTCTGGGGGATTGATTCTGCCTGGCACGTTACATTAGGTGGGAAAATGGAGATTTTCCCGACCTCTTAAGTCAAATGTGTTCGGACGTGTCATAAAGATGTGCCAACCCTCTTAATAACTGAATATGCAATGATGCTTATTTTTTAATAGTAAAAATTGTTGGCTTAATTAAAGCAAGTTTTCAAACTTGCTGTCGCTAATCTTTGCAAACATATATTTCCTCGCCCCAGAATTATACAACCCCTTATGTATAGGTGGAAACTTGATGCATTCAAAACAAAATACACCAGGAATATAGTGTGTTTGTGTGGAAAGAAGATAACACATAGTCATATATACTTTCATGTGTTCGGGTAACAAGACATATACCTACACACTCTACAAAGACAATTTCTGACATATTTGCCTCACCATCATTAATATATGAATTTTTTGTTAGCCTGTCAAAAAGTCCAATAGCGAATTACCTTTAACATGTTATTTCACTTATTCACCGTTGTGGTTTGTCGATTCTTAGTTTTTACTTTTATTCATTTATTCTAGATGTTTATTAATTTTGTTTATTAGATTGTTTGTTTAAATCTTTAATTGTGATAACATTATTTGTTAGCATTACCTTCCCCCTCCTCAAAAATGATTGTTTTCTGGATCATTTTTTTTTAAGCTCACAATTGACAATTTTCAAATACCCTCTTCACTCCTCCTGTATTCCCCCCTCCCCACCCCACCCCCTTTTCTTTTTTTTTTTTTTCTTTTTTTTTTTGGTCTAAAATCACCTTAGTGAATAGACATTAAATCGAAGACCACCACCCAGAACATGAACATTTTTCTTTTACACGCACACCCTTTGACTCCTGCACCCTACCCAACAACTACAAAAACTTAACCCCTTGAGTCCCTCACCCTATCCACCAGCTTCTTGCAGGAAGCTGGTGGATAGAGTGAGGGAGTCAAAGAGTTAAGTTTTTGCTTTGCTAGCGCGATTGGCAATGAAGGATGCTGGTTGACAGGGTGCGGGAGTCAAAAGGTTAAATATCCTATTGGCCCATGGTCATGTATGTCAGTGTCCGGAATAAATGTAATAATATTCTTTTCAAAACATTAACCATTAAGAACTTAAAGTGTCTCCACACTCTTCAGTACTTGATTTCATCAACCTTGAAAATGATTTCATAAATCCTATTGTATGTAACAAACATATGATATAATCCTACTTTATCTAGCACATTATTGGGCTCAATGGGAGGGAACCTAGATTCGATTGTCCGTAGGCTTATTTAGGTCTGCGTATGTGCAAGTATGTATGTATACGTGGATGTAGATATGTGAGTGTGTGCATGTGTGTGTATGTATGAGTTTGTGTGCACGTGTGTGCATGTTACCAAAATTGTAGATCCCCCATTACAAACTTAATTTTTAAAACAAATAGTGGGCCTGTCCCCCCACCCTCACACACACACACACCACACACACACACACACACACACACACACACACACACACACACACACACACACATACACACACTCACACGCACACACTCACACACACACACATACATCAACATCATCATCATTATTGTCGTCATCATCGTTATCATCATCATCATCATCATCATCATCATCATCATCATCATCATCATCATCATATCATTGATCCATCTTATTCAAAAAAGAATTGTAAGAAGAAGTGGCCGAAAATCTCAAAAAACATACTGATATAACTGCTCGCAAGTCCAAACAAGTGTGAGTGCTTCCTTTCCTGTTTGAGAATATTTTCGCTCATGAGCAAAGAGCCTTCTGTTTGCATGATAAACAGCCGGATCGTTGTCATTTTGTGTTTGTACAATTACAAGCTCCTCGTTCTACAGGAGTCTTGCGTTGGTGGTGATGCGTATTGGAACCTCTGTATCAAAGTAAGTGACATTTGCTCATAAGTAAACAGTGGGTCTCTCTCTCTCTCTTTCTCTCTCTCTCTCTCTCTCTCTCTCTCTCTCTCTCTCTCTCTCTCTCTCTCTCTCTCTCTCTCTCTCTCGCATTAGTCTGTACAGTCACAGGCGACGCTGCTTGGACCAAGCAGACAGCCCATCTAGACATTAGAACGGATGTACTTTGTCCATGGTCAGTCATGACCGAAGGAGGCCTACTACTACTACTATATATATATAGATAGATAGATATATAGATAGATATATATATACATATATATATATATATTATATATATTAATCTCCAACCGTATATCAAACACTGTGCTCTCTTTGTAGTCACCAAACAGGTATGCCTACTGCCTCAAATGTTCTAAACGGCTCTGTCAAATAGTAACAGATGTACCAAGCTAGGCATGACAGAATTGTAGATCTTGTCTGTCGAACTGTAACGCTGGACAATGAGAATGATTTTGTTATTGTGCAAAGGCAAGCTCACTATAATTTCTTTCTTGTGCGGTGGTCCTACAGCCTCATTTCGGACGATTCTCGGAGGTCTTCTTCGTTATTACGGGTCACTCGTCATGTATGTATGTATGGATGTATGTATGTATGTACGTACGTACGTACGTACGTGTGTATGTGTATGTATGTATGTATATGTATGTATGTATTATGTATGTATGTGTGTGCATGTGTGTATGTGTACTATTGTGCAATGCATGTATATATGTGTGTTGGCATATATGCGTGTATTTATGTTTGCAACCCTTACATTTCTCTGGGGTTTTTGGCACTGGGCTTTCGACTGAATGAACTTGGGGCTGGTAATGCGCTATGGAACCAGGAACTTTTAGTTGGAGATGTCTGCGTGTTGTGGAGCCGGAATGAATGATGTGAGACCAATAGCACTAAGGCAACACAGAAATTAGAGCAGTAACAAAGCGTGTGTCTCTCCGTGTTTGTGTTCCAGTGTGGTTGAATGTATGAGACACAGAGAAACAGGCAAGCAGAAACAAAATGTGTGTGTCTCTGTGTTTGTGTCTGTGCTCCAGTGTGATTGAATGTATGAGACACAGAGAAACAGGCAAGCAGAAACAAAATGTGTGTTTCTCTGTGTGTTTGTGTTTCAGTGTGGTTGAATGTATGAGACACAGAGAAACAGGCAAGCAGAAACAAAATGTGTGTTTCTCTGTGTTTGTGTCCCATGGCTCGGTGTCCCACCTGGTCTTACTGATGTTGCATTCTACTGTCGTCAAGCAATGCTGAAGCTACCTCTCAAATCCATAGTGGAGGAATACAAAGTTGGAAAAGCAAGACTGTTGAGCATGCTGGAGGAATCAGAAGACAATATCGTGAGATCAGTTCAGCCAAAGCTGAGAACTGGCAAAAAATGGAAAGTCCAAGAGGCTGTAAACAATGCCAAGAGAAACCTCAGCATCAAAGAAATAATTGGACACACGCAAACCAACAGACAGGGACTGGGAGCAACAAAAATGCAGTGGTGGTCCAAAGCCAAAAGGAAGGAAAAAAGAGACATGATCATACAGGAGTTGAAGAAAGAAGAAGATGTCAAAAGAGTGCAGAAGGCAGTCCAGCAAGGTCAACAGGGGCAATGGACAACATGGGACAGTGCACTCCAAAGAAGTCTCAGCTGGAACGATATGTGGCACATGGCTCCTCTAAGAATAAGCTTCCTCCTCAGATCTGTATATGACCTGCTCCCCTCGAATGCAAACTTAGTGAAATGGGGGAAATCAGATGACCCAGCATGTCCGCTCTGTCAGAAGAAACAAACAGTGGAACATGTCCTAAGCTCTTGCAAAGTAGCGCTAGCCCAAGGAAGGTATACATGGAGGCACAACCAAGTTCTGAAAGTGATCACAGACGTGGTTAGCGAAAAAAACCATGACCCCCAAACGCACCAATTGCTATGACAAAGCAGGAGGGAAACAGGTCTGGCCCGAAATTGCTATGACAACCAGCACATTGCCAAAGGGTCTTCTGGATGGAGCAGTCGACTGGGAGTGTACAGCAGACCTCCCAGAGTGGAGAAATTACCCAGATGTCATCAGCAAGACAGGCATGAAACCAGACATCGCTCTCCACTCTGACTCCTCGAAACAAGTGATTCTGATAGAACTCACTGTGCTATACGAAAGCAGAATGGAAGAAGCACATATCTACAAGACCGAAAAATACGCCGGTCTTGCCAGCACCCTGAAGAAAGTAGGTCTGCGGGTCAAAATCTTCGCCATAGAGGTCGGGGCAAGAGGGTTTGTGGGCACCTCCGCTTACGATCTCATGAAACAACTCGCCATTTCAGGGAAGAAGAGGACTAGAGCCCTTAAAGCGATGGCAGAGGCAGCAGAAAGGAGCTCAAGCTGGATCTGGGCAAGGAGGA
>JAPXFY010000025.1:42218314-42275814 GCA_030674185.1 Monoplex corrugatus | reverse complement strand
CAAGACATATGCTGGAGGCAGTTGTTCTCCTAGCAGGCGTTGCATGGCAAAAAATTCCCCGGCCCTGGATTCTGTTTTACCGTTTGAACAGCAGCTGTTTCTATGCTGTTCAAATGTGATTTGTGCTCTGCGTGCGCTGCTCTCGCTCGCTTATTCTGTTATGGTCAGTGTTTTTCCAGTCGGTGTTGTTGATGCCACAGCCGATAAGGTTGGCTGTCAGAGTATCCTTTAGTGTCTTCCTTGGTCGTGGTATCCTTTCTTCAGTTCTCCTTACAGGAGCATCTTTGGGATGAAGTTGTCCTTCATACGGACAACATGTCTTGTCCCACGTGGAAAACATTTGATGAGCAGACACTCTTTACTTGGTAACCCATACTTCTTGAGGACTTGAAGACTGGAATTTGAATTGTTCAGTCTTCTATTTCTTCTCATTTACAGTATACCTGGAGTTTAGAGTCGAGGATGAAATAGGTTATCATCGATTGAAGCGCATCCACAGGCCCATACCGTTTCTCCCATGGGCTCAAAGGCATCGGCCAGATCTCCTCCCTTTAACAACTGATAGCTCTCGAAGTCCGGGAGGTGTGTTCAGGCTAGGGATCTTGCAAAAGATATTGCAGATCTTTCGAAAGACCCATTTCGTGGAACTGTTCCACTGAGCTGTTGGAAGTGCTGTCAGAATGTAATCCAGGTCTTGCAGCGGTACAGCAAGGTGCTCAGGGCTCTGTATATGGCAATGTTTGTGGCAAGCCCGATACCCAAGTCTGGTCACAAATTCTTGGTCAACTTTGCAAAAGCAGAGCTAATCCTGGAGACTCGAAACGTCACCTCTGCGGTAAGTGATCCATAGAGTTGCTGCTCGCTGTAAGCCTACTGTCCAAGTGGTAAAATTTGCCTACAGTCTTGATCTCAATCACTCCTGATGACGGTCGAAGGTGGTAAGATGCCAGATGCCTAAGAGATGGTGTCTGCTGAAACATCGCCTCTGTCTTGCTGAGGCTAACTGTAAGGCCGAAGCATTTGCAAGCCACTGCAAATTGTCTAATAAGTAAAATATACACGAAAATATGTCTAATAAGTAAAATATACACGAAAAAAAAACAAACAACAGACGCACTCACTTGGTGGGCAGTACATACGACCGAAGAAGGCACCCTGCATGCAGATGAAATAACTGCGGCAGCCATCACTGACGTCAGCGTAACGTCCAGTCTCCATCTTACTGCAGTCCATCACCTTATTACACGCTGTACTGGACAACTGCTGAGCACGGCTGTAAAATGGACATTTGGGTCGCCACAGTGATTTAACATTTTCCCCAATATCATTTCACTTTTTTATGTTTTTCCACGGTAAGAATAAAATGCACAATGACACAAAACTAGACGGTGACAGTCACCGAGTAAATAATAAGCACACAATTTCAGGGTGAAGTGCGACTCTACATACCGTCCATATTCTTCAATCAAAAAGCATCAAATCAAGTCAAGTCAATTCAATCAATTCAAGTCAAGTCAAGTCAAATTTATTATCTCTCAATGAAAAGTTACACACTGGTTATCATTCATACACTGAGGTGAAGTTGAATTCAATGGCAACTTTTTTTTTTACGCTAAAACATTGAACATCGAAACTATTTTTACGCAATTAGTACTGTGAAATACATAATCATCATTCTAAAATACACTCATACTCACATTCACACACACACACAAACGTGCGCGGCACGCGCCGCGCGCCACACACACACACACACACACACACACACACACACACACACACACACACACACAACACACACACACACACAACATACATACACACAGGTCCACGCGTTTCCACACCGCTCGAAATGGAATCCATATCTACGAGGCTTTCACTTAGAAGTACACACTTATACTAGCAAAGAACAGCACACAGACACTGACACACAGACACAGACACACAGACACACACACAAACCACACACACACACACCACACACACACACACACACACACACATACGCGGCGCGCGCGGCGAACTCACAATGCATATTATTTTCAAAAGTATGCCTAAACAAACACATAGGCGAGGTACCCCGGTATATATCCCATCTAAGAGCTGGGCTGATTTTTCTTTTCCAGGCGAGATTTGATTAGATTGTAGGATAATTTTGAATTTTGAGGGGACAGTTTTGCATTTAACAGTAAAGATGTCGACTTGATGGTAGCAGTTCGAAAAGATTCACAAGAGGGAACAATGAGTCAGCCAAAAGAGAGCAGCCTTAAGGGCGACCCATGAGAGGTAGGCTTACTCATATTTCTTCCGTTTTGAATATTTGTTGTTAAAAAAGGGGACATCATAGAACAGCTTGACCTTATTGTTGGTGGTGGTGGTGGTGATTTTGGTTTTGTTTTTTGTTTGTTTGTTGTTTCTTTCTTTTTCTTTTCTTTCTTTGTTTTCGTTCGTTTGTTTGTTTTCAGTCTGATTTGATTAGGCACTTTGGTCAAGTAGGTAAACGATGGACTTCTAATCGAAAGGACCTGAGTTCGATCACCTAGATGCCTCCACCTGTTTGATAAAGGCTGGAACCATTTTTCCCCCGATCTCTAAGGTTAAGGCGTGTGTAGACATGCCAGTTGCTTATACGCATGTAAAAATACATATGCACGTTACAGATTTATTAATCATGTCAGTGAGACTGACTAATGAAAATGTATAAACATTCAGCAAGCACACCCACCTAAGACGGAGTGTGCAGACTGTGCAGCAACATACCACTTGTAGTAGGCTACAACTACTACTGTTGCTGTCACAACTACTACTGTTGCTGTCACAACTACTACTGTTGCTGTCACGGTATATGTCTGTCACAACTATACTGTTGCTGTCACGACTAGTACTGTTGCTGTCACAACTACTACTGTTGCTGTCACAAACTATCTACTGTTGCTGTCACAACTACTACTTCTGCCTGCTGTCCACAACTAACTACTGTTGCTGCTACACTTTTACTGCCTGCTAGCTGCTGCTTCACCACTACTGTTGCTGCTGCTGCAACTACTATTATACTACTACTGGTAACTGCTACTGCTGCATACACTAGTTACTCAACTACTACTGGTACTATTACTGCTTGCTGCACATACTGTTGCTGCTCTGTATACTAACTACTTGACTGCTATGACTGCTACTATCTGTGCTATGTGCTACTCTGCTACTGCTAGCTGCTATACCTACTATTAACCTACTCCATGCGTGTTGCTACTCTGACTACTACTACCACTACTGCTGCTGCTACAACTACTATAACTACTGTTGTTACTACTACTACTACTACTACTACTACTACTACTACTGTACACTAGCACACTGCTTTACTACTATACTACACTATTTGTATTGCCGCTGCTACAGTATTGTTGCACAACTGTAAACCTGCTACAACCACTATGACTGAAGCTCCTGCTCTTGCTACTGAGCGTCTACAGCAGTAACAATAACAACCTAAAAGAAGCAGCAGTGACAACAAATCAATCACCACCATCACCACCTACAACAACAACAACACCAACAACAACAACACCACCACCACCAGCTCCAACAAAACAAAACCCAACAGACCTCACGCAGGAATCGGAGGCGAAGTCGTACATCTGGTCATTGGGACACTGGGTGACCTGTGGCTGACCGTTGACGCATACAGCCTTTCCCCAGCACCCCACTTCGTGGTAGCCGTCAGGGAACCCATCACAGGAGATGTAGTGGGGTGACCACACGGCCTGTTCGGCTGCAACTGTTAGTACAACACAGTTATGATGGAACCAGTCACCATGGCCACGTGGTTAAACCGCAACGGACTGATGACCGTAAGGCTGGAACTTCAAATCGCTATCAGTTCATGTCACTGTGGGGTCCTTTGGCCTCAACCGGCATTTGCCTAGAGTTTTTTTTTTTATATATAATTTTTTTAGGATCATCGCACTCAGGGAGGTTACCTTTGTGCTCATCTTTTTTTTCTTTTTTTTTTCATCCATCCCATTTTCTACGCCACCTTAATGGCCACAGAAGCTGGCACAGTTTTTACAATGCGATGATGACGATGTCGATGAGGATGATAATCATGATGCTATGGTGTTCCATCTAGGATTGACACTGCGTGACAGGGCTGTACTCTACGCTTATAATAATAATAATAATTACAATATTTATATAGCGCAAAATCTTGATAAAATCAAATCTAAGCGCTGAAGCAGACACACACGCAGGCACGCACGCTCGCACACACACGCACGCACACATACAGACACACACACACACACACACACACACACCCACACACACGCATGGCTATAAATGGGGAGAAAGAATAAAAGCAATAAAAGCAAGAATAAAAGCAATGGAAAATTATAGAGAGCATAGCATACAATTATATATTATAACCATGTGATTCCCTCCGAGCGGAGACAGGCTGCAGAGGGAGGGTTGAGTGAGGTTAGGATTTTATGCAGGAGAGAAAAGGTGAGTTTTGAGAGCGGACTTGAAGGAGACAAAAGTAGGTTGCTGACGGACTGAGAGAGGAAGTTTGTTCCAGGAGAGTGGACCAGAAACAGAGAAGGCTCGTGGACCATAGGTATTGAGCTTAGTGCGTGGAAAGCGAAGAGTCAGAGGATCAGAGGCAGAGCGGAGGGTACGTGAGGGAACATAGATCTCAAGTAGGCTTGACAGGTAATCGGGGGCTGCGTTATTGAGGCTTTTGTAGCACATGGTGTCTAGTTTGTACTGTATGCGCTTTGATACAGGGAGCCAGTGAAGTTGTGCCAGGAGAGGAGATATGTTGTCAGCTTTTTTCTTTTTGAGTACAAGGCGTGCAGCATTGTTTTGAATGCGCTGTAGGATGTGAATGGTGGAGGCAGGAAGACCAGACAGGAGTGAATTGCAATAGTCAATGCGAGACATTATGAAGGAGAGTGGTCACTATGAGATCAGAGTATGAAGGACCACAGTATCTGAGACAAATTTTTCACAGTGCTAATAAGTATTACAAATGAGAATAGGGTTCCACTTCATGGGTTCCACATTGAGGATGTCGCTCAAATTTCATGAATTAAGTAATACCACAGACGTCTGTATCTTTCGATCCTGGTCGACATCAAGACGTATTACTGTCATAACATATCCTGGCGTCAACCAGGCCCAAGAGGTAGAGACACCTGTGGTGCTGGTCAAAAGATTTGAGCAACACCTTCAATAACGCATCCGTGAAGTGGATGAGGCTCGACTGTGTGGTCCCAGTCTTCCCAATGAGCCCATAGCACGCCCAACTCTGGGTTGCCGGTTAGAGCCGAAAAATTCCACAATGATTTTTGAAGGGACTGAAGGGGATTCGAACCCACAACCTTCCAGTCGGTAGTCCGTTTCCGTTAACCACTACACCACGGCGGCTTGTCTCCTGCCAGTAGTTAAGCAAGCCATCGGCTGAATGAGAAAACCTAAATCACAGAGTTAAGTCTCATCCACTTCATGGGTTCCACATTGAGGATGTCGCTCAAATTTCATGAATTAAGTAATACCACAGACGTCTGTATCTTTCGATCCTGGTCGACATCAAGACGTATTACGAAATGAAGCATAGAAATAAGCCCTGTTGCACAATCTGAGTCCGAAACGGAGCTCTATAGCATCGTCAATACCAACCCTATTCTCATTTGTAATACTTATTAGCACTGTGAAAAATTTGTCTCAGATACTGTGGTCCTTCATACTCTGATCTCATAGTGACCACAGGTCTGGAGGTGTGTTGGAGAGCCAAAAATGAGATATATGGGGGCTGTGATACAGAGACGATGCAGAATAGTGGGCAGGAAATTATCAAATAAATAAATAAAAAACAAATAAACAGAACAAAAATACACAATCCCCCAAAACGAAACACTAATGTTTTCATGTCGACACCCACATCAGGTGATACTATGACCATCCTAGCACTGAGCAAACTGGTATTTCATCTTAGCAATGACGATTATAATGGCGGTGATGATGATGACGATGATGATAACGATAATGATGATGATGACTGTGATGATGATACTGACTCTGACGACGATGATTTTAATGACTCTGATGACTCTGATGATGACTCGTGACTCTGATGACTCTGATGATGACGATGACGACGACGACGATGACGACGACGATATGACGACGACGAGAGATGATGATGATGACGACGTCGACGACGACGATGATGACATGACGATAATATAACCATCCCAGCAGTCAGCAAACTGGTATTCTCTTTTAACAATGACTACGACAATGATGATGATGATGATGATGATCACGACGATGATGAGAGTGAAGTTGATAATAATAATGAATGTAATGATGGGTGTGAAGATGATGGTGGGTGGTGGTTGATGATGATGATCACGAGAATGATAATGGAAGAAACATTTTTTTCGCTGATGGTGATGATGACAGTGATAGCGACGAAGACGTAGAAAAGCATGATAATGATGACGTCGGCACTATGATGATGATAATGAAAAAGACAAGGAAGAGGGAGGAAATCGTCACTGAAGACGAGAAACAATTACATTATATTAACGTACAGATTGCTGGATTGACGGTGAGGATTGTTAAGTCCAGTTTAGTCAAGTCAAATCGAGTCAGGTCAACTCCATTATCCCTCATTGACAAATGACATAGTGTTCATAATTCACAGACATTGAAAAAAATCACTCACTCACTCACTCACTCACTCACTCACTCACCCACCCACCTACGCACCCACGCACTCACGCACTCACGCACTCACTCACTCACTCACTCACTCATTCACTCACTCACTCACTCACTCACTCACTCACTCACTCACATCGATCAATCAATCAATCAATCAACCAATCAACCAATCAATCAATCAATCCATCCATCCATCAATCAATCAATCAATCAAACTGAACGGATACAATTCATAAGATGGAAATATTAACCATTCAGTGACATTAAAACATGAAGATCGTCAATAAAACGTGAAGAACATGTACATAATTATCATTCTCTGATGGTGTTGAGGTGGTAACAGTACAGGATAGATCAGGAGAGAAGTTTCAGTTTCAGTTTCAGTTTCAGTTTCAAATTTCTCAAGATGTCTCCGCGTTCCCAATGAATTCCATAGACACTATCATCACAGGTGCCATGTGATGGAGAAAATACAGAATGATCACGGCACAAGCCTTAAGCCTGCACATAAACCCGTAAGCTGGCCTGGTCCTTGAGATCCCATATAGATAGTTCCATAACCCTGAGGTCGTAGATGAGCGAGATGGCAGAGATCTCAACTTTTCCCGGGGCCAGCACCACGAGGGCAGCGCCCATCCCCTTTCCCTCGATTCAAATTCATATTCATAATTATTCAATTTTTTTAAACAAGACTTCAGAAAAGCAAGAAGGCTAATTGGTCTTCAAGGGCTGGGACCTGGGAAATCAAACTATTTCTCCAATAGTTTATATCAAGGCCGCCGGACAATGCTCTGCTCTTCACGATTTTCCACTGCCGTGAGATCTTTAGCGTGCGCAGCCAGAAGGCACAATGGTCCGACTCGTTTTTCATCCCCTTCCAAAGGACTAGAAGTTCAGTTCGATTTTCCGGTCAAACTGGGGAGAAAAGTCGAGGCCTGTACGGGGAGCGAACCCTGTAACCACGAGTTTAGTTAATGGCAGGCGAACGTCTGAACCATTCTGCCACTCTTCTCCCTCAGGAGAGAAGACCACAGGTCACAGTGATGTCAGCATGATAAAGAAGACCCAGGGAGGCAGCGCTGGTGTTGCTCTTGCTTTAGTTCCTCTCCATGTCCAGACCCAATAAGCAATGCCAGCTTGGGATCCCGTTCGGGGGGTGTCAGACCTTGCTGAACAGCAAAACGGGCTGTGTCTGGAGCATCATGCCTGGACACTTTCGCAGCCGTTCAAACAACCCCTGTGGTTGAAGTAAGGCAACGTTGGGGGCTTCCGGCAGCTAATTGTCGAACTGTAGTAAGGGGAAAGGAGATGGCAGCTATGCGAGCTGGTGGCAGGGCGGGCTGCCCGAAAGAGAGTTGACCAGAGCGGGACGAGAGAGGGGTCTTCCATTCTCTCTTGGTCCAGAGGCTGGACTGTACCTGGTTGGTGCGCGTTGTGTGGCTATGTCCCGGGGTTTGTCATCTCCACACCTTGTCATTCGGTTGTAAACAAGGTGACTGATGACTGGGTCATGCAACGCATGGACAGCCCTCCTTTGCTCAGTGACATGTAGGCCTACGTCTATCGAGTGGCGTCGGAAACGTGTGGGGTAATTGTCCGGCAAAGAAAACAAACGAGACAGTCTTGATGGAGGCAGACACAAGTAGATCACTCATAAGGAAGATTAGGAAAAGACAAGCAACATTTATAGGCCATTTTATGAGGAAGGGGGATTTGGAGCACCTGGTCACAACGGGGAAGCTGGAGGGAAAGAGAGCACCAGGTAGACCCAGGGGGAGAATGCTGGACGGACTTGCAGAGTGGCTAGGGGCGAGGAGGTGGGGGAGATGCTGGGGGCAACGAGAGATAGAGATGGCTGGAAGTCCATGGTCGCCAACGCCATGCGGCAGGGCACCTGATGATGATGATGCATTGTCCGGAGAGTGGTGAGGCATTGGTGCTCCGGGTCCCATCGGCACCTTCGTGGTGTTTCTTGTTAACCTCTCCGTGTCCAGACCTAACAAGCAATGCTCAAACTCTCTCTGACACTGGTATGTCTCCTTTTCAGGCGTCCACACCCAAGACAGAAAGCTTACAAGCAGACAGAAAGAAAGAAGAAGATGCTGTTGATGGTGGGGTGATGGTGATGAGGATTACGGTGACGGTGGCGAAGAGGAGAAGGACGGTGAAGTGGAGGTTGTTGGTGTTGATGGTAACGAGATATGACATCGACAATCGACAACAGCGGCAACGATGCTGATAATAATGACGTTGATGACGATGGTGCCAAGAACAACAAAGAGCTCGAAATGAACATATGGGAAAACGAAAATTAAAAAAATATCAACTCAAAGCACACAAAAAAGAAAAAACAGAAAAAAAAAGGGGGGGGGGGGGGGGAAAGGAGAAGAAAGAAAACGAAAAGAAAAGAAATTGGGAATCTCAAAACCAGACCAAACCAAACCAGACCAGACCAGACCAAACCAGACCAGATCAGATCAGACCAGACCAGAACAGAACAGAAGAAAACAAAACAAAACAGAAAGAAGAAAACACTAATGTTGGGCATTTCACATAACGTTGTTCTTACCAAAAGCAGGAAGAATCAAGCAAAGAGCGAGCACTCGGTCCATCTTCGAAACGTTCACCCCAAACCTGTCAAAGCTTGACCCAAACTTGTTCTGACTTCGGCAATCCTCTCTTTAAATACAAGCCTACCAAAGATTAACACTTTAAATACATCCATCCTCAAGCTTTTTGAAAAGATTTAAAACCAGAGACATAAACTAAAGAGACAGGCAATTGCGCGTATGACACCACTAGCGATCAAATTCTCACTAAATCGACGCCAACTGATCAGTCTGTGTGTGTACAACAAGTCTCGCAGCTCCTATGATTTTTTTCAATGGTTTTATGCACCCTACGGAGTCTGATGCTGCACTGTGCACAACGAACTGCAGCCACACTGCCGAAGCGAGACAAACACAAATTTTGTTGTTATTGTTGTTGTTGTTGTTGTTGTGTTGCTTTTCAGATGTTGTTGTTGTTGTTGTTGCTTCTGTGGTGTCCCTGTTTTTCTCGGATGCGGGCAGGCGACATGTTACTGCACAGCGGGCGTGTATGGATGATATTTTCATATAAAAAATAAACCAGCCCTGGTGTTTTCATGTCAACACATACCAGCCCTGGTGTTTTCATGTCAACATGTACCCAGTCCTGGTGTGTTCGTTTTAAAAAATAAACCAGCCCTGGTGTTTTCATGTCAACATCTACCTGCCCTGGTGTTTTCATGTCAACACCTACCAGCCCTGGTGTTTTCATGTCAACTTCTATCAACCCTGGTGTTTTCATGTCAACATCTCCCAGCCCTGGTGTTTTCGCATCGACATATACCAGCCCTGGTGTTTTCGTATCAACAGATACCAGCCCTGGTGTTTTCATATCAAGACCTACCAGCCCTGGTGTTTTCGCATCAACATATACCAGCCCTGGTGTTTTCGCATCAACATATACCAGCCCTGGTGTTTTCGTATCAACAGATACCAGCCCTGGTGTTTTCATATCAAGACCTACCAGCCCTGGTGTTTTCATGTCAACATCTACAGCCTGGTGTGTTTTTTTAAACAGCCCTGGTGTTTTCATGTCAACATCTACCAGCCCTGGTGTTTTCATGTCGACATCTACCAGCCCTGGTGTTTTCATGTCAACATCTACCAGCCCTGGTGTTTTCATGGAAAAAAAATAACCAGTCCTGGTGTTTTCATGTCAACATAACCAGCCCTGGTGTTTTCATGTTAACATCTACCAGTCCTGGTGTTTTCATGTCGACATCTACCAGCCTGGTGTTTTCATGTCAACATCTACCAGCCCTGGTGTTTCTATGTCAACATCTACCAGCCCTGGTGTTTTCATGTTAACATCTACCAGCCCTGGTGTTTTCATGTCAACATCTACAAGCCTGGTGTTGTTGTTGTTTTAAACAGCCTGGTGTTTTCATGTCAACATCTACCAGCCCTGGTGTTTTCATGTCAACATCTACCAGCCTGGTGTTTTCATGTCAACATCTACCAGCCTGGTGTTTTCATGTCAACATCTACCAGTCCTGGTGTTTTCATGTCAACATAACCAGCCCTGGTGTTTTCATGTTAACATCTACCAGTCCTGGTGTTTTCATGTCGACATCTACCAGCCCTGGTGTTTTCATGTCAACATCTACCAGCCCTGGTGTTTCTATGTCAACATCTACCAGCCCTGGTGTTTTCATGTCAACATCTACCAGCCCTGGTGTTTTCATGTCAACATCTACCAGCCCTGGTGTTTTCATGTCATCATCTACCAGCCCTGGTGTTTCTATGTCATCATCTATCAACATTGGTGTTTCCATGTCAACATCTATCAACATTGGTGTTTCCATGTCAATATCTACCAGCCCCTGTGTTTTCTTGTCAACATCTACCTGCCCCTGTGTTTCCATGTCAACATCTACCAGTCCCTGTGTTTTCTTGTCAACATCTACCAGTCCTGGTGTTTTCATTTAAAAAATATACCAGCCCTGGTGTTTTCATGTCAACATCTACCAGCCCTGGTGTTTTCATGTCAACATCTACCAGCCCTGGTGTTTTCATGTCAACATCTACCAGTCCTGGTGTTTTCATGTCAACATAAACCAGCCCTGGTGTTTTCATGTTAACATCTACCAGTCCTGGTGTTTTCATGTCGACATCTACCAGCCCTGGTGTTTTCATGTCAACATCTACCAGCCCTGGTGTTTCTATGTCAACATCTACCAGCCCTGGTGTTTTCATGTTAACATCTACCAGCCCTGGTGTTTTCATGTCAACATCTACCAGCCCTGGTGTTTCCATGTCATCATCTACCAGCCCTGGTGTTTTCATGTTAACATCTACCAGCCCTGGTGTTTTCATGTCAACATCTACCAGCCCTGGTGTTTCTATGTCAACATCTACCAGCCCTGGTGTTTTCATGTTAACATCTACCAGCCCTGGTGTTTTCATGTCAACATCTACCAGCCCTGGTGTTTCTATGTCAACATCTATCAACATTGGTGTTTCCATGTCAACATCTATCAACATTGGTGTTTCCATGTCAACATCTACCAGCCCCTGTGTTTTCTTGTCAACATCTACCAGTCCTGGTGTTTTCATTTAAAAATATACCAGCCCTGGTGTTTTCTTGTCAACATCTAGCAACCCTGGTGTTTCATGTCAACATCTAGCAGCCCTGATGTTTTCATGTCAAATCTACCAATCTTGATGTTTTCATGTCAACATCTACCACCAACCCTGATGTTTTCATGTCAACATCTACCAACCTTGATGTTTTCATATCAACATCTACCACCAACCCTGATGTTTCATGTCAACGGATACCAGTCTGGTGCTTTCATGTCAACATGTACCAGCCTGGTGTTTTCATTAAAAAAAAAAAACAGCCCTGGTGTTTTCATGTCAACATCTACCAACCTGGTGTTTTCATGTCAACATAACCAGACTGGTGTTTTGATTTAAAAAAATATACCAACCCTGGTGTTTCCATGTCAACATCTACCAACCCTGGTGTTTTCATGTTAACATATACCAGCCCTGTTGCTTCCATGTCAACATCTACCAGCCCTGGTGTTTTCGTGTCAACATCTACCAGCCCTGGTGTTTTCATGTTAACATAACCAGACCTGTTTATTCCATGTCAACATCTACCAGCCCTGGTGTTTTCATGTCAACATCTACCAGTCCTGGTGTTTTCATGTTAACATATACTAGCCCTGTTTATTCCATGTCAACATCTACCAGCCCTGGTGTTTTCATGTCAACATCTACCAGCCCTGGTGTTTTCATGTTAACATCTACCAGTCCTGGTGTTTTCATGTCAACATCTACCAGCCCTGGTGTTTTCATGTCAACATCTACCAGTCCTGGTGTTTTCATGTTAACATATACCAGCCCTGTTTATTCCATGTCAACATCTACCAGCCCTGGTGTTTTCATGTCAACATCTACCAGTCCTGGTGTTTTCATGTTAGCATCTACCAGCCCTGGTGTTTTCATGTAAAAAAAAAAAACAGCCCTGGTGTTTTCATGTAAAACATAAACCAGCCCCGGTGTTTTCATTTCAACATCTACCATCCCGGTGTTTTCATGTCAACATATTCCAGCCACTGACATGACTTTCCGGTATCCTTTAAATTAACGTGCATATTTCATGTTCTGATTGCTTATACATGCACGTATGAAGCGGGTTTAGGCACTGGCAAGTCTACGCACATGTTGATCTGGGAAATCGGAAAAATCTTCACCCACCAGTCGCCGTGGTGTAGTGATTCACGTAACGGACTACCGACTGGAAAGCTGTGAGTTCGAATCCCCATCGGTCCCTTCAAAACTATATCATCGTGGGATTTTTCGGCTCTAACCGGCTCCTATCCAGAGTTGGGCGTGCTATGGGCTCATTGGGAAGACTGGGACCACACAGTCGAGTCTCATCCACTTCACGGGTGTGTCATTGAGGGTGTTGCTCAAATCTTCTGACAAGCACCACAGGTGTCTGTATCTCTGGGGGCTGGTTAACGCCAGGATATATTATGATAGTAAGCGTAGAGTACAACCCTGTCACGCAGTGTCAATCCTAGATGGAACTCCATAGCATCATGATTGCCATCCTCATCGATATCATCATCATCGCATTGTAGTAAAAAAAAAAAAAAAACTGTGCCAGCTTCTGTGGCCATTAGATGGCGTAGAAAATGGGACCAAAAAAAAAAACAAAAAAAAAGGTTAGCACAAAGGTATCCTGCCTGAGTGCGATGATCCAATTAAAAAAAATCTTCACCGTTTACCCACCAGGCGGAGGCGTCTAAGCGGATCGAACTCAGGATCTTACCACTGGACGTCTGACGTTTACCCACTGGACTACCAGGCAAGTCGAACACAAAATGGTGATTAGAATGAGTGGAAGTTCTCTCTCTCTCTCTCTCTCTCTCTCTCTCTCTCTCTCTCTCTCTCTCTCTCTCTCTCTCTCTCTCTCTCTCTTTTTTTTATTTTTTATTTTTTTTATTTTTTTTTTAAGTGCTGACTGTGTACTTTTGTTGATTTCATTGTAATGATATATTACATTTTAGTATTCAGCATGTATCTTCTCTAAGCTGTAGATCTACTTGTTGCTGTAAACAAATGTCGTGTGTGTAGAATAGCAACGGCAAGTTTGAAAAATGGCTTCTGGTTAATAAATTTTACCGTTGGAAAATAAAGCGTCATTGTCATTATCATTGTCATTGTCATTGTCTCTGTCTGTCTTCTCTCTCTGTCTCTTCTCTCTCTCTGTCTCTTCTGCTCTGCTCCTGTCTGTCTCTCTCTCTCTCTGTCTGTCTCTCTCTGTCTCTGTCTCTCTCTGTCTCTGTCTTTCTGTCTTTCTGTCTCTGTCTTCTTGTCTCTGTCTCTGTCTGTCTCTTCTGTCTCTGTCTCTCTCTCTCTCTCTCTCTCTCTCTCTCTCTCTCTCTCTCTCTCTCTCTCTTCATGTCTCTGATCAAACCCAGACTGAAACTGTACCCAAACAACTGATTAGCTTTGCAGAAAACTTAAGCAAACAGTCATCTCATGTAACCCCCCCCCCCCACAGATCCAGGAACAGGCCGAGGTGACCCTGTCATGATGAGATAACCCTTAAGAGTCCATCCACCCCTGTAAGGATTTTCTGCTGTAGGCAAAGTGCAAATGATGGGTGGGACCAAGTGGGACCTGTCTCTCTCCCTCTCAGTGATTCATTTTGATTGTGAAGGGGTGTACATGTAGTAGACGTTTGCACAAGGTTGGTTGTGTGGGTGGCTAATGAGAGAGAGAGGAAAAAGGAAAGAGGGGCCGACTGAGAAAGAGAGGGGTGCAGCTGGAAGATCGACAGTCAAATGATGTAAGGATTTGTTTTCAAACGACTAGCTAATTCTATCAAAGTAAATTTTTTGTAAAATTGTGGCACACACACACACAGAAAAACTCATCTTTCTGAAACCAGAAAAAAAAAAAAAACATGAAAAAGAATAAGAACGCGTATTTAATACAACAAGACAAGACAGGTGCAAATTTTCGGCCAACTGGCCTTTGTCAAGCGTAAGATCACAAACAAACAACACCAGATACAAAAATTAGGAGGAGAAGATTGAAAATTTGCCTGTCTCGTTTTGTTGTATTAAATACACGTTCTTATTCTTTTTCGTGTTTTTTTTTTTTTTTCAGATAAAATAATTAGGAGAAAAACTGAACTGTGAAAAATTTGCGCCTGTCCTTGTTTTGTTGCATTAAATACGCGTTCTTTATTCTTTTTCCTGTTTTTTTCTGGTTCCTGTTTGCTTGAACGCGGGCGGTCACACTTGTTTTGGATATCTTTCTGAAAGGCTATCCAGTACCCCCGTTGTGAATGAATTTCTGACCCTGTTGAGGATTTGTTAAAGAGCTGTGAGTTTGTAGCAGAGTAAAGTGACAGCGACCTGAACTACCCTCCTTTGGCTAGCGCTATGAAAATAAAACCGGTGCCCATTTTCTCTCCATCTCTGCTTATCTTTCATGTGTGCAGACCTGTTAGTGCCTAAACCCCCTTCGATAGTATACGGCGCAAGGAGAACACAAGTTATGCACGTTAAAGATCCCCTTAGTGATGTCAATGTCCAGTGACTTGTGGAGGCATGAAAACATCCAGCATGCAAGCCCAAATTGAAGACGAAGGATGCAGACTGCGCATCAACATTCCTGCAATGCACAGTGTGGGCAAAAACAAACAAACAACACAACAAAAACAAAACAAAACAAACAAACAAAAAACAACGTGCATACACACATCCGAGAAAAATGAGCATGCGAAAAAAAAAAAAGTCACCCCCCTATTTTCTTTGGGGGGTAGGGTGGGGTGGGGATGACTGAAAACAGAACCCTGGACATCTGACTTATCTCCCTGACAAGGTGGGCATTCTTTCCACGGGGCCCCCAGCCCACAACTTCTAAGTGAAGATAATGGATGCTGAGGTACTGGAAATTTTGCCTCGTTGGGCAGTACAACTACAGAGGCTATCTATCATTTATACACATCTCTCGCCTCCTTCTGTACCACTCTATTCCATCCTCTCTCTATCCCTGTCCCGTTGAAACTCCAGGATGTGATTTAACAAAACAAACAAGCCTCTCGCCAGTTCTTCTCGTTACAGCTGCCCACGTTGCCAGACAATCCAGTCACCCACTCATATTCATGAGGAGTGAGCGACATAGCCCTTAACCCTTTGCCTCCCCTACCTTATCCACCAGCATTCTGCATAATTTACACCAAGCTCGCAAACCAAAAACTTCACCCTTTGACTCCTCACCCCATTCACCAGCTTCCTGCAGGGAGTCAAAGGGTTAAAGTTTTTGCAGTTGGTGGATAGGGTGCAGGAGTCAAAGGGTTAAGTTTTTGCAGTTGGTGGATATGGTGAGGGAGTTAAAGGTTAAGTTTTTGCAGTTGGTGGATAGGATGAGATAGTCAAAGGGTTAAGTTTTTGCAGTTGGTGGATAGGGGAGCACGAGTCAAACGGTTAAAACACATGTTCAGGATGCGTGAAACCTGTGTTCGAGTTACAGATCGAAAAACCAGTTTTTCTCGACACCCCCCCCCCTTCCCAACGTCCCCTCCTCCCTCCCCTTCCATTTTATTGGGATTTGAGTGATGGTCTGGGTGCTCGTCTTTCGGATGAGACAATGCTCTGAGGGCCCATGCAGTAGAAAGTACTCACCTAGGTTAAAAACAATGATCTGAGGGCCCATGAGTATAAAGTACTCCCCTACGTTAAAAACAAATCTGAGGGCCCTGAGTAGAAAGTACTCACCGTAGTTAAAAACAATGATATGAGGGCCATGAGTAAAAGTACTCACCGTACTTAAAAACAATGATTGAGGGCCCATGAGTAAAAGTACTCACCATACGTTAAAAACAATGATATGAGGGCCTTTGAGTAGAAAGTACTCACCGTAGTTAAAAACAATGATATGAGGGCCCATGAGTAGAAAGTACTCACCGTACGTTAAAAACAATATGAGGGCCCATGAGTAGAAAGTACTCACCGTACGTTAAAAACATTCAATGATCTGAGGGCCCATGAGTAGAAAATACTCACCGTACGTTAAAAACAATGATCTGAGGGCCCATGAGTAGAAAGTACTCACCGTACGTTAAGAAACAATGATCTGAGGGCCCATGAGTAGAAAATACTCACCATACGTTAAAAACAATTTATCTGAGGGCCCATGAGTAGAAAATACTCACCATACGTTAAAAACAATGATCTGAGGGCCCATGAGTAGAAAGTACTCACCGTACGTTAAAAACAATGATGAGGCCCATGAGTAGAAAGTACTCACCTATGTTAAAAACAATGATATGAGGGCCCCATATGAGTAGAAAGAACTCACCATACGTTAAAAACAATATCTGAGGGCCCATGAGTAGAAAGTACTCACCATACGTTAAAAACAATGATGAGGGCCCGTGAGTAGAAAGTACTCACCGTACGTTAAAAACAATATGAGGCCCATAGAGTAGAAAATACTCACCGTAGTTAAAAACAATGATCTGAGGGCCCATGAGTAGAAAATACTCACCTACGTTAGAAACAATGATCTGAGGGCCCATGAGTAGAAAGTACTCACCGTACATTAAAAACAATGATCTGAGAGCCCATGAGTAGAAATACTCACCATACGTTAATAACAATGATCTGAGGGCCATGAGTAGAAATACTCACCGTACGTTAAAAACAATATCTGAGGGCCCATATGAGTAGAAAGTACTCACGTAGTTAAAAAACAAAGATGCTTGACCATGGCAAAGTCGTAGAAAAATGTTTTTCACCAAGTAAAAATTAATTACACAGAAGGGAAGTAGTAAATCACCACCCTTACCTAAAAAACAATGATAAAGGGCACACAGTAAAAGACGCACGACGGAAAACACAATAACATATGAGTAGAAAGTACTCACCGTATGTTAAAAACAATTATCTGAGGGCCCATATGAGTAGAAAGTACTCACCATACGTTAAAAACAATGATCTGAGGGCCCATGAGTAGAAAGTACTCACCGTACATTAAAAACAATGATCTGAGAGCCCATGAGTAGAAAGTACTCACCGTACATTAATAACAATGATCTGAGGGCCCATGAGTAGAAAGTACTCACCTTTCGTTAAAAACAATGATCTGAGGGCCCATGAGTAGAAAGTACTCATCGTACGTTAAAACCAGCAACAAAAGAGTTGGCTTCGTATCCATGGCAAAGTTCTGTAGAAAAATGTCTTTTCATAGGCCCAGAGTAAAGAGAATTAATTACACAGAAGGGAAGTTACGTAATGCCACCCACCCTTCCTCTAAAAAAAAAAAAAAAAGAAAGACACACACACGCGCGCGAGCGCACGCGCACACACACATACACACAAAAACCACACGCACAATTTGTCCTTAAATCTGTATTACAATACACTTTCAAAATTGATAAAATTGGACTTATTCCACGATTTCAGCAAATTCCATCTACTTCAAAGGGATATAATCCAGCGTCTTTAACTTACAAACCTATGCTGGAAGAAATGTTCGATAATGCGCTCACACACACACACACACACACACACAACACACACACACACACACACACACACACACACACACACACACACACCACACACACACACACACACACACACACACACACGCACACACAATTTTGTTCTTACTCTTATATGAAATTCTGCTTCCTCAAATTTCTTCAATTTTAATCCATCTTTCCATTTATACAGCCAACATATCGTGTCATAGAAGAAGACATGTTTCATGTAAACACATGGAGCGTTATGATTCTCCTTTACTCACGATGACCAAAGCACAGCTTAAAACTGTCGATGGTCATATGTGTAACACACAACTGAGTTTTCTATAATACAGAAAAAATAGAAATCAAGTTGGCTTGTAGGCTACCACTATTGTTCTATCTTCTCAAAAGTATGCTTGTACCACTATTGTTCTATCTTCTCAAAAGTATGCTTGTACCACCATGTTCTATCTTCTCAAAAGTAAGCTTGTACCACCATGTTCTATCTTCTCAAAAGAAAGCCAGTACCACTATTGTTCTATCTTATCAAAAGAAAGCCAGTACCACTATTGTTCTATCTTATCAAAGGGAAGCTGTACCACTATTGTTCTATCTTATCAAAGGGAAGCCTGTACCACTATTGTTCTATCTTCTCAAAAGTAAGCCTGCACCACTATTGTTCTATCTTCTCAAAAGTATGCTTGTACCACTATGTTCCATCTTCTCAAAAGAAAGCCTGTACCACTATTGTTCTATCTTCTCAAAAGAAAGCCTGTACCACTATTGTTCTATTTTCTCAAAAGTATGCTAGTACTACTATTGTTCTATCTTCTCAAAAGAAAGCCTGTACCACTATTGTTCTATCTTCTCAAAAGAAAGCCTGTACCACTATTGTTCTATCTTCTCAAAAGCAAGCTTGTACTACTATTGTTCTATTTTCTCAAAAGTATGCTTGTACTACTATTGTTCTATCTTCTCAAAAGTAAGCCAGTACCACCATGTTCTGTCTTCTCATGAAAATAAACTCATGCAAACACAAAAGTGCATGCAATCCCCCCCCCCTCCACCTCGCATGCTCGCACACGCACATGCAAAAACAAACAGACTTAAGCACAAACATACGCCCAAACACATGCACGATTGTAAGCACGTAGGCTACATATTCACACATACATCCACACACACGCACGTACACACGCACATCCGCCTGCACATAAACATAAAAACACACGCTCTCACACATACAGCACTCACTTACACACACACACACATATTTTTTATACCTCTTTCAAGAAAGGTAATTGGAAAAAGAGTTTGGGGGTTTTTTTCATAGGAAAAGGGAGACTGTTAGAATAGCTCGACCATCCTGTTCTTAACTTATCACAACCATAATCAAGTACCCCCTTTCCATTATAATAATAATAATAATAATTACAATATTTATATAGCGCAAAATCTTGATAAAATCAAATCTAAGCGCTGAAGCAGACACACACGCACGCACGCACGCACGCACGCACGCACACACACGCACACACACACACACACCACACACACACACACGCATGGCTATAAATGGGGAGAAAGAATAAAAGCAATAAAAGCAAGAATAAAAGCAATGGAAAATTATAGAGAGCATAGCATATACAATTATATATTATAACCATGTGATTCCCCTCCGAGCGGAGACAGGCTGCAGAGGGGGGAGGGGGGGTTGAGTGAGGTTAGGATTTTATGCAGAGGAGAAAAGGTGAGTTTTGAGAGCGGACTTGAAGGAGACAAAAGTAGGTTGCTGACGGACTGAGAGAGGAAGTTTGTTCCAGGAGAGTGGACCAGAAACAGAGAAGGCTCGTGGACCATAGGTATTGAGCTTAGTGCGTGGAAAGCGAAAAGTCAGAGGATCGGAGGCAGAGCGGAGGGTACGTGAGGGAACATAGATCTCAAGTAGGCTTGACAGGTAATCGGGGGCTGCGTTATTGAGGCTTTTGTAGCACATGGTGTCTAGTTTGTATTGTATGCGCTTTGATACAGGGAGCCAGTGAAGTTGTGCCAGGAGAGGAGATATGTGGTCAGCTTTTTTCTTTTTGAGTACAAGGCGTACAGCATTGTTTTGAATGCGCTGTAGGATGTCAATGGTGGAGGCAGGAAGACCAGACAGGAGTGAATTGCAATAGTCAATGCGAGACATTATGAAGGAGAGAACGAGTTTTGCAGTTGTTTCGACAGAGAGATACTTCCTGATCAGCCATTCCACCAGTGACATGTTATTCGTGTGGACGCAAACGTCACAGAAACACACACGCACGCACAAACATACGCACACACACGCTCGCGCACACACATACGTGTCACCTGTAATTTTTGTGGTGACATGCACACACATACGCGCGCGCGCGCGCACACACACACACACACACACACACACACACACACACACACACAACACACACACACACACACACACACACACACACACACACACACACACAACAAACAAACAACACACACACACACGTTCTCATCACATTCAACTTGCTGGTACCGATGAATCCACAAAAGAACACAACCTTCGCGTTTCTGTCATTACAGCAACTTTATTGTAAGATAAAGAAAGTTAAATAATGATACAAAGACCGATAATACTACTACGAAGAATAGGCCTACTAATACTGATAACAATAATAACAATCATCATCATCATCATAATAATAATAATAACGATAATAATAATAATAGCATCAACAATATGATAATAACAAATGATGATGATGATAATAATGCTGATAATAAAATGTGGAACTTAATCCATATATTTGAGTCATCAGAATATATTGCAAAAGAAACGAAATTATTGTTGTTATAATGCTATTTTTATCATTGTTGTTGTTTTTATTATCATTACTAACATTATCATCAGCAGCAGCAGCAGCATTATAACAACGACAACAATAATAACAACCACACCAACAACAACAATAAAGATGGGTACTTAATCCATATAATTATTTGAGCCATGGGTAAGTTAGTGCAAAAGACACAAAGTTATCATTGCTGGGGGAAGGGGGAATTATAACAATAACAACGATAATAACAATAACAGCAGACACAGCAACAACAGACGGCAGACGACCGGCTTATCAAAGCACCTGACTTGGACTTCAAAAGGTCTGAGTTCGATTTTCAGACAGACTACGACTTATCTGCCCTCCCTTGGACCCCGAGTGGTGGTCCCAGTACTGGGCCTTCGTGTGTGACAATAATCTGACGTTTCGTGTGCAGAATGATCTTAGCGCATGTAAAAGAACCCATGGCAACAGAGGAGCTCTCCCTGGCAGCATTCTCTTGTGGAAGAAAATTGATTACCCAAGGTAAACAAGAACGCGCAAGCATACACACACCACCACCACCACCACCACCATCATCACCCACACACACACAACACACACACACACACACACACACACACACACACACACACACACACACACACAGAGGTTGGGAGGGAAAACAACCAAACTACTAAACTCATAAAAAAAAAATGGCTGTATAAGAGGCGCCAGCCTTTCCACTTCACAACCACATCTTTTAAAATCAAAAATACCGGGTAATAAACAAAACCATCTTATTTCAAATGAACGAATGGATCTAAGATATTTCTATCGGCAGTCGTACACACGCACACGCCGCGGTCTGAAACCTTGCCTTCCCTTTTTAACCCTTTCACTCCCGCACCCTATCCACCAACAGCAAAAACTTAACCCTTTGACTCCCTCACCCTATCCACCAGCTTCCTGCAGAAAGCTGGTGGATAGGGTGAAGGAGTCAAAGATTAAAGTTTTTGCTTTGCAGGAAGCTGGTGGATAGGATGAGTGAGTCAAAGGGTTAAAGTTCTTGCTTGGCTGACATGGTTCACAATGTAGGATCCCGCAGGCAGGGTGCCAGAGTCAAAGGGTTAAAAGAGAATGGAAGTGAAATTTCTCAGTTTTGTTCTCAAACAAAACGAAACATAACCACTGTAAGAAACATTGCTGTTTTGATTGTTTTAAAACTCAGCGATAAACGTTATCAATGAAAGTGAAATTTCTCAGTTTTGTTCTCAAACAAAACGAAACATAACCACTGTAAGAAACATTGCTGTTTTGATTGTTTTAAAACTCAGCGATAAACGTTATCAATGAAAGTGAAATTTCTCTGTTTTGTTCTCAAACAAAACGAAACGTAACTACTGAAAGAAACATTGCTGTTTGATTGGTTTAATACTCGGTGATAAACGTTACCACTGTTAGTGTTCTTCCATCGTTCCACATCTATAGGGGCAGGCCAAATCTGGCGACGAAGGCGTCAGTTTTCTGTCTGTCTGTCTGTCTGTTTGTCTGTCTGTCCCTCTGTCTAACTGCCTATTTTCTTCTTCCTCCTCTTCTTCTTCATTCTGTTTCTTTTCTTTTCTTCTTTTTTCTTTTCTTTTCCAGTTCTTGCTGGCTGCCATGGACTTATGCCGTCAGCGGAGTTGTTGGTCATGCCTCCTTGTCGCCCCACTACTTTTGTTAACCCTTTGACTCCCACACCCTATCCACCAACTGCAAAAACTTAACCCTTCGACTCACTCACCCTATCCACCAACTTTCTGCAGAAAGCTGGCGGATAAGGAGAGGGAGTCAAAGGGTTAAGATTTTGCTTTGCTAGCATGGTTGGCAATTCAGAATGCTGACTGGTGGACAGGGTGCGGGAGCCAAAGGGTTAATGATGTCCATGATTTGATTTGGTGCCAGTAAAATGTTATACATAAAAAACATACATACAAACATAAATAAACACAACTTCATGAAATAAGCACTCAACACATATATTACGCACTCACATTTTTGTAATGGTAGATGTAGATGATTGTACATAATGATACAGCCCATCAAGTGATGATAATACATAATGATACAGCCCACAGAGAAGATCAACATGTTCAGTTGAATGATCATAACACAAGTTACATACATGCACGGGAATGATGCCAAATGGTCTGTAAAATGACTACCGGACTGTTCAGCACACAACCAACAAAGAAAAAGAAAAATAACAGCAACAAACAAACAAAGGATTTAAATTTTGAATGATATGATATGAAGATAAAAACCTATTACCGGGGAAAAACATAATATACACACAGAAACCATCTTTATGACACCAAATGGTACCGGGTACAAAAAAAACTGTGATAAAAAATTATCAGGAACAGAAATGAAAATAAACCAAAACAGGAGGATTTTCTATAATCAATTACCATAGAGCTTATTACCGGAATAACAGGAACACAGGAAAACAAAACAAAACAAAACAAAACAAAAACAAAACAAAAAAAGGAAAACCAAACAAAAGGATTGCGAGGTATAAAGATGTGATCTAATGAAGTGATCATGAGTTGGGTAAAAAAAAAAATGGTTTGACACACATAAACGAAACAATTATGCCAGGCTCAATAAAGTTGTAAAGATTAGAAAACAATTCTATAAAAAGAGAAGACAAAGAAAAACAATCAGAACAGGAAACAGGACAAGACAAAAAACAAGACAAGACAAGGTAAGACATAGCAAGACAAGGCAAGACAAAACAAGACAAAATACCAAGACAAGTGATTTTCTGTAACACACACACACACACACACACACACACACACACACACCACACACACACACACACACACACACACACACACACACACACACTCGCTTTACGCACACACTCGCTTTACGCACACACAAACATGCATACATGCACGCACATTTGTGCTTGCTGTTCAGTTTATTATGCACAGGATATATCAAATCAACACAGAAAAGAAACAAGACAAGAGATGACAAGACAAAACATACACAAGACAGAACATGTCAACTACAGACCAATGAAGTTCTATATACAAAAATCTAACATTACAACAATTTGCCTCTCAGTTCAATAATACCATAGTTTACGTCAAAAAGACATCAGTCAGGAAATGGCCATACAAAATACACACGGGACAAAAGAAGGCTTGCCCAGACAGGGCAGACGAATTTTGGATGAAAACCCAACAGTCGTTTTAGGGCTGTAATTCCACCGTGCATTCTGAATATGAAAGGATTTTTTACATGTATGGCATTTCTTTCTTTTATTGGGGGGGGGGGGGGGCGAGAGGTATGGTTGAGGGGGAAGGGATTTTTCTTTTTCCTTTTTTTATACCAAGCTATAATCTATATAAATGAAATGAAAGACAAGATCAGACACAACCAATCGTCTTTTTCTTTCTTGTCTTTTTTTTTTCATTTTTTTTTTTTTTCAATGAAAGACAATAGAAGTGCCGACAGTTGCCATTTGATTCACTGTGTGAATACCATACTATACATAGACAGGACAAGGTAAAACAAGACACAAAAGGCAACCGAAAATACAGAATTTGGTCTTGGGACTTTAAAAAATGCGTAATTATACGATCATAATGATTATGGATGAATTTTGTGGAGATTCCAAGGTTACAAGTTATCGAAATACAAAAAAGAGAAAAATCTTGATGCTAAATTGCTGCGACCTATCTACCCGGGGTAAAACAGCCCATACATCACGGGGGAAAAAAAGTTCTGTTGTGAAAAATACAGATATAGAGATGATTAAGCGGTTATCTAAGTTCACACATAAAAAAGAACAATGTGATTTTTTTAAAATTCAAAAAAAACACACACACACACACGCGCGCGCGCGCACAAAACATTCACGCACATACATACATGCATGTATGCATGCATGCATACATACATATATATATATGTGTGTGTGTGTGTGTGTATATATATATACATACAGAGAGAGAAAGAGGCTACATATGTATGAATGTGTATACACATGTTTATATACGTATACATACATACATACATCATACATATATATATACATACATGCATACATACATATTATATAATTTATATATATACTATATATATATATATATATATATATATATATATATATATCACACACACGCGCGCGCGCACACACACACACACACACACACACACACACACACACACACACACACACACACACACACACACACACACACACACACACACACAATAAGACGAATGAAAGTAATGCCAGACGAACGTTTACGGCGGTCAACACAAACATATACATTTTTTTGGGTTTCATCGTGCCGATTCGATACCAGCTAAATATCAAGCACCCAGAGACTCAAGCATAAAGCGTTATAGTCATAAGATTGCTGACAAAAGAACGCACAACCTGAGTTACAAAATATCATATCACATATCAAGTACAACAAAATACACTGCATAATCTTGACCAAAAAGTATGATTGTGCTGCAGAAAGAACTGCCTATAAAAGTAGGTTCGACAATGTGAAATGATAAAAAAATATATAAATAAAAAAGAGCGACAACACCCCTTACCGAATAATGAAGAAACGAATGATACGTTCACACAAAAAAGTAACAATAAATAAATAAATTAAATGAATAATAAACAAATAAACAAAAATGATTAAGTAAATAAATACATACATACATAAATAAACAAATAATAAATAGAATAAAATAGAATTCAAAAATAAAACAAAATAAAATAAAATAAAATAAAATAAAATAAAATAAAATAAATAAAATAAAAATAACAATAAAAAGACCAGTAACTTTTAAACATACTATCTGATGAACCCCTAAAGTCTCAATGAATGTAGAATCACAAGTAAATTCACAATTCTTCCCAACTTCTTTGGGAAAGGTGTCAATCAAAAAAACAAACAAACAAACAAAAAAATTCCAAAGCACAAAAGAGCCAAATCCAGATATGTTTTCTTCTTTCTCCCTCTTTACACTGTCCGCTCGTATCATCACAGGTGTCGCTGGGACAAAGAGATGACGGTAAGCAACAAGCTGGAAAGCCTGAAGGGGAGAAATGTATACCAGAGTAACGGCAAAGTCTCTTTCACGTCATCAATCCTTCCTTGGTTTGCCTCTATGCTTTAACCCTTTGACTCCTGCACCCTATCCACCAACTGCAAAAACTTAACCCTTTGACTCCCTCACCCTATCCACCAGCCTCCTGCAGGCTGGTAGATAAGCTGAAGGAGTCAAAGGGTTAAGTTTTTGCTTTGCAACTATAGTTGAAAATGCAGGATGCTGGTGGCCAGGGTGCGGGAGTCAAATCTACATATCTTTTTCAGTTTTTCGATATAATTATTATTGAGCTAGCTGGTATGGTTGCAGATGACCAACCCACTTAATTCTCTGTTGATGACTATAAAGGCAGACTGGCGCTTTTCCCATCATTTCTCTGATTTTGATGTCAGCCCAGATAGAGCAGTCCTTAAGATCAATGCAGTAAATGGCCATCGCCAAGGCTGTGAAGAACCATCATCTCTACACATTGGAGACTACGACCTCAATACTGTCCACAAAGTTCAGTACTTGGAGTCCACCATAAGTGACAACCTCTCTCTGGGCGCTGAAATCAGCGCCAGAATAGCAAAGGCCTCATCTGTTATGGCTAAACTGAACAAGCGGGTCTGGTCCAACAGCAGTCTCACTGCGAACACCAAAATGCAGGTGTACAGAGCATGTGTGTTGAGCACACTTCTCTACACAAGTGAAACCTGGACCACATACGCCAGCCAAGAAAAGAGGCGCAACATTTTCCATCTCTGCTGCTTGCGACGCATCCTCGGCATCCAATGGCAAGACAAGGTGACCAACACAGAGGTCCTCCGTCGTGCGGGCCTACGGACCATCTTTGCCCTTCTAAGCCAACGCCGACTACGCTGGCTTGGCCATGTGCGTCGAATGGAGGATGGACGCATACCAAAAGACGTTCTCTACGGCGAACTGGTAAACCGGAAGCGAACTCCAGGACGCCCACAGCTACGCTTTGTAGACGCATGCAAAACGGGACCTTAGAAGCTCAGGGATTGACCCAGGCTCTTGGGAGACTCTGGCGGAGGACAGGGCAGCTTGGCGGACAGCCGTTCAGCAAGGCGTTGTGAATGCGGAGAGGAGGAGAGCAGAAAGCAACGTTCCAGAAACCAGACCACAGCGACCCAATTTGTATGTGGCAGATGTGACAGAGATTGCCACTCAAGAATCGGCCTGCACAGCCACAGCAGAAAGTGCACGTCATGACCACGCCTCCTGGTGCAGACTATCATCTCCTGAGATGTACATGTAAAGAGGCCGGCGACGGTATGGTTGCAGATGACCAACCCACTTAATTCTCTGTTGATGACTATAAAGGCAGACTGGCGCTTTTCCCATCATTTCTCTGATCTTGATATCAGCCCAGATAGAGCAGTCCTTAAGATCAATGCAGTAAATGGCCATTCCTTAGATTATAAAGTAACAACAATTGGCTATTCTGCGAACTATGACGTCATCAGCATCGATTCCTTCCTGTTTTGTCGGATCAGTTTCAGTTTCAGTTTCAATTTCTCAAATGACGTCTCCGCGCTCGGAATGAATTTCATATGCACTATCGTCACAGGTGCCATGTGATGGAGAACATCCACAATGATCACAGCACACGCCTTAAGCCCGCACATAAACCCACGAGCTGGCCAGGTCCTGAGGTCCTACCTTGATAGTTCCATAACCCTCGGGTCGTAGGGGAGTGAGGTAGCAGGGACCTCAACTTTTCCCGGGGCCAGCATTAAAACATCCTGTTACAACTTCTCGTGACTATTTACTTTGAATATCAGCTGCATACAGCTGGGCAAAGCGAAAGTCATCCTTTGTATCAACACCTTTACACCTCGAAACATCATGGGGGCAAGTCAATATTAGTTTGTTGTTTGGTAATCATATTACATTTATGTGGAGATAGGTTGCTCTAATTCACGATGGGGTTTTTCTTCTTCTCAAGTCTCTTACATTTTCTTTTTTAACCTCAGTCATGCTTGTTTGTTTGTTCGTAGTTGTTTTTTGTTGTTGTTGTTTTTTATCGTAAACTTCTCTGGTCAGAACTGTTTGTAAGTTGACCATCTTTCTCTTCTGGAATAACAAAAAAATGCCAAAAACTGAACTGACGCAAGTCCAATGACACAGCAGCGATATTTTGTATTCATGTTCATGATTCCCGTCGCATAGCGAGACGAGAATATCACAGAGACTAAAACAGCTTGCTGCCTGTCTCCCTATGTCCGAGTCTGTGGCCATTCCTGGCATTTACGACACCTAATTTGGCAAAGCGAACATATATGAAAGAGCCATAAAACAAGTGGAGATTCTTACAGACATAAGATTATGGAAATCTTCAAATTGATGCCACATCACCACGTGACAGTCAGGCCACCACAACTGTCGGCCATTTTGGAAGCGGAAATGTAGTATACGCCAAAGACATTATAAAAAATATAATGCCTTTGGTATAGGTACACAATGGAATTGGAAGGTTCACAAGGGGTATCACTGTCTGTTATCATCATTTGCACTGAAGGCCCAACCAACAGCTCAGAGCCACACCAGAGCTATAACAACATCAAACAAAACACACATTTTCACACATCGATAACTCGGGGGGGGGGGGGGGGGGGGGGGGGCAACGACAAAATCTGGGAAAGAAAATTAGATACATGTACACAAATCATTCCATTCATGCAAATAAATTGAGGACATTGAGGACATGTATCCCCCTAACGTTGGGCATTCAACAGAACTTACTACCAAGGAAGGTTTGGAGGGTATGGAAAAAAACAAACAAACAAACAAAAGCTGAATAAAATACACAAACATAATTAAGAACACAAAATCGAAAATTGCCACTAAGTAGTCCACAATTCCTTAGAGCTAAAAATGTAACTAATATACATATCCAATTACTAATCCTAACAGATAGACAGTATGTTACGCTTTATGGAAAAAATACAGGTCAATGGACAAATATGGCAGAAAATGAGAAAGGAACAGATAACAGAGAGCAAAGAAGCAAGGCAGAAATAAAGAGAGTGACAGAACAGAAATAATTTCTAGCACAGAATTTCCATTAGAAGAAGAGGATGGTATTTATACTGAAGCCCTAGACACGAGCGGAATGATCATCAGTCAGCAATGTCTTTACTTGTCACTGGCTTCTGTCAACAAAACAAATGTAGACATGGTTTCTTTACAAAAATCAGTGTTTCATTTTCCAAACATGCCACAACGCTCACTACAAAGGGTGTCCTAGTTAGGTTTCAAAACGATGTATTCAGGGCTCCTCAGCAAACCGGGAGATCCAGCCCAAACTAAGTAAATTTAATCCATTCACAACAGCTCAGAGGTCTTGGCAGACACCCCCCCCCCCCCACTAAAACAGCTGAAGAAGTAGAAGTGACAACGCTTGTAGGATTAAGTAGTTAAGTAGATGTTCTGGTCTTGATGATGGCACTTACCTTTCCTATAACGTATCACTTTTAAACATTCACACACACACAATACACATGCACACACACATGAAAAAGAAGATTGTAAAAAAAAAAATTGGTGTAAAAGAACATACAGTGAAACTCTGTTATAGCGAGAGCAGACGGCCCAGGCACATTTTCTCGCTATTGCCGAGTTCTCGTTATTCCCAAATGACGAATTTACCAAGGGAAACAAAGGGAAATAATCTTGGCACCGGCGCCGTCGATGTGTTCATAATTAATCGATAGTGTCCCTTGATTACACACCGCACAAGGACGCGCCTTTCGTTGTTTTTCTTTGTTACCGGCCACCACGAGATGTGCCCTACCGGGAACTTGACGACGAGGTGGGGGTGGGGCGAGTGGCGAGAACTTTTGTGACCAGGAAGGATAGAAAATCTCTCGTTATTACCGAGATGATTATCCACTAACTCTCGTTAAACCCAATGGTTTATTCTTAAAGATTAAGAAGGATAAAAAACGGGGATTGAAAAATGTCTCGTTACTACAGTGCTCTCGTTATTACAGTTGTCGTTATTAATGGACTCCATTTGTATGTGGACAGACGTTAAAAGAAATAATGAACGAACCAAGATTGTAACAAAAAAGTTCTTAAAGGGAAGAAGACAGATTTCGGTGGTATGGTGGTAAGGTAGCCTATAATGGAGGACATTTTCAAGCCTTTGAGACATGTCTGATTTTGATTGATTTGGAGGGTCATTTGACCTTTTTGATGGATTGTTATCCTTTGTGTCATATAATTATTAAACATGTCAAAAAGATAAAACCGATTTAGCCGACCGGTAAGCTGTCATCCAACAGACAATATCAGCACATAAACCCTGTTACCAGATGTTCTAGCATTGCAGTTTGAAGCCAAGCGAAACAAAAAAGAACAGAAAGTATTAGAAAAGAACATGTCACGCAATATATTTCATATATACATATCATATCATATCATATCATATCTATATTCATATCATATCATACATATCTATCATATCGTATCTATCATCATCACGTAGTCATACATACATATCATATCTTATCGTATCATACCATACCATGCCATGCCATACCATATCATACTATAATCATATCTTATCGTATCATACCATACCATGCCATGCTATACCATATCATATCATATATTTATCATATCATATCATATCATATCATATCATACCTTATCATATCCATATCATATACCATATCATACATATCATATCATACCATATCATATCATATCATATCATATCATATCATATCATCATATCATATCGTACCTTATCATATCATATCATATCATACCATATCACATCATACCATATCATATCATATACATCATATCATATCATATATCATCATATATCTACCTTATCGTATCATATCATACCGTATCATATCATATATATCATATAAATCATATATCATATCATATCATATCATATCATACCATATCATATCACAACATATCATAACATCATTTCATCTTACATACCACGAAATGTAATACACGTAATATTTTAATACAATACATCAAACAACTGCCATTGCTTTCACAAAACTTTAGCCTTCGTTCAATTGTCATCTGCGAGTAAATGAACCCCGTCTTGGACCTTCAAATATTAATCTTCTTCTTTTCTTTCGTTTGCCGTGTAGGGCCTACATATGGCCGTTTTGTTTTGTTTTTGTCATTTACATGTAACCAAGATTGCTAGGCTAATAAAATACCAGTATAAAATATAGACTAAATAAAACATAGTCTAGGTAGGGCCTCAGGACCTGGCCAGCTCATGGGTTTATGTGCAGGCTTAAAGGCATGTGCCACGGTTACCATACACGTGGCACCTGTGACGTTAGTGTACATGGAATTCGTTCCGAGCGCGGAGACGTTATCTTGAGAAAATGAAACTGTTTTGTTCTGTTTGTTTGTTTGTTTGTTTGTTTGTTTGTTTGTTTTCGTTCCTGACATCTGCCCTGAAGCTTGGTGGTCAGAGAAGCTGTACTCAGACATGTCTCCTGTCACTCCACTTGACAGAGCAACATTGTTGCAATATGTATGTTCTGCTGTCGGTTCTCTTGACTGCTGGGGTGGGCTGGTGAAGGCGTCAGTTCGAACTTGTGGTTCATATGGGCACTAAGTCCATTGTGACTGGTGCAGGGTCTCATCATGACCACTTCGCTGCTCTTTGTACAAAAGGTAGTAGTAGTCTCTTTCCGTCTGTACCTTAACCCTTCGACTCCCGCACCCTGTCCACCAGCTGCAAAAGCTTAACCCTTTGACTCCCACACCTTGTCCACCAGCTGCAAAACCTTAACCCTTTCACTCCCGCACCCTGTCCACCAACTGCAAAAGCTTAACCCTTTGACTCCCGCACCCTGCCCACCAGCCGCAAAAGCTTAACCCTTTGACTTCCACACCCTATCCACCAGCTTTACCTGCAGGAAGCTGGTGGATAGGGTGACGTGAGGGATTCAAAGGGGTAAGTTTTTGCTTTGCTGGCATGGTTGCCAAAGCAGGATGCTAGTGGACAGGGCGCAGGAGTCAAAGGGTTAAAGGAGTGATCTCATGGTGCTTCTCTTCTTGTTGTAGCTGATGCGATTGTCTTTGTGGTCTTCCTGAGCTTTTCTTTTTGCTAGCTCATCTACCATGTTGTTTCCACAATGAGCTGGGGATCCACTGGAGGACTTCTACCCTTCTTGTTGTTCTTAGTTGCTGGAAGGTCTCGGTTACATAGGGGGGAACTTGTCAATGTCCAGGGCCTGGAGAATACAGAGGACGTCTGAAAGGAAGACCACTACAGCATGGTGTCATCTGTATTATGAATCCAACGAGACAGTGAATTCGCCAGGTCACTGAGTTCTTCAAAAAATGATAATTAGCCTTTTGCTAGAGTGAAGAACCATTTCAAGAAATGGAAATTATTTTTGGTCTGCCAAGAAGAAGAAGAAGATCATAAAATCAAAACTAATAGAATAAAGGTTAAAGGTTAGATTTAAATTCCATGCAGGAGGGTTGTTTGTCATTTTTTAGTTCAAATTTTCAGTCTCATGTCCAAAACTTCATCAAGAAAAGTCAGTCTGTTGTTCTATCACTGTAATCTTATTTAAGTGCTTTTCGCTTTTGTTTTTGTATGCATTCAGTTACATGGGTGTATACACACACACACACACAACACATACTATATATATATATATATATATATATATATATATTATATATATATATATATATATATATATATATATATATATATATGCATGCTTACAAACGTTTCCAATCAAATCCACTTAGAATGTCAGCGCAGTTTCTTAAAGAAAATGTAGCCTACATGTTCATTTTACTGAACTGTTTGCAATTTCTTTTATATCAGGCACATCGTGTATAGCTTACTGTTACTGTCATTTTTGTTTAAAACCCAGCCGACTGAGTAGAGCCATTTCAGGGCTATAACCGTTTCAAAACATACACAATACTTCAACAGGGAAGAAAGGAAAAGAAAATTAAGTATACATATCCACGCATTCGCGCACATAATCTAAAGAAAGGAAAAGAAAATTAAGTATACATATCCATGCATTCGCGCACATAATCTAAGGAGATGCTCCCGGCGCTGACCACTACGTCCAATTTACCGCACAGAGGATTTAAAAAACATACCTGAACACACATTTAAAACATAAGTAAGGACACTAAAACATGTAAAAACGGACGTAAATTATCTAAAATCCCTTCCACATGTCTAACTTCCTTAGAGCCAAAAATGCGCTTTATATACATATATACCCAATTATCAATCCTAAGAGAAAAAGTATGTAAAACTTTGATTATCAAACACATGCAGGTGAATGGACCTGCAAGGCAGAAAATGATAGGAAGAAATGACAGAAAGCAAAGGAGGAAGAAAGAAACAAAGAAAGTAACAGAAAACAGGAAACTTCTAGCACAGAATTTCCAGAAGGTGTGGATACTATTCATACTCCACAAGAGTTTCTGTATAGTTAAAATCGTCTATGCATGTTAACAAAAAGTTCCAAAAATCCACTGTTCTAATCAATTTGTAATGAAAGTAAATTCGTTTTCGTAAATGTATTCTATATTTTAGACACTTTTCATATTTCCACAGTTTCTGACCACAATTATTTTCCTCTTTTATTCCTTTTCAGATACATCATTCTCACAAGTAACCCTCGATTTATGACACTACTTGACATTCTTGTAACTACAAGTACATACATGTTGAAAAACAGCCTTATTTTTAGCCATATAAAAGTCAGTCCATTTTCATTTGTTCATATCTGTATTGTTCAAATGTTTTCATATGAAATTATAATACTAGGCAAATTTCACACAGCTAAAAATGTGTAAGCACACAAAAAAGTAGCCATATACATAATGATTTCTACAGGATCACACATCTTATCTCAGCAGTTGTATTAAAAATGTGTACAGCAGTTTCCTCACTTGTCAATAAAACAACAGGTAAGGGTGGGTTGTTTTTTTTTCTTCTCTTTTTCTTAAATATTATGCAAGTTGTCGACACCAGTCTCTTCAGTGGTCATACTCAAATACTTCTGGGACGATCCGACGCTCAGGTTTCAGGTCTATGAATATGTCTGTTGTTTCACGTAAGGGTTGGAGCTTCAAGTCACACACGAAGGTATCGGGAGTGTCCTTCAGTGGCACCATTTTCAAGTCACACAAAAAGCTGTCCGGCGGTAACTCTTTCCGCTCTATCGTGGAGTCCAGGAGAAACACGTCGGGCGTGTCGGAGTGAAGCTCCAGCTTGGAATCGTCACGAAACGTGTCTGGGAAATCACGGTACGGCTTGAAGTCGTAATCACACTGAAACGTTTCAGGAAGATCACGGAAAAGTGTTAAGCTCGAATCGAGCTCGAATTTGTCTTCAATGTCGTTCAAAGGTTCCATCTTAGCGTCCAGCTCAAACCTATCGGGAGCTACCTCGTGACGTTCTAATGTGGAATCCAATTGGAACGTGTCGGTACATTCGGGTTTCAACTGTTCCATTTTGCAGTCCAGCTCAAATCGATCGACAGCCTCTGGGCGCAGAAGTTCCAGTTTAGAATCGAGGTCAAACGAGTCAGGCACTTCATCCAATCGCTCTACGGTGGAATCAATCTGAAATGTGTCCTCTGTGATCTTCAGAAGCTCTATCTTGGATTCTAATTCGAAACGATCGGTAGTCACACGCAAGGGGGTCAAGGTGGAATCAAGGTCGAACGTGTCAACAGTGGGTTTCAAGGGCTCTAACTTCAGATCGCATTCAAAACTGTCAGTCGTGACTTTTAAAGGTTTCAGCTCCACATCACACTGAAAACTGTCGACCGTAACTTTTAACGGTCTTAATTTCAAATCGCACTGAAACGTGTCTGTTGTCTCCTTGAAGGGTTCCAGTTTCAGGTTGCCTTCAAACCTGTCCACGGTGGGCTTTAACGGGGTTAGACTCTGATCACACACAAAAGTTTCGGTGATGATCTTGTGAGGCTGCAGCTTGCTGTCACACTTGAACGTGTCCGCTTTCTGAGGCATAGCCACTATGTGGGTGTTGAGGATCCACTCGTCGTCAGTGCTGCCCTGACACATCTTCAGACATCCCGCCATGGTTGCCAGGGAACGTGTGAGGCTATCGGGCACCTTGTTTAAAACTCAATTGATTTCACAGGGCTGAATCACTTCACCACAACTTATTATTCTGAAATCAAGGATTTAAAAGATCTCTCCAATCAAAAGATATTATGGACGTAAAGTCTAGACCATTTTGAAAGAAAAGTCAGTCTGTGAGCAGTCACAATATGCGTAGTGGCTTTTAGAGCTCTACTTCACTGATACCTTGGTATCTAATAAACACATACGTCTTTTCTTAATTCACTGCTACTTTGGGGCGCTGATACGGACGGTAGTCTTTTTCTATCTGACCCAATTTTTTAAGCGTCTAGCACGTATGGCAGATTTTAGATACTTCACTCTTATTAGATAATCTGACTAATAGTAAGTAGTGTTTACTTACGGTTCTGATATTCAGGGAAATCAGATCGTATCAGTCTTTAGTTACGGTACTGATACTCAGGGAAATCAGATATCAGTCTTTAGTTACGGTACTGATACTCAGGGAAATCAGATATCAGTCTTTAGTTACGGTACTGATACTCAGGGAAATCAGATATCAGTCTTTAGTTACGGTACTGATACTCAGGGAAATCAGATATCAGTCTTTAGTTACGGTACTGATACTCAGGGAAATCAGATCATATCAGGAAACACCAACGACGATATCGGTATGCATGGTAACAAAAGTGTTGATCTTAAGTTGAGTTACTCTGAACAGATAACACTGTTTACTGTCAAACTGCTATCAACGTAACTGGGAAAACACTCAACAACACTCGTTTTCGTGAGTCTTTTAATGTTTTTTTTTTTTTTTCGTGAACTTTGGTTCCAGCACTGATTCCTTACTCCAGCACTCAGAAACAAGCAGCACGTGCATCAGCTTTCACCTGAAAACAAGAAAAACAAACAAGATGTTTTAACAAGTAACATGGAAAAAGACGAGGTGTGCTGTAACATGGAAAAAGACGAGGTGTGCTGTAACATGGAAAAAGACGAGGTGTGCTGTAACCATGGAAAAAGACGAGGTGTGCTGTAACCATGGAAAAAGACGAGGTGTGCTGTAACATGGAAAAGACGAGGTGTGCTGTAACCATGGAAAAAGACGAGGTGTGCTGTAACCATGGAAAAAGACGAGGTGTGCTGTAACATGGAAAAAGACGAGGTGTGCTGTAACCATGGAAAAAGACGAGGTGTGCTGTAACCATGGAAAAAGACGAGGTGTGCTGTAACATGGAAAAAGACGAGGTGTGCTGTAACATGGAAAAAGACGAGGTGTGCTGTAACCATGGAAAAAGACGAGGTGTGCTGTAACATGGAAAAAGACGAGGTGTGCTGTGGCCTTAAGTTTTTTCTTTTACTTTTAATTTTATTTTATTTTATTCTATTTTAATTTTATTTATTTTATTTTATTTTATTTTATTTTATTTTATTTTATGTTAATTTATTTTATTTTATTTTATTTTATTTTATTTTATTTATCTTATTTTATCTTATTTTAGTTTAGTTTAGTTTATGTTAATTTATTTTATTTTATTTTATTTTATTTTATTTTATTTTATTTTATTTTATTTTATTTTATCTTATTTCATTTCATTTCATTTTATTTTACTTTATTTAATTATCTTTTTTTTCGGGGGGGGGGGGGGGGGGGGCAAGGTGTATTATGGTCATAAGTTTGGAAAAGAGGCTACGTGTGCTCTAGGAAAGGGAACAAAAAAACCTCTGGGGAAAGACGAGGTATGTTGTAGACATAATTAAGCTAGGATAAGAATGTGAAGGGGGGTAGGCGGTGGAACATGTATAGAGATTTCAAAATGTGAAAAAGGCAAAGTGTGTTGTAGCATTAAATTTGGTGGGGGGGGGGGGGGGGAGAGAACCAACATGGCTTGCAGCTTTAAGTCTGGGGGGTGGGGTGGGGAGGCGGCAAGGTGTACTGTAGCTTTAAATTCGGAACAGATGTGTGGTAAACAACATCCACATCAGTGACTTATTACCTCTATTGGATAGATCACTATGCTAATAACACAAGGGGCATAGATTTGATCCTCGACTGGGCTACAGTTTTTTTTTAATTTTCTATTGCATATTTTACCTATGTTTTTGTTCTGTTCTGTTCTGTTTTGTTTTTTGTTTTTCCTCCAAGCCCAGTTAGTTTGAGAGCCATGCTGACATTTGTGTGAACACAGAAGACGTGTGCTTGACCCACAGGCGGGTCAAAGTTGTATGCAGGCTGCCGGTTCTGATTAACCCTTTGACTCCCGTACCCTATCCACCAACCGCAAAAACATAACTCTTTGACTCCCTCACCCTATCCACCAGCTTCCTGTGATAGGGTGAGGGAGTCAAAGGATTAAGTTTTTGCTTTGCTGGCATGGTCGACAAAGCAGGATGCCGGTGGACAGAGTGCGGGAGTCAAAGGGTTAACAGCGCCACGGACTCAAGATCTGATGTTCCGAGTTCAATCCTAGCCTGTCGCCTGTTCCCTGCCCATCTTTATGTTCTAATCATTTTGGTGGTGTCAGCAATTTAGTGTTTCATAGATCCTGTCCTTCCCCACCCTCCCCCGCCCCAATCCTCACCATTTCAACACCCTACCGGCGTGCAGGGGTTTTGCCCACATTCAAGGAGTCTGCCAGATAATTACTAACAGATTAGGGTGGAGCGTTTATGGAATTCTCCGAGTGAGCAGAATCTCCTTTGAACAAACTGCAAACTACAGAAAAAAATTTGGAAAAAAAAAAAGGAAAACGTGTTCTAACTTCAAATTTCGGAAAAAACCAACCTTCAGTTTCTTGTTTTTGTTTTATTTTGTTTCGTTTTGTTTCGTTTTGTTTTGTTTTGTTTTGTTTTGTTTTGTTTTGTTTTTTATCTTGTAGCTTTATATTTAGAGGTGGAGGTAGGGTGGGTGGAGATAGGGGTGGGGGGGGGGGGGGGCGGTGTGTGAGTAACATGAGCTGAAGCCTCAAGTTTAGGAAAAGACAACGTGAACTGCAGAATAAAATACTGGAAACAAACATGTGACTTAGCTTTCAGTGTGGAAAACAAGGCACAACGTATGTTGAAGCATTAAGTTTGGAAAAAGACAATGAGTGTTGTAGCCTTAAGTTTAGGGGGAAAAAAAAGACAACGTGTGTTGTAGTCTTAAGACTGGGGAAAAAAGGGCAACAAGTGTTGTAGTCTTCAGTTTAAGGGGTGGTGGGGGAGAGGGGTGTGTGTGAAAGACAACGTGTGTTGTAAACTTACGTTCAGAAAAAAGCCATGGTTGTTTGTTGTAGTCGTTCGTTTGGGAAAGAAAAGACTATATATGTTGTAACCATAAGTTTGGAGAAAAGGAAACACGTATTGTACCCTTAAGAAACAGGTATTGTACCCTTAAGAAACACGTATTGTACCCTTAAGAAACACGTATTGTACCCTTAAGAAACACGTATTGTACCCTTAGAAACACGTATTGTACCCTTAAGAAACACGTATTGTATCCTTAAGAAACACGTATTGTACCCTTAAGAAACACGTATTGTACCCTTAAGAAACACGTATTGTACCCTTAAGAAACACGTATTGTACCCTTAAGAAACACGTATTGTACCCTTAAGAAACACGTATTGTACCCTTAAGAAACACGTATTGTACCCTGAAGAAACACGTATTGTACCCTTAAGAAACACGTATTGTACCCTTAAGAAACACGTATTGTTCCCTTAAGAAACACGTATTGTACCCTTAAGAAACACGTATTGTACCCTTAAGAAACACGTATTGTACCCTGAAGAAACACGTATTGTACCCTGAAGAAACACGTATTGTACCCTGAAGAAACACGTATTGTACCCTGAAGAAACACGTATTGTACCCTTAAGAAACACGTATTGTACCCTGAAGAAACACGTATTGTACCCTGAAGAAACACGTATTGTACCCTTAAGAAACACGTATCGTACCCTTAAGAAACACGTACTGTACCCATTGTACCCTTAAGAAACACGTATTGTACCCTGAAGAAACACGTATTGTACCCTTAAGAAACACGTATTGTACCCTTAAGAAACGCGTATTGTACCCTTACGAAACACGTATTGTACCCTTAAGAAACACTTATTGTACCTTAAGAAACACGTATTGTACCCTTAAGAAACACGTATTGTATCCTTAAGAAACACGTATTGTACCCTTAAGAAACACGTATTGTACCCTGAAGAAACACGTATTGTACCCTGAAGAAACACGTATTGTACCCTTAAGAAACACGTATTGTACCCTTAAGAAACACGTATCGTACCCTTAAGAAACACGTACTGTATCCATTGTACCCTTAAGAAAACATGTATTGTACCCTTAAGAAACACGTATTGTACCCTTAAGAAACACGTATTGTACCTTAAGAAACACGTATTGTACCCTTAAGAAACACGTATTGTATCCTTAAGAAACACGTATTGTACCCTTAAGAAACACGTATTGTATCCTTAAGAAACACGTATTGTACCCTTAAGAAACACGTATTGTACCCTTAAGAAACAGGTATTGTACCCTTAAGAAACATGTATTGTACCCTTAAGAAACACGTATTGTACCCTTAAGAAACACGTATTGTACCCTTAAGAAACACGTATTGTACCCTTAAGAAACACGTATTGTACCCTTAAGAAACACGTTTTGTACCCTGAAGAAACACGTATTGTACCCTTAAGAAACACGTATTGTATCCTTAAGAAACACGTATTGTACCCTTAAGAAACACGTATTGTACCCTTAAGAAACACGTATTGTACCCTTAAGAAACAGGTATTGTACCCTTAAGAAACACGTATTGTACCCTGAAGAAACACGTATTGTACCCTTAAGAAACAGGTATTGTACCCTTAAGAAACACGTATTGTACCCTTAAGAAACACGTATTGTACCCTTAAGAAACACGTATTGTACCCTTAAGAAACACGTATTGTACCTTAAGAAACACGTATTGTACCCTTAAGAAACACGTATTGTATCCTTAAGAAACACTATTGTACCCTTAAGAAACACGTATTGTACCCTGAAGAAACACGTATTGTACCCTTAAGAAACACGTATTGTACCCTTAAGAAACACGTATCGTACCCTTAAGACTGGGGAAAAAGATGAGTGGTGTAGCCCTCACTTTAGGGAGGGAAAAAAGACAACGTGTGTTGTAATCTTACAGTTGGAGAAAAGACAACGTCCGTTGTAATTGTAAATCTGGGAAAGAAAAGACAATCAATGTTATGTTGTAACCATAAATCTGGGAAAGAAAAGACAATCAATGTATGTTGTAACCATGTGTCTGGGAAAAATGTAAAGACGTTAAACAAATTCTATTTATAACGTCTTTGGAAAAAAGGCAACGAGTGTAGTAGCCTTCAGTTAAGGGAGACAAAAAAGACAACATGTGTTGTAATCTTACGTTTGTATGCAGCCGTAAGTTTGTTTTTTTGTTGTTGTTTTTTTATTTATTTATTTATTTATTTATCTTTTTTTTTTTTTAAAGATTGCATGTTGTAACCTTGAGTGTGGGGAAAAGGCAACGTGTGTTGTCGCGTTAAGTCTGACAGAAAGGCAATGCATATATTGTAGCCGTAAGTCTGAGAAAAAAGACAAAACGTGGCCTTGAAATTGTAAAAAAAAAAATTTTAAAAAGTATGTTGTAGCCTTAAGTATGGACAAACGGGAAGTTGATAGATAGGGTGGTGGAGTCGAAGAATTAAGCTTTTGCTTTGCTAGCATGGTCGACAATACAAGATGCTGGTGGACAGGGTGAGGGAATTATAGGATCAAGTTTGGAAAATAGGGAACGTGTTGTTGTAACCTTCAGTGTAAGAAAACGGACAACTGTGAAACAGCTAGAAAGGTGCAACACACATTGCCTTTTCAGGCTAGAACGCTTCTTTATCTTCTTTTTTTTTTTCCAAAGCAACAACACTTTTTACTTTTTTTTTAAACCCAAACTTAAAGTGTTTGGTAAAAAAAGAAAAAGCCTTTCAGCCTGAAAGGCAATGTGAGTTTCACCTTTGTAGTCTTAACAGTGAGGAAAAGGGCAGGGTGCATTGCAATCCTTAGTTTGTGAAGAGGTAATGTGCGCTCTAGGCTTTATTTGATTTTTAAAAAAAAAGGGATAGTGTGTGTACAAGCTTTTACTTCAGGAAAAGATAATATGTGTGTTGGAGCCTTAAATCTGAATAAAAATGGTGTCTGTAAGTTTTAGTTTGGGGAAAATCAAGGAGGACTGTAGCGTTAAGTTTGCTGACAACACTCTGAGAAATTATATTCATAGTATGTAATTTTTTCAAAACTATATTATTCACACCACACACACACACACACACACATACACATACACAAACACACATGCACAAACATGCATATACACACACATTCTCACATATGTATACACACACACACATACACACACTCACACACACACACATACATATGCATGCATGCACCCATGCACACACACAAAGCACCAATGCACACACACATGCAAATACGCATACACATATACACATACACATGAACATATGCACATACAACATCGCTATAGACAACTCACACTTTGGAATATTACACAGAAGACACTTTGGAATATTACACAGGATCATGTATAATAACAATCCTCTGTGGAATACGAATCTAGAACAACTTCAAAAATACCAATGTTCAGACTATTCAATTATTCATACATGTTGAACAGCCAACCATTATGTGACCAGCACGTATGTCAGCTTAACCCTTTAACTCCTGCACCCTGTCCACCAGCATCATGTATTGTCAACTATAAAAGCAAAGCAAAAACTTAACCCTTTGACTCCCTCACCCTATCCACCAGCTTCCTGCAGGACGCTGGTGGATAGGACGAGGGAGTCAAAGGGTTAAGTTTTTGCAGTTGGTGGATAGGGTGCAGGAGTCAAAGGGTTAATAAGGCTTTGTGTGCATGGATGTGTGTGTGTATCCACATGCAGGCAATGGTATTTCCATAACCTGACCAGTCACTGGGAACCAAAATGTTCAGACTCGGGATTTCCACCATAAAAGTCGACCTCATCTTCTCTCCCTTGCTGCTTTACCTTCCATGTCCCCAAAGAGGGTTAGGTGCTCATTTACAGCTGGGTGGACTATAGCACTGTACTGTCTTCAAGCAGGGCCACAAACAAGTTCACACACACACCGTTTGGTAAATTCGCCTCAATACTGCTTTATCCTGACTTATGGCTCTCACTTGAAACGCTTCCCCATCTCCCAACCTTCAGCAGCACCAACATTTCACATTCAATTCAACACTCAAGAGTTTCAAGTCGGTTCAGGATGGATCCATCACACTCTGATAATTCCCTATATGCGTTCCACACAAATTTGCCAGAGGTTCTCTGGCACAGTCCTTGAGTCTGAGTAAAGCACTATGCTTTGGCAAGGTCTTCGAATGAAGGGAGAGGGGAAGGACAGAATGCAACCAAAGAAATATCAGCGAATCAAAAATGATCGGAACTTAAAGACTGGCAGTGAACAGACCAGTTTTTATGTTGCAGGCCGGAATTTAACTTAAGACATCAGATCTCGCGTTGAAACTTTATTAAATGAAGAAAACCAACCGACCATAGTGAAAGAGTGATATGTAGAAGTGGTGGTAGGTGAAACTCAAAGCGTTAATTAGCAATTAACAGAGTAACCACCCCTCAAACAATGAAGAATTTGAGGACTATCAGTGAAGCCAAACCTTCAACACCCCTTGTTAAAACACACACACACACACACACACACACACACACACACAACACACACACACACACACACACATCCACACACACACAACACACACACAAACATAAGTAATTCCCACTGTGTAACTGACAGAGTATACAATTATTCTGGCAATATCTCCAAACAGATTATCAATAATCTTTGTGCCAATGCCACCTCAGTACTGTACTATTTGGACACAACAGACATGTATTTTAAATCAGATCCCACATTTGACTTGATTTTGCTGCAAGCCAAAATCCTACATTTATGAATACAGATATACAGACTGTATTCCACAAATTAATCAGTTGTGAAGATCTGAAAATTGTGTATCATACCCAAAAACATGTGTCACTAATGAATATGAAGTACTGCAGACTTCAAACTGACTAGCTATCTTATAAAGCAATGACTGATATTGTTTTGACTCAATCATTTGTATTGCACTGGAGCAAATCAGCTGTTTCAAATACATGTGATGTACTTGAAATTCTAAAACTTTATACATTTGCATGACAATGTTTTGATGATATTGCTGCATATATATATATATGTAATAAATAGGTATGTATGTTTTAAATTTTGTTCTTGTTGTAAAAAGTCCAAAAAGAAAAAAAATCAATAAAAAAAAAATCCCTCTGTGTGAGAGAATGAGACTGACACTACATGTCTTACTGTAATTGAGCCGTGGATCTGATGTCCCCAGTTCAATCCAGCCACACTGCATAAAACAGGCTTCTTTGCTGCCCACTGCACCAACCATCCTGGTGGTATCACCTAAATGCCTCGTAAGTTCTGTTTCCTACCCCAATCCCTCCCTCCAAATGTCAAGCCTTGCCAATGTGTACAGTTGTGTGCATGCTCAAGGAGTCCACCAGATAACAGATAGCAGATCAGATGGAGCTCAAATGGAATTGTCAGATCAGATGGAGCTCAAATGGAATTGTCAGATCAGATGGAGCTCAAATGGAATTGTCCAAAAGCGGTTAGTCCCTCTCAAATAAACTCCAAATTCCAAACTCAGTGCTGCAGCAGTTTGCAACACAGTACTGCACAGGGCTTGGGACATCATAAATGACACTGTTTTTACATAATTCTGGACACATATTAAGCACACGCGACAGATGGTAAGCATCAAGCAAGCATGAATGGGGCAGCTAGAGAAATACAACTCTCAGTCTCACCACACAGATTCATATCTCTGGTTTGACATATGAAAAATAACAAAAGTTTAGGGTTTATTCACGAGGGATTCATTGCACTTACACAGTTCCATATGCTCTACACCCAAACTACCATTTGTTGTATGGCAGACTCCTTCAGTCTGTGCAAAACTCTATGCACTGGTAAGGTCTTGATACGGGGAGGAGGGGGTGGCAATGTCTTGAAATGGAGAGGAGGGGGTGGTCTACAAAATACTAAGCTGACACCACAGAATGATTGGAGCATTAAGATGGGCAGTGAACAGGTCAGTATGTACTTGAAGGATTGAACTATACTCCAGGATAACAACTACAGCATACAGCCATTACCTATGTGGATTGAAAACAATGACCAGAATACAACTAAACTTGCAACCTGACATAACAACTACAGCATACAGCCATTACCTACGTGGTTTGTTTATTTGACCAGAATACAACTACACCTGTAGGCTTAACAAACGTAAAACAAAAAGAAGCATGCATTTCAAACTAGAGGCAGACCAAGGAAGGAGTGAAGGACACTTTCAAATCACACAGCATTTTCTCCTCTTTATGTGTTCTGGCTTGCTGTTGACTGTCAAGTCAAGCTCAACACAGATATCCAAGATGGTAATAGTGAACAGATAAGATCAAAAGATGAAGCCTACGAACAAGACCACTGGAAAACCACACAGCAAATGATGCAACACACACACACACACACACACACACACAGAGCCATGTCGGTGTCTGGTGGCTTATGAAGACAGAAACACATCCAGCAAGCCTGCCCACCAAAATCAAAGTATGCAGACTGGGGGAGGGGGGGGGGGGCAACAGTGTGGACAAAACAATGCGCAAGTGCATGCATGATCTGAAAAAAAAATCAGAATGCTGGAAACAAAATATGCACACATAGGCCTACTCTCTTGATAAGTTGATAATTTGTCCTAGTTTCACCTCTCCCTCCCTCTCCTCTCACACACACACACACACACACACACACACACACACACACACATAAATATCAAAGCCTACCTGTAACGAATACACCAATAAAAACGATTACATCATGTGTTTTGTGTCACCGAAGTTCATTCGGTAACAATAGATAGTTACCCAAAGCAACAATAGACAGTTACCCTACCGTTGTAGTGAAAAGACATTTGGAATTCGGTCAAGGTCAAAAGCGTGTGCTCGCATTGTCTACAAGGATGGGCCTACAGTTTATTACAATATTCGCCGATTATTAATGTGTGTGTGTGTGTGTGGGTGTGGGTGTGGTGTTGTTGTGTGTGTGTGTGTGTGTGTGTGTGTGTGTGTGTGTGTGTGTGCTAGTTATAGTGTGTGTGCGTGCGTGCATGTCATGATGTTTTATGGCAACACACATCGTAAGATCGTTACCACTGACCTCTTACACCGCGCGTAACAAGGGGTGAGAGTCACTTGCCATGGTTTATGGAAACAAATCTGCTTTCAACGTCTCGCTGATCTCAGCGCAAATATTGTCAGTCGTCTTACTGAAAGTAGGTTGCTAATCAGTCGTCTTACTGACATAGGTTACTCTTCATTTCGACTTGTCGGATTAACCAAAAGTGGGTGGGTTGTGGAATACGTAGATTGGTGTGTGTACTTCATTAGTTTTTGCCATGTTCATCTCTCAGTAGAATTTTTTTCAGGGGAGGGGATGTAGCGTATCTTCGTGTGACCAGATTTCAACCCCAATCCTTTCTGAGTACATCTTGCCCTAACCCTAAACTTACTCTGTCTTCGAAGCAGAAAATGTTGCGCCTGGAGTATTTCTTCAAGGATTCATCGCACTCAGACAATTCCATATGCGCACCATCCAAATCTGCAAGCAAATATCTGGCAGACTCCCTCAACCTGTGCAAAACGGTAACCTACACACTGGCAAGGTCTTGAAATGGGAAGGAGTGGGGGTGGGAGTAAGAAACTCTGAAACACAAAGCAAGGATCACCAGAATGACTGAAAGATGGGCTGCCAATTTTTAATGCACGCCATGTAACTGTTTGTAACTGTTACCGATCATTCCCATAATAAACATAAATTTACAAGCATTCTGATTTTCTTCAAATGTGTGTGTAGGTCACGTTCTTTTGCACACACTGTGCAGGCTGTGTGTGTTGCTGCACAGTCTGCAGACTCTTCTTCGGCGTGCGTGCATGCGAGGTATTTTTATGGCAGGGGACTCCTCTTCGGCGGGCGTGCATGCGAGGTATTTTCATGTTTCCATAAGCCAGCCACTGACATGATAATGCCAGGATCTTTAACGTGCATTTTTTTTTACATCCTGTATACATATAGACCTACACGCTAGGAAGGTTTATGCACTGACATCTTCATACAGAGACATTCCCCACAAGATGGTAGCAGAGTCACTTCCTTTTGAGATGGTTGTCAATGGCACTACAAGGGGTCATAATTACAACTGAAAAAGAAGTTCTGCAAAACCAGCCTACGACAACAGTTCTTCACACAGAGAGTGGTAGACACATGGAAATGCATAGAATACACTGTGGTGAATGCTGATACACTAAATGACTTCAAGAACAGACTAGATACCACTTTCAAGGATTTCATTCATCAAGTAGATATAAGCCACCCACTGATCCCACTTTCAACTCATCAGAAAGTCAGTAATTAGCGTAGGACACAATCAAAAGATTGTTAGTACTTAGATATTCAGTTAGACTAGTTAGTGCTGCTGATCAAAAGATCAAATAGAGGTCGTAATGACCTAAGATAATATGTAATCGTATCGTATCGTAACTTGAAACTCCGACTTACCTTGCCAACCTACGCTATACATTCAGACATGACGCAATATGATTATAATCAACGAACATTCCAATGCCAGTCCGTCATATTATACATATATCACCACCCAATGTCGAACGTGATTAGTACAGATCAGGCCTACACTTGGCAAATCGTTCAGGAACCTATCGACTGGAAACAATGCACACATACACGCAGTGAAACACAGACTAGCAGAAACGATGTGGTTGGAAGTGCTACGCTACATATAACACAAGACTGCAGAACGAAGACACTGCGCCATAGTCTTACCGTACCCTGTTTATACCGCTGACCTAATTACACAATGTAGCTGAACGATATTGCACGTCTCCGAGTCCGTGTTAGAGATCAAGGATAAGTTCAAGATGCAGGAACACAAATCTCGAAAACAAACAAATAAACAAACATGCTGACGGTGCACTGACGATGAAATGTCCATGCATGACCCTTTAAAAAAAAAAGAAAAAAAAGGACTAGATTATGGCATCCATACAATCTGGAAATTTTGCACACACATGCACACGACACACAAAACCACACCCACATCCACTCACCAGAATTCGGATCGAAGTTGAAAGTCTGTTGTGGTCTTGTGAACGCAGAAATAGTCCTAAATTTCTCACGCTTGAAGGAATCGACACCCAAAAATAAGTATAAAACTAGGACAACACCGCCAAAATATGATAAAAACCCAGGACTGCTTCTTGATCGTCTGCTTTTCAGTTTCAACCACAGACGAGAGCACCGTCCGTGGTGTGTCTATCTAGTTACGGTATTTGTGGGGCTGACACGCTCGCTGTTCTTCTGTGGTTTGGAAAGGCCTACGTGCTGTGTGTGTGTGTGTGTGTGTGTGTTGTCTCTGCGAAGCGGAGAGGGAGCTCTTCGTGTGTTGTGCTTATAATATCAAGTGTCTGCTTTGTTTTGAGTCCGTGGGGTCGGAGGTCAGCGCAGTTGGGAAATGCTAGGATATACACGTGTGTTGCAATCCTGGATCTAAAAATAGATGGTTGCAATTCGGCCCCATGTATTGTAATCACATAGAGCGTAATTACAACCTATAAACTTCGGTCGTTGCCATAGACATTATAGGTAAACAGAAGAAAAAAATCTATTTACAACGCCTTTGGTTGTTGCGCAAGTGAGTATACTTTTAGTGGAGGAGTGCGCGCACGCACACATTGACACTCAAGCACGCGTACTTTGGCACTCGCTCATGCACGCGCACACGTTCACACACATATATAACTTAAGTACGCACGCTCGAGCGCGCGCGCGCGCGCGTGCACACACACACACACACACACACACACACACACCGTCATTTCCCACATCGTGTAGCACATGCACCCATTTGTTCATTCTTGATCTTCTCTTGCCTTCTGTTAACACACACACACACACTCACCCCACACACACACTCACACACACATACACATGCACACAGACACACATGTGTAAACAGACACACACACTCACACCAGATGGTAGCAGAGTCAGTTTCTATCTTAGAGTGCAAGCGCAATAACAGGATTTTCGCCATTTCTATAGATTCTTGCGCAAGAACCATTTAAATCCAAAACGATGACAAATATTCAAGTAAACATGGCAGTTTGATCATAAGAAGGGGAGAGCGCCATTTCACTGATTTTACAAGATTAAAAAGAAAAGGAGGAAGAAGAAGAAGAAGGAGAGCTTTGGCTTGATTTTAGCATGCGAATATTGCATTACTTTTATCTGTACACACACACACACACACATACACAGACATACACACACACACACACACACACACACACACACACACACACAATATATATATGTATACACACACACACACACATATATATATAACACACACACATCATCATCATCATGCCCTGCCACATGGCGTTGGCAGTTATGGCCCTCCTCCATATGAATCTATCCTTTGTCGCTGCAAGTACATCTCCCACCCTGTCTGTCTTCATCCACTGCGCAAGTCTGTCCAATATTTTTTCTCTGGATCTACCTGGTGCTCTTTTTCCTTCCAGCTTTCCTATTGTAACTAGGTGCTCTAATTTATCTTGCCTCATAAAATGTTCTGTAAATGTTGCTTTCATTTTGCAACAGACCAAATACTTCACACATTCAGCACAAATATACTAGGTAACAAATAAACCCTGACATGTCATCACAAAAATGAAACATTAACAGAAATAGATGGTGGTGTCCAGATGTGCAGCGGCCAACACCGAACCCGGTGACGCCAACATGTGAGGTCAGACAGGTGACAAGTACATTTTATTGTCCATGCAATGGGCTGATTTTCTTCTCCTTTTGTTCATCATCTACATGGTCAGGCTACATAATTATGGTAATGAATGTGGCTGGTTGTTGTTGTTGTTGTTGTTGTTGTTTTTCCAGTTTTCGCCAGCCGCCATGGAGCTGGGTGGTTGGAGAAACTGTAGATGATCACCCCCCCCCCCCCCTTGTGGGGATACCTGGGGCTCTTTCAGTACAAATAGTACCCCCACCTTCTGGAAATTCTGTGCTAGAAATTTCCTTTTTTCTGTCAGTTTCTTTGTTTCTTTCTGCCTGCAGGAAGCCAATGGATAGGGTGAGAGAGTCAAATGGTTAAGTTTTTGCAGTTGGGGGATAGGGTGCAGGAGTCTAAGGGTTAAGTATTATCTGATAATTTTCCTCTTTTCATTGTGCTGACATTGTTTTATGGTTGGTCTTCCTGGGCTCCTGTTTTATTGCTGGCTCATCTCTCATCTCCTATAGTGAGAGGCATCCACTGGAGACTTCTCTGTTTTTCTGATTTTCTGGAAGACCTTGGTTAGTTGGGGAACTTGTTTTCTAGGATCCAGAGAACAGAAAGGGCATCTGAAGATGACTTGATAGCTTTTGTCATCTGTGGTTTCTAAGAAGAATGTTGAGAGTTCCATGGACAGCAAAGAAAACAAACGAGACAGTCTTGATGGAGACAGACACAAGTAGATCACTCATAAGGAAGATTAGGAAAAGACAGGCAACATTACTATAGGCCATTTTATGAGGAAGGGGGATTTGGAGCACCTGGTCACAATGGGAAAGCTGGAGGGAAAGAGAGCACCGGGTAGACCCAGAGAGAAAATGCTGGACGGACTTGCAGAGTGGCTGGGGATGAGGGGGGTGGGAAAGATGCTGGGTGTAACGAGAGATAGAGACAGATGGAAGTCCATGATCGCCCGCCATGCGGCAGGGCACCGAAAAAAATTTTTTTTTTTAAATCTAAAACAAGTGTGACTGCCCGCATTCAAGCAAACAGAACCAGAAAAAAACACGAAAAAAGAATAAGAAAACATATTTAATACAACCAGACAAGACAGACGTGAATTTTCTCACACTGGACGGAGCAGCAGGGAAGTTTCAGTCTTTTTCTCCTAATTTTTGTGTCTGGTGTTTGTTTGTTTGTGATCTTATACTTGACAAAGGCCAATTGGCTGAAAATTTGTGTCCGTCTTGTCTGGTTGTATTAAATACACATCCTAATTCTTTTTTCGTGTTTTCACAGGTTCTTGTGTCTTCTGTGTTATGTATCAAGGAGGCTGCTTGCATGAGTGCCTCTGTCTTTGCTCAGTAGTTGATGCATTGTTTGCCTGTGAAAACACTGACAATTGTGGTTTGAGACCCTGGGAAATTAGTAGGATGCCGGCCCCCATATTGGTCACAGCCCCTCTTTCATGGTTGCGTGAGAGCCCAGCATATCATCTTGTACTTCTGCTGAGATGATATGGAGGACAGTATGGATTTCAAAATCTGGCTTGTCTGGTTCCACTGTTTCTGGCATTGTGTGGATTTCAAAATCTGGCTGTTTTGGTGTCCACTGTTCTGGCATAGTGTGGATTTCAAAATGTGGCTGTTCTGGTGTCCACTGTTCTGGCATAGTGTGGATTTCAAAATCAGCTGTTCGTGTCCACTGTTCTGGCATAGTGTGGATTTCAAATCTGCTGTACAGTGTCCACTGTTGGATAATGTGGATTTCAAAATTGGCTGTTCCGGTGTCCACTGTTCTGGCATTGTGTGGATTTCAAAATCTGGCTGTTCCAGTGTCCACTGTTCTGGCATTGTGTGGATTTCAAAATCTGGCTGTTCTGGCAGATGCAAAGGAGAAATGAACATGTCTTTTTTTGACAGGGCTTGCTGATGTTGCTGCAGTAGCTCTGTGCTCACATGGACAAAGCTCCTCTGCTTTAGGTGAAATCATCCAATTCCTACTTCATGGGATGATGTGTCAAACACTAGAACTCAGCCAGCATCATAATCCTGGCTTTTCTTCTCTGGTTGTGAGGCTGGATTCTTGTCAGTGTCTCCATTTTGATAGGTATAGACTTCAATGCAATAGTCGTGAGTTTGAGGGTGCTTTGTTGAGGGCCTATGGGCTGGACTTGGCTGAGGTCGACTACACAATGAACCTGTATTCAAGGTGGGGTCAAGATTGTTCCCTGATATACTGTTTTCAATATCTTGTCATTTGCTTTCCAAACAGTGCCAGCCAACTTCCTGAGGATTGATAGATTGTATTTGCATCTGGCCATAGCTTCTACTTTTGCAATGTGTGGCTTTCAGATCTGCCTATCATCAAAAGTGACTCCTTTCTCCAAGCTTGATGATGCCAATGTTCTGTTTGGTCGACAAGATGAATAGTGTTGTAGAGTATATCTAGTTGTTAACGCAGACTCACCAGTATGCTACTCTTACCTTTAACCTTTGACTCCCGCACCTGTCCACCAGCATCCTGTATTGCAAACCACACTAACAAAGCAAAAACTTAACCCTTTGATTCTTTCTCCCTTCCTGCAGGGAAGCTGGTGGATAGGGTGAGGGAATTGAAAGGGTTAAGTTTTTGCAGTTGGCAGATAGGGTGCGGAGTCAAAGAGTTAACCAATCTACTGCTTGTTGGATTCTGTGATTAATTTCTTTTTACAAACGTTTCTTTTTATTCTTTTTACATTTTGTTATTGTTGTCGACGATGATGATGTTGTTGTTGCTGTTATTTTTTTGTAATTGATAATTATTGTATGTTTCTTCTTACACTAGATCACCAAGTCCACGTACAAAGTAGCTTTGATACCCCTAGATAGCTCAGATTCAAGTCAGTGAAGAGAAAGAGTTTGGAGTTTGTTTAAAACGGATTTATCATTCTTGGACAATTCCATATTACCTTCACCCAAGCTACCAGCAGTTATCAGGCGGACTCTCTGAGCCTGCACAAAACCCTGTGCACTGGCCAGGTCTTGAGATGGGAAGTGGGTAGAAGGGAATATGAAACACTAAGCTTACATGACCAGAATGATGGAAACATTAACCCTTTCCTACCAAGAAAATAGGTCACTGTACTAACTATTGACCAAGTAATGTAGGAAGAGGCTTCAGAAACACTCAAATTACGCCTGTTTTTAGCCATTTTGCGCTTAAATGTCGTGTAAATGCAGAAGGAAACGACAAGAGTATACTCCTTGCGGAAAAGGATTCATGTCAGCAATGCGGTTATTTCTTTTATATACTCAAACTGAAACTACGGTCCAGGGCAGAAATCCTCGTGACGCAGTCCAGGAGAGAGAAAGCTGAGTCACGAGGACTCGTGACGCGTACGGAATGTGTTAAAGATGGGAAGTGAACAGGCCAGATTATAACCATTGCAGGCTGGAATTGAACTTAAGACATCAATGGCAGATCTATGAAGAGCGTTTCAAGCCGTTCACGGCTCTATCAAGAGAACCGATCAGCCTGACCAGCGAGAAAGAGAGAACAGTAATGACATAAAAGAGAAAGAAGAGAGGACAAGTGAATGAAAATGAAAGAGAGACAGGGTTGAGAGACATACCTATGTACAACAGTTTCAGTTTCAGTTTCTCAAGATGGCATCTCTGCGCTCGGAATGAATTCCATATGCACTAACGTCACAGTGCCATGTGTATGGTAATCATGGCACAAGCCTTAAGCCTTCACATAAACCATGAGCTGGCCAGGTCCTGAGGTCCTACCCAGCTATGTTTTACCTAGTCTACATTTTTTTTACACAAGTATTGTGTATCAGTCTATCATTGGAACAGTCTTGGTTACATGTAAATGACATGTGTATCTGTGTACCTTATCTTCAAAGAAAAGAACAGATATATACAGTAAATAAATAAACAATTAGAAGTCTGAAAAACACAACTAGTCACTCAGTACAAACTCATCTCACATCACAGAACGTGCGCCCCCCCCCTCCCCTTGCCTGCAGTCAATGCACAAAACCTCAGCTGCTATCAACAAGGTGAAGACACTAGCTCCTTAGTCATAACTTCCCACATATATATCAGCAGAGAAAGGGGAGAGAGAGAGAGAGAAGTGAGGGGGGGAGGGGGGGTAATAAGGGGAAAAAACAAAGAGAAAGAAATGATTAATGCAAAAGATGTTTGAAAGAATCTGACACAAACCACCACTGAATGATTCATTTGTTGTCATGTTTATTGCACAAGTAAAAACCTATCAAAAACATGACAAAAATAAATAAAAGTAAGAAACGAGTCAACACCAAAAGGAAAGAATGAGAATTAACAAATAAATCAACAAATATTTCTAAAAGTCTATCAATCAACAGTGAATTTTCCATTCCTGTGCAACAAAACAGGCAAAATTACCCACACAAAATTTGTAATAAATAATTTATCTTTATACTCGAAAGTCTCTAGAATTTGAAAAAAAAAAAAAAAAGGGGGGGGGGGGGGGGAGTCCAACAATATAACAAAACTATCTTTCCCATTTTCCAAATGCAAAACAAACAAACAAAAACCCCCACCTATATTAACATTTCAATAAATTCATTTATTTTCACAATAAAAACACAAATGATAAAAAATAACAAATGACACACACAAAAAAACAACAACAAAAAGACTCAAACAGTTGCAAATTTTTTTTTTCCCCATTATAAAAAGGGCATATCACACAGAAGTGATAAGAGAGCAGCAAACACAGTTTCATCGTAACAATTATACAATGGGAATTATTTCAACATGAATGACAATGTCATTTGACATGAAGTTCTTTACACCACAAAGTATGTGTGTATATGTGTATGTACATGTTATCTTGATTTCGACTGCCCATTAAACATAAGATCAACTCTATTCATGCTACTTTCTTTGGTTTTAACCACAAACGGTATCATTCCAAAGTCTTGTTCTAATATACGTCTTCTTTTATCTGTTCATTAGTAATCTTATGGGTGTCACACTTATTTTAACATACAAATCATATTTATCATTACCATTCATAGACGCAGCAGTTTTCATAATACATAGCACTATATTTATCATCATGACTGATGAATGTTGCAGTTATCATAATATACACATTATATTTATTATTGTGTATGTTTGTTTGTTCCAAAGTTCTGTTCTTCTAGTAAACACATTACATCTGTTGTTATCATTATTGCTGGTATTGTGTAATATCATTATCATCGTTATTATCATAATCATAATCATTATTATTAGATCAATAAAATTTAGATTAATTTAATTTTTTTTAAAAGGTTAGACTGATAAAACTGGGTAGTATTACCAAATTCAGATCAATAAACCTGGTCAATGTTTACAAAAAAAATTGCTTTCTTCCAATCATGTTCAAAACTGGAAAAGATGGGTACACTAGCACAGTGGTCAGGATATTGAACTTCAAATTGAAAGGTCTTAGTTCAACCCACCTGGGTTGCACCTGCTGGAAAAAGAGTGCATTTTTTTCTGATATGAGCAGACCTGCAAGTGCTTAAACTCCCTTTGTATGTATGTGCATGGGGAACAGCAAATGTACACGTTAGGGATCATGTAAACCGTGCTGGTGTTTGATGGCTCGTGGGAAAACGAGTTTATACCCACCATGCTTAGTGTGAAAATAAGGTGCATCATCACCATTACTGTGTGATCTTTCCAAATTGCATTTTCAAAAGACACAAAATCATCATGAAGGCAAAGCATGCTACTAATACTTTTCCAACTACAATCCGTGTTTATGCGAGTGAATGAATGTGTGTGTGTGTGTGGTGTGTGTACACATGTGTGCAAGTGAGTTGTGTGTATTTATGAATATGTGGGTGTTCGTGAGCATATGTGCATATGTGTACATGGATGTGTGTATCTGTGCGTACATGTTGTCTGTGTGTGTCTCTATGTGTGTGTGACTCTGAACATGTGAATGTATGTCTAAATAAACAAGTGTGTGTGTATGTCTATGCTGAGTATGTGCATGTGGTCTGATTTGTTTTTCCTGATTGACGTATAAAGTGGCTATCTGATTATAATTCATCTTTACAGCTCCTTTACCACAGTATTATTACAATTCATCTGTTTTCATTGTATTGGTATGGGATGACATATATTATATGTGCCTCCTTTGTGTCTCATGCTTTTGAGAAGCACGCAGGGATCTTGTTTGATGAGATGAGGTGCTGTATTAGTAGTTGTTACTATCATCATAATTATTATTATCATTATTGTTGTGATTATGTTAATATTGTCATTATTAGTATTAGAACTATTAGTATCAATATTATTATCATTGTTGTTGTTGTTGTTACTACTACTACTACTACTACTACTACCACTATTATCATTACTGTTATTATCGTATATCATTATTATTGTTATTCTCCTCCTCCTCCTCCTCATCATCAATCTTCTTCTTCTTATTATCATTATAATAATCGTTATTACTATTATTATTATATTATTATTACGATGCTGGTGTGAGCCAACGATGATTCTTCAAATTATCACTGCAGAGTGTAATTTTCGCCAATAAATGGCATCATCAGGATCATATCAATATTCTGAAAATAGAAACAAAACACCTTTTGTTAAGGAAACAGCAAACATGAAATGGGGACAATTATATTATTATTGCTACTACTATTGTTCTTATGATTATTATCAATCTTATCATAATTATCACAATTAGTACCATTGTCATTATTACTGTAACCGTTTGTCCCAATCAGACTCACAGTCAACTGGTGGTCTAGAGACTAGAACACTCACCAAGAATGCAAAAGATCCCAGGTTCAATCCCAGGCAGAATCAAAGATCATTTCCTACTATACCTTGAGCGATGGTCTGCCTGGTCTCACCTGTCGGCATCACCGGGTTGGGTGTCGGCCACTGCACACTTAGATACTACCATCTCCCTCCAGGCTGCTCTGTCTTGCCTTTTGTGGAAAATTTTCCTCAATATTTAGGCCACTGATCTTGGTTATGTTCTCGATGTATGAGATTGGAGGTCTGCCTTTCTTCCTTTTTGTAATTGTTTTTCCTTGAAAGATGGTTGCCATGAGGTCTGTGTTCTTGCTGCGTGACACATTGCCAATGTATTTTAGTTTTCTCTTTTTGATGTCTGCTAGTAGTTTTCTGGTGGTATCAAATTCTTCCAGTACACTTTCATTAGTTCTTCTGTCCATCCATTTGACACGTAGTCGTCTCCGATAAAACCACATCTCCGCCTGGTTTGTTAAGTCTTTCAGATGTGATGAAAACAAAATGTGGTAATACATCCAAACATGCAAGTAAAAGAACAAACATAGTATACAAGTTGCTCCTGACAAACTTCTAAAGAACAGTTCACCAAAATAGATAAAACAAGGAAGAAATGTTAAAATATTTACATACAAATAAAGAAGATGGAAAAAAAAAACCAACACCCAAAAATAATAACAATAAAATAAAAGAAAGAAAAAAAATCAAAAGAGGCACTGCCCTGTGGCAACATGCTCTTTCTACAGAAAAAAGTCCAAATATTCCATAAACATTTCTACAATGACAAATCACAGATATGAAACAATATTAATCTGAATCTCTGACACACACATTTATCTCCTTTTGTTTGTGTTTTCCAAACTTACATTTGAATATTAAAAGATTTTGATTAATCTTTTCACTCCACCACAATGATAACAAAAATTGTGCATATGGACATAGGCCTACCACATATGTCCACATAAATGGTTCACAACTGCCAGAAAACCTCAGCACATGAAAAACCCAACCACACAAAAATGCAAGTTATACTAAAAACTTCATGTGGAGAAGAGGGGTGGGGGTAACAAACATCTAGATTAAATAACAATGCAGACATGCCAAAACTTTGCAAATTTAAAAATTTTCTGTGAGGACAAAACATACACTTTCAATCATGGACGCCTTCCACAAACATTTCTTTATGTGTGTGTGTGTGCATGTGAGTGTGTGTGTGTGTGTGTGTGTGTGTGGTGCGTGCGTGCGTGCGTGCGTGCGTGCGTGCGTGTGTGTGTGTGTGTGTCTGTCTGTGTGTGTGTGTGTGTGTCTGTGTGTCTGTGTGTCTGTGTCTGTGTC
>JAPXFY010000025.1:42190814-42213314 GCA_030674185.1 Monoplex corrugatus | reverse complement strand
ATGGTCAACCATAGTTCATGTGCAGATGCATTCAATATATGTCGAATAACCCCAGCAATAAACGAGCTGTCTGTGACTCAATTCTACAAAAAGAATCACTTTTACCGATTAAAAAAAATACACAGAAGAAAAAGAGGTGCCTGCCTGTGAATATGAGCTCTCCTCAGCTCTAAATCTGACACAAAATCTACTGAGAATACATTAAAATAGTAAAAAAAAAAATCATTTCAGGCAATTCAACATTATCAACCTGTAAAATACACTTCCTAAGAAAGGGGGAGAACCAGTACAAGACCCTGAGACACTTTTTTTAAACCATCTGAAAATATGCCTATCTATCGCTTTTTTTAGTTTTCTTTACTTTTTTTGTTTGTTTTCGGTGTTTTTTTTGGTTTTTGTTTTTTTGAGGGGGAGCACTTGTCAGTTTTATCTACATTTTTGTTTTACATGGAAATTTGAAAACATGTTTCCAATTTTTCATTACCAGCACCCACAATCCCTCCTACACCTACCTCAATGTAAGCGAGGGCGAGGGAACGGCAGAAATATGTCTGGCTGTTGTTGCGCGCAGTGAAACTGTCCTTTCCGCTCTTCAGTTCTTTCTGCAGTCTGTCGTTGCTGTCTTTCAGCAGTCGACACACCAACCATTTGTAGGCATCAAGGCACACTGTTCACATGTACACAATAAGAATAATTACGATGATGGTGTCGATGATGGCAATGATGATGATGATAACAATATGCATGCATGCATCTATGTGTTTATATGTGTTTGCATGTGTACTGACAATGCCATACTGTAGAGGTGTGCCTTCTCTGGGGAGTAAGCTCTGCATTTCATGCAAATAAAATAATAATTATAATAATTATTACAATATTTATATAGCGCAAAATCTTGATAGAAATCAAATCTAAGCGCTGAACAGACACATACGCATGCACGCACCACACACACACATGGTTATAAAGGGGGAAAAAGAAGAAAAGCATGGAAAATTATAGAGAGCGTATTATCCACCAAGACAACAATCAAAACAAGTTAAAATAATTCAACATCAGTGTACAAGGATGGTCACATTTTCAAAAGAGGCAGTAAGAAAGAGAGAGAATTATGTTACTGTTTACAATCGCTTACAGCTGGAAATGGACAAAAGCTGCATAATATACCAATGGATGGGCGTCCCTGAATGTGTGTGTGTATGAGTATGTACATGTATGTTCTTGTGGTTATGTTTTCGTGTGACAGGTAGGCTGTTTTGTTTTTCTTTCATTTGTTTCTTTCTTTAATTGTACATATTTGTTTGCGGTTGTGTGGAGGCATAACACACCATCACAAGTTCTGCATGGTTGTTACAAAAAAGTCATTTGGATTTTGTGTACTTTTTTTTTTTCAAATTATTTTCTTTTTCTTTCTTATGCTGAATACAGACAGAAGCAATAAAAAAAAAAACCACAACAAAAATATTTGACCTGTAGGGTTGAGACAGTCCTCTACAGTGCGAGGACGGAACTTGGTGCTGAGCCACGCGTCCATCTGACCCAGAAATTCTATGCTGCCCAGAGGTGTTTCAATTGGCTGGCCTGTACAAAGTGTATAACATCTATAACGTCATCGCTTCTATGCTGTGAACAAAGTGAATAACATCAATAATGTTACCACTTTTATGCTGTGAACAAAGTGAATAACATCATTAACGTTATTGCTCATACGCTGTGAGCACAGTGAATAACATCAATAATGTTACTGCTTATACGCTGTGAACAAAGTGAATAACATCAATAAGGTTACCACTTGCATGCTATGAACAAAGTGAATAACATCAATAACGTTACCGCTTATAGGCTGTGAACAAAGTGAATAACATCAATAATGTTACCACCTATATCCTGTGAACAAAGTGAATAACATCAATAACGTTACCGCTTAATATGCTGTGAACAAAGTGAATAACATCAATAACGTTACCGCTTAATATGCTGTGAACAAAGTCAATAACATCAATAACATTACCGCTCATATGCTGTGAACAAAGTGAATAACATCAGTAACGTTACCGCTTATATGCTGTGAAAGAACACCAGTGCATTAAATCACTAACATTACTGTTTACATGCTGCGAAAGGAAGTCTGCACAGTGCACATAACATGATACATGTTACCGTTAGCATGCTGCAAAAAGAACAAAGAAGAAGGGCAACACTATGAAACAGAAGAATCTGAGAAAACTTTGACAATGCTCAGACCGATGAAGATGGAGGTGATGAGGATTGTATGAAGTTCCATGTATGCTCTCAGATTGTGTAACAGGACCGTACACTTTCTATCATAACTAAGTATGTCACAGTGTCGTGCAGATCCACTGGATACAGATGCCTGCATTGGTCAGGAAATTTCAACAAACACTGCCAAAGATAAAACCATGAAATGGATGATACACAATTGTGGTCCCAGTCAACACTGCCAAAGATAAAACCATGAAATGGATGATATACAACTGTGGTCTCGGTCATTCTAACTGACTCCATAGCACACTCGACACAAGACCAGGAGACAATCATTGCCTTACAAAATCTTACAATAAGAATCCTGGACCAATGGTGATTCAAAACCATAACTTCCCAGAACTCAGTCTGATGCTCTGGCATCTATGCCAATGCCTTTTACAAGTATATTTTGCCACATCATATAAATAACAAAAAAGAAACAAATGATAATTACAATAATGATAATAATAAAATAATAAACAATAAATACATAAATATGAAAACACAAAAATACACAAATACATAATATACATGTATATAGATATATAGATAGATAGACAGATAGATAGATAGATAGATACATAGATACATAGATAGATACATTGATAGATTATGTACATACATATATGAACAAGAAACAAAACAAAACAATAAAAAAAAATTAAAACAACAATAAAATAAAATGAAATAAAATAAATAAATGTCTGAACCCAATACCTGGTTTCTGTTGGATGGTGTCCATGAAGGACAGGAGGTAGTTGGAGGTCTGTTGCAGAATTACATTGTTGTCTCCTTCGTAGGTCATGTTGGGATCATGGTCATTCCGAAGGTCACCAAGACGATTCACTGTACATTGAGTAAATGATTAACAAAACATTAGAAATTAAGAAATCATAAAATTAGATTATATCGAAAAGATTTTTTCTTAAAACTGGATAAAATAAATAAACACATCTATACAAATCAGAATATACTCACATCAAAACTGACAGAAATTTACAATAAAACAAATCAATCTATGATCATTTATCAACAAACTGATCATAATTTTTTAACACTTTTTTTGAGTCATGAAAGACAATACACATTAACCCTCAGCCTGCCACAGAATTTAGTAAATAAAAACAAACGATTTGCCTAGGAACTTTTTTTTCAAAAAATGGGAGAGGTTGGGAAAAAAATATTCTAGATTGAATTCTGAACTGACACAGATAAAAATAATCATCCAATCATTTTCCTTCCAGGAAAAATATATTTTTATCCATGTTGGTTCGAAATTTGACCCAGAATATTTAATGACAGTGTTGAACTCAGTTCAGCTCTCTAGGTCAAGAGTACAAACTACAGGCTGACATTTCTCATCTTCCTAATCTTCCTCTTCCAAATGATCATCAGACTGCAATTCATTTCTGTCTTCATCAAGCATTAGCTCCAATTCTCACTGAACAACTACTAAATTCATGAGTCGAGGATGTTTTGTGCTGCTCAAACTTACATTCACACATGATGTTGCATTGAAAGAAATCCAATGGCACGGTATGCAGAATAAAGATTGAAATATAGATTTTAAAAAATGGCCTTAAAAAACTGTGCTCACATAGATCCTCTGCTAACCTAGCTCCTCACTCCAGACAAAATTAGATAAAGCACAAGTAGAACAGATGGGTTTTGCTGCCTGTCATGACATTCCCTCTACTGAAAAAAACACAGACAGAAATTGATGATATGTCCTTTTCAACTAATGTGCTGTCATCTTCACTTTCTTTTTTTTTTCACCTGACAGAACTACCAAGTCAATATCATAGTCAGTCACTATTTTGTGGCCTCAGATGGGCCAGTTTTTTGGCGGCTGGCTGTCTCTTTTGATATAACGGTGACTCAAGATTTGATGTCTGAGTTCAATCCCAGACCACAATGCAAAAACTGGCCTGTTTACTACCGATCACAATGCCAATTGCGCTTCTGGTGGCATCAGTTTAGTGTTTAATAGATTCCATTTTTCCTGTCTCCATTTCAAGTCCTTGCCAGCACTCAAGGTTTTGTGCAGGCTCAAGGAGTTTGCCAGATTTCATGGAACATATATGAAATTGCCAATGTGTAAATCCTTCTCAAAGAAACTCCAAATATAAACATCAATAACTTTGCTAAAACTTGACCAAATTTTAAGCTCAAAGATGTAGCCAGAAATATAAAAATGAGGTTCTCCTGCATACTAGGTTAAGTGTACAGTAACCAAGGGGGCACTAGCAGAGGCCCAGCAGGAGATCAAGAAAATGTGTACGCTCGAGGCACCATGCAGTAAAGAGGGTTAATTCTTTAATTCCCTCAGTTGCACAGCTTCTTACTTCCCTTCACTCCTGTATTTCAGAAATCCCCTTATTCACTTCATTCCCAGGTTTCTAGAGCAATTTTACCTTGGAAATGTGCATACTTATTTCACAGAGGTCTTTTGATAAATCTACTGTCTGTAACCACATGTATCAAACACCATTGTTTTCATTGGCGAATAAATACACAAAATTATAATGAGCAATATTGACACAATCAGGTTATGGTTATTTTTGTTTAAGCCCAGCCAACTGCATAGAGCCATATCAGGGCTATACCTGTTTCAAAACACACAATACTGGTAAATCATTATAGAACTCATCATCACATAAACTGGTCAGACTCTAAACCACATTCCTCTGTCACTATGAGAAAGCAACTATGATTGGAAAAAAAATATGTGGCCTTTTCAGTGCTTGTAATGTCCTCATGCTACCGTGGGTAGTGTGATATCCAGAATATGTTTCATTCACCAATACGCCAAAGTCAAATTTAAGTACTTGCCATAAGCCCAGGAGTCTAGTAGATGTTTCATTCATACGTACACCATCAACACTTAACAATCGAGACTAAACTAATAGTATAATTTATAATCAGTATTAGTAATCAGTAAGAGTCAGGTAGCCAGCAAAATCAGTCAAGCTAAAACAGCATTCAAGAAGATAAAAAGCATTCTTACCAACAAATGCCTATAATTAACATCAGGAAGAGAGTTCTTGAATGTTATATAGAACCGATACTGTTGTACGGATGCGAGGCGCGGACAGTCAACAAAGCCAGAACAAGATTGAGGCAGCCGAAATGTGGTTTCTAAGAAGAATGTTGAGAGTTCCATGGACAGCAAAGAAAACACAAACAAGACAGTCTTGATGGAGGCAGACACAAGAAGATCATTGATAAAGAAGATTAGTAAGAGACTAGCAACATTAATTTTATAGGCTATTTTATGAGGAAACGGGAATTAGAGCAGCTGGTCATAACACGAAAGCTGAAGGGAAAGAGAACCCCAGGCAGATCCAGGGAGAAAATATTGGACGGACTTGCAGGGTGGCTGAGGATGGAGAGGGTGGAAGATGTACTTGCAGCGACAAGGGATAGGTTCATATGAAAGGCCATGATCGCCAACGCCTTGCATCAGGGCACATGATAATGATGATGAAGAGTCAGATGTCAGCCGGTGTAGAGATTTTTCTGATCTCCCAGGTCAACTTCGTGCAGACCTGTCTGCCTAAATCCATTGTGTGTGTATATATACATGCAGGAGTGTCAGATAATATGCCCCTTCTCAATTTGTCAAGCCATGGGAATGGAAGGAGAAAATTCTTTCCAGCTTTAATTCTTGATCGTGGGAATGAACGGTACGTAAAAACTGAACAAACAAGACTAAACTAATTAGTATAAAGTACGAGTCAGATATGCACTGAACTCTGAGAAAAACTGATTGCAGAAGAATCAAGGCAGCAAAGATATGGTTTTATAGGAGACTACTATGTGTCAAGTGGACAGACAGAAGAACTATTGAAAGTGTTCTGGAAGAACTTGATACCACCAGAAAACTCCTAGCAGACATCAACAAGAGAAGACTAAAATACATGTGTCACATAACAAGAACGCGGACCTCATGGCAACCATCTTTCAAGGAAAAACAGTGGCAAAAAGGAAGAAAGGCAGACCTCCAATCTCATACATCAAGAACATAACCAACATCAGTGGCCTAAATATTCAAGAAATTGTCCACAAAAGTCAAGACAGAGCGGCCTGGAGGGAGATGGTGGCATCCAGATGTGCAATGGCCAGAACCAAACCCGACGATGCCAACAGGTGATCAGGAGAACAGTTAGATGTCAGCTGGTGCAGAGATTTTTCTGATTTCCCAAGTCAACTTTTTGCAGACCTGTCAGTTCCTAAATCCATTTTGCGTGTATAAACACGCAGAGTGTCAGATATGCCCCTTCTCAATTTTTCAGGCCCTGGGAATGAAAGAAGAAAATTCTTTCTGGTTGGTTCTCTGGACTGTAGGAATGAATGGTATGTATTTCTACAAACTAAAAAACTGGTTAGTGGGAACAAATGAGTTAATTATTTTAAAAAAACACATCAAATTAAAAAAAAAAAACATCAATCACAATTACCTTTGAAGTAGCCATGGCCCCCGCATGCCTCTCGACATTCCTGTATGGCGTCACGTGCCGTCCAGCTGGATATGGGTTTGCTTGCACAGGACAGTGCATGAATCTCTCGACCCAATTCAGCCTGTATCACAGAGCAGAAAAAATATCTGTTTCATGGAAATATTCCAATTTATGTCCAGTTTTTCTTCACAATGTAAAAACAAAGAAATTTATGTTATGATGTTGACAATAACAAAGATGGCAATGATGAGATAGAAGAAAATTAACAAGGAAAAAGAGGAGGAGGAAAGAAGATGGAGAAAGAGGAAAAAGGAGGAGGGCAAAAACAACAATAAAAACTGTAGCAACAACAATAAAACAACAACAACAATATGTGACAGTATGAACAACAACAATAAAACAACAACAGCCATATGTGACAGTATGAACAGCAACAATAAAACAACAATAACAATATGTGACAGTATGAACAGCAACAATAAAACAACAATAGCAATATGTGACAATATGAATAACAACAATAAAACAACAATAGCCATATGTCACAGTATGAACAGCAACTATAAAACAATAATATGTGACAGTATGAACAACAACAATAAAACAACAACAGCAGTATGTGACAGTATGAACAGCAACAATAAAACAACAACAGCAATATGTGACAGTATGAACAGCAACAATAAAACAACAATAACAATATGTGACAGTATGAACAACAACAATAAAACAACAACAGCAATATGTGACAGTATGAACAGCAACAATAAAACAACAATAACAATATGTGACAGTATGAACAGCAACAATAAAACAACAATAGCAATATGTGACAATATGAATAACAACAATAAAACAACAATAGCCATATGTCACAGTATGAACAGCAACAATAAAACAATAATATGTGACAGTATGAACAACAACAATAAAACAACAACAGCAGTATGTGACAGTATGAACAGCAACAATAAAACAAAACAGCAATATGTGACAGTATGAACAGCAACAATAAAACAACAATAACAATATGTGACAGTATGAACAACAACAATAAAACAACAACAGCAATATGTGACAGTATGAACAGCAACAATAAAACAACTGTGATGGTTGAGCGGTTAAGGGGGGGGGGGGTAAGGTGAGTTTGATTTGTCGCAGCGCCAGGTGAGATGGTGCGAGTTGGTTAAGGGGTTAAGGGTGATGATGATATTTGCTGTGGTGGTCGTTTGAATCCAGAGCAGAAAGGGAAGTCTCTCAATCAAAAGACAAGTCCTCGTTTTGCTACTTGACTCTTTATTATTGAGAAAAGAAGACGAGGAAGGAGACAGGTAAGAAGACGTCAAAGAAGAAGTCAAAGAAGACAGTGCCTGTAAGACACAAAATAGGTTTCATAAATACAATGACAAAGTACACATTTTGTGAACTAACAATGTCAATGTACAAGAGTGAACTACTACATTATAATAAAACAGGTGTCTACATTTACAAACAAAAGCACTAGCATTTGTAAACATGCAACAAATAATTGACAACAAAACGTTGCATAAAGAACTACTACATTATAACAAAATATGTGCTGTCGATATTTACACTCAAAAGCACTAGCATTTGTAATCACAGAACAAATAATTGATAACAAAACATTGAGTGACCCTTTGATAAGTTGAGGGTATAAACTACCATACTTCTTGTTCGATAGCCTTAGCATAGAGTAGACTTTCAATAATGTACTGGCAAAATAATGCACAGCCATATTAAGCTGTTCGGCCGCCATGGGCTGAGTTAGTTGTAACATAACATCTGAGTGGGCAGCTATTGGACAGTTAATATTCAGTGGTGACGACAAACATAGTATTTGACTATGGGAACTGTTGTCACAAACATTAGGTCTACCTTATCGAATAGCAGTCAACACACTTGAGTCATCCATTAAATATTTGCTCCATGTAGTTATGGGTAAATCTATGTCTAGTGCTAGAGATAGTGATGACAGAATAGCATAGCATATTACTAATTAAGCTATGTCATCAAAGCAACATTCTATAATGATTATCAGTGGTGCTGAGCAGACAAGGGATACAACAATTGGATCAATTCGCCGAGCACATGTTTCATCAACTACCATTATGTACACACATACAACATTGTCAAGTATAAAATAGTGCTCCTCTGCACAATAATGCATTGCATCTTGGTAGCTGTCAGACAGTTAATATTCAGTGGTGATGACATAGTATTTGACAGTGAGAACTATGTCATCACAAACAGCACCTAATCAAATAGCAGTCAGCAGTGTTGAGAGAACAACACACTTGAGTAATCTATTACTCATTATCTCTATGTGATTAAGTATAATTCTAGATCAAGTGCTAGAGACAATGATAACAAAATAGTATAGCATATTACTATTAAACCATGTCATCAAAACAACACTCTATACATGATTATCAGTGGTGCTGATCAGCTAAGGGATACACTAAACAGATCAATTAGCTGAGCACGTGTTTCATCAGTCATCATGTCAGTATGTAAAAATACAGCCTTGTCAAGTATAAAATACTCTTCCTCTGCACAACAATGCCTTGTATCTTGGCTTTTGGCAGAATACGGTTGTCAATAGTCCTACATAGCCACATGAAAAATAGGGGCTAAATCTATAGTGGTTATTACATTTAAACCTCAGTCCCATCTTTACAATGGTGGCCGCCACGCTAAGTGCTACAGATCTTGTGAGATAGCACATCGTTTAGATCAAAACATACTTTCTCGCTGTGCGAATTCTGCAAATCTAGCGCGGTACTCAATAGACTCGAGCTAGAATCTAAAGAAATAAGAGACTTTAAAGTCCCTAAGCTTACTGCAAATGACAATGAATAATAAAGTGATAAAAATCCAGAACTTACTACAGTAACGCCATGAAGTTGATCACCTGCTGTGAGACCAAGAGTGGTGGCAGGAAAGGGCACCTCTGGTGAGACTGAGAGTGGCGGTGGAAAAGCACACGCTATGACGCACCTTGTTATTTTATACTTTGGGAACCAAGCATGGTCATACTTTCAAACCTTTCAGATAATAAGGTCTGATTGGTTGTTCTCACCTACCCAATCAATCAACACTTGGGGTGTGGCGAAAAGTCAACTCTGTTTGAAATTAATGGAGGTCTAATTAATGGAGGTCTTACATAAGTGCAGTGCCTCGGTACACACAACCGGCATACTCGTCTGGTGGGTTTGTTGGTGGCTATTGGCTATTACGCCACAAACACCGAAGGGCGGCATGAAACAAAGACAGTCCGCCCCGGGCTCCATACAACCGCAACATAACCTGCGGTCATTGTACGTGGGTTTCCGCGGGTCACACAATGGCTATTAGGACGGTGGTTGTACTACACTTGGCTGGAGGCGGCATAGATTAAAGACTGTTTCCTCTACGTTCTGTAAAACTACAACGTAATACTGACTGGAGATAACGACAAAATCTTGTCGTAGGCCCGCTTCAGAGTACATGTACACATTGTAGATCTGCTAATTGTTTAGCAGTGTGTTATCTATATGCGTCATGTATTGGTTAGATTTTTGGAATGTTCAATGCATAGCTATGGGTAGGCAGAGGCTGTGGGATAACAGTAGAATTTGACCAAGAGAATGCAAGGCGTTTTTGATCTAGGCAAGCACGCTACACGGTGTTGCCTTTGAGCGTTGTAGGTAAATGGGGAAAGATCGTAACAGAGCAAGGCACTCTGTTACACAAAAGCAATATGTGACAGTATGAACAGCAACAATAAAATAACAATAGCAATATGTGACAGTATGAACAGCAACAATAAAACAACAATAGCAATATGTCACAGTATGAACAACAACAATAAAACAACAACAGCAATATGTCACAGTATGAACAACAACAATAAAACAACAATAGCAATATGTGACAGTATGAACAGCAACAATAAAATAACAATAGCAATATGTGACAGTATGAACAGCAACAATAAAACAACAATAGCAATATGTGACAGTATGAATAACAACAATAAAATAACAATAACAATATGTGACAGTATGAACAGCAACAATAAAATAACAATAACAATATGTGACAGTATGAACAACAACAATAAAACAACAACAGCAGTATGTGACAGTATGAACAGCAACAATAAAACAACAACAGCAATATGTGACAGTATGAACAACAGCAACAATAAAACAACAATAACAATATGTGACAGTATGAACAACAACAATAAAACAACAATAACAATATGTGACAGTATGAACAGCAACAATAAAACAACAATAACAATATGTGACAGTATGAACAGCAACAATAAAATAACAATAACAATATGTGACAGTATGAACAACAACAATAAAACAACAATAACAATATGTGACAGTATGAACAACAACAATAAAACAACAATAACAATATGTGACAGTATGAACAACAACAATAACAATATGTGACAGTATGAACAACAACAATAAAATAACAATAACAATATGAACAACAACAATAAAACAACAATAACAATATGAACAACAACAATAAAACAACAATAACAATATGTGACAGTATGAACAACAACAATAAAACAACAGTAGCAATATGTGACAGTATGAACAACAACAATAAAACAACAATAACAATATGAACAACAACAATAAAACAACAATAACAATATGAACAACAACAATAAAACAACAATAACAATATGAACAGCAACAATAAAACAACAGTAGCAATATGTGACAGTATGAACAACAACAATAAAACAACAATAACAATATGAACAACAACAATAAAACAACAATAACAATATGTGACAGTATGAACAACAACAATAAAACAACAATAACAATGTGACAGTATGAACAACAACAATAAAACAACAATAACAATATGTGACAGTATGAACAGCAACAATAAAATAACAATAACAATATGTGACAGTATGAACAACAACAATAAAACAACAATAACAATATGTGACAGTATGAACAACAACAATAAAACAACAACAGCAATATGTGACAGTATGAACAACAACAATAATACAACAATAACAATATGTGACAGTATGATATCTCTCACTGTGAGATTATCTTCTCAGTCACTATTCAATCCAACTCAATCAAAGCAGAGAAATATATGAGTGCTACACTGACAACAAAGTATGAAAGTATGACAATATGAAATATCGTATTCTGAATACTTCTGACATAATGACAAAGCATTTTAGTTAAACAAAACAAACGTTTCAGAGTTACAAGAAATCCAGTTTCTTCATGGTCCCAGATTTCTCTAATACACAAAAGTTTTCATATCTTATGACGATATCTCATTGACAATCATGAATATTTCTTACATGAAACTGTGAGTACAGAACACACACACACAAACACACACACACATACACACACTCTCACACACACACACACACAGGTACCTACCTGCCTCTCTCCTTTCTCTCCCACCATCAGACCAATTCTCAGAGAGACAAAATCCATGAAGAATGACATGGAGAACACTTCCATAGCATAGGCCGCGGCCACATAGGGTAACAAGCGCCATTGCTGCACAATACATAAACAAATACAGTGGAGTCCGCCTACAACAAAATTCAAGGGAGACAGATATGAGTCCATTATAGCAGTAGTTGGTGGTAGCAACCAAAAAAAAAAAAAAAAATGTGACATCAGAGAGCACTGATTGTTTGTTGCTTTACTAGTGGTCCATTCACCCGTATGTGTTTGATAAAGTCTTACCTACTTTCTCTTAGGATTGATGATTGGGTATGTGTATTAAGATTGATGATTGGGTATGTGTATTAAGTGCAGTTTTGGCTCTGGGAAAATGAGATATGTGGAAGCAATTTTGGGTGATTTGGGCCCGTTTTTATACATGTTTTAGTGTGCTTAGTTATGTTCAAACTTGTATTCAGGTATGTTTTTTTTAAATCCCCTGTGCAATAAATTGGATGGGTGGTCAATGCCAGGGGCACCTCCTCAGATTATGTGTGTGAATGCATTGATATGTATACTTAATTTTCTTTTCCTTTTTTTTTTCCTGTTGAAGTACTGTGTATGTTTTTTGAAATGGTTATAGTCCTGATACGGCTCTATGCAGTCAGCTGGGCTTTATGCAAAATTACAGAAACAGATGTTGTGTCCACAACATTACCTATTTTATACATCATTGTGAAGTTTTTCAATCAGTTTTATGACTCAGTCCTTGAAGCATCCAAAAAGAAGCACAGTCATGTGTGTGCATACACACACGCATACACGCACGCACGCACGCACACACACACACACACACACACACACACACACACACACACACACTCACACACAACACACACGCACACACAATCACTGCTGGCATTACATCACTGACATGGGAAAGTGGCTGACAATTTTCACTGATGCTTGAAGAAATCCAGCACAGTGTGCTAATTGCAGAGCTGTAATACTGTGTTTCACAATGTACAGTTGTACCAGTCTTGACTGCTTAATCATTGTAAGACAAGACTATACATAGCAAATTTGGCCTCTGGGAAACACAACCTCATTTGCACAAAGAAGGCTTTGTTATGTGTGATAGTAGATTCTGTTCGTTATAGACAGCATTTTGCAAAACGGAAGCAGAAGGAAGTGAGCAAGGAGAATAAAAGAGTGCCTTACTGCCAGACATTTGTTGTAGACTGGCACCTTTTAAGTGGACTCCACTATAAACATCAGGGCTCCCACTGAGGAAAAGCAAAAATCCCTGAAAATCAGGGGAGGGGGGGGGGGGGGGCTTGCCCACCTGGAAAATTTTGAAAATTTACGTTTAAAATGGCGCAATCTAACACATATCTGAGCTTAATTTATATTTTTTTTATACTTTTTTTCGCGGATTCTCACTCGGTTTTAGCGGAAATCCGCAAAGTCGTGGAAAAGTGGGAGCCCTGAAACATATAAACAAATGGACAAGTAGTGTCAGACAAGCAGCTCTGCATACAAACAGTCTCTCTTTAAAAACTTGAAATCCATGAAGACCACTGACAGTACTTCCATGGTATATGACATTACCACTGAGGGCAACAAGAACTACTGTGGCAAAAAAAAAAAAATAAATAAAATAAACCACTGAATAGACAAGTTTTCTGGATTTAAAGCAAGAGGCAGACCAAGGAAAGTTTGGACTAACAGCTTGAAAGATACCTTGAGGTCACAAGGCCTTCCAGCTTGCTACTGATTTTCAACTCTTTCTCCCCACACTGTCTTGATAGAAGAAGTGAACAGATGAAAGAATGAAAAGAAAATAGAAGACAAACTTAGTGATGGACAGGCAGCAAAACAGAGACAGTCTGATCTTTAGAGATACAAGATCCATAATCAATCAACCAACCAACCAATTACTCTGCCAGCCACTCAACCAGCCAGGCAGCCACCCTCCCAATCAACTAGCCAACCAACCAGGCAATTGATCAATCAGCCACACTCCTAACCAACCAGCCAACCAACTAGGCAACTGATCAATCAGCAAGCCAACCAACCAACAACAAAACAGCTAACCAATTACTGTATTCATACACCAGCAAGTCACCTCCAACCATTTAACTACAACTTAAATAAATAAACTTGTAAACTTGGTGTCTGTGTGTGTGTGTATCTTATTGATTTTGTTTGTGTCTGTGTCTGTGTATGTGTATGTGTATGTGTATGTGTATGTGTGTGTGTGTGTGTGTGTTGGTGTTTGTGTGTGTTTGTGTGTGGGTGTCTGTGTGTGTTAGTGTTTGAGTTTGTTTGTGTGTGTGTGTGTGTGTCTGTGTGTTAGTGTTTGTGTTTGTTTACGTGTGTGTGTGTGTCTGTGTGTGTTAGTGTTTGTTTGTTTGTGTGTGTGTGTGTGTGTGTGTGTATGTGTGTGTCCATGTGTGACTGTGTGTGTATGTGTGTGTCCGTGTGTGTGTGTGTGTATGTGACTGTGTGTGTCTGTGTGTGTGTCTGTGTGTGTGTGTGTGTGTGAGACTGTGTGTGTCTGTGTGTGTGTGCGTGTGTGCGTGTGTGCGTATGTGTCTATGTGTATGTGTGTGTGTGTGTGTGTGTGTGTGTGCTGTGTGTGTGTGTGGTGTGTGTGTGTGTGTGTGTGTGTGTGTGTGTGTGTGTGTGTGTATGTGTCTATGTGTATGTTAGTGTGTGTGTGTGTGTGCACACATGTGCGTGTATGCGTGTGCATAAGTGTGAGAACAAGAGTGCAAGTGTACGCACGAGTTTACAAAACACAGCTGACACACTTATATTACTATAATCGATAAATTCCATGACCTCTGTCCGACACAGTGACAGGAAGATAGCTTGCACTGAATGATAACATAATTATCTCAATAAACCATGATTATCAGTTCAGCTCTAACCTACACTAATGCTAGTTCATATGCCTATCTTAAGTGACCTACACTAATGCTAGTTCATACGCCTATCTTAACCCTTTGACTCCCACACCCTATCCACCAACTGCAAAAACTTAACCCTTTGACTACCTCACCCTAACCACCAGCTTCCTGAAGGAAGCTGGTTGATAGGGTAAGGGAGTCAAAGGGTTAAGTTTTTGCTTTGCTAGCATGGTTGGCAATGCAGGATGCTGGTAGACGGAGTGCAGGAGTCAAAGGGTTAATTAGGCTGTTAATGGTTATACACATATATGTGTATACTGCTTTGAACACGAGGGAATATGTGTTTGTATGTGTTGTAGCATTAATATTATTATTGGTTTTAAAACTCTACCAACTGCTCAAAGCCATATCTGGCTATGACTCACTCAAACAAAAGACACAATCTAAACATATCAACGACTCTGGAAAAGAGAAAGCCCTGAAAAAAATTAAGTATAGATCATCATCATCATCATCATCATCATCATCATCATAATCATGTGCCCTGCGCATGGCGCTGGTGATCATGGCCCTCCACATGAATCTATCCCTTGTCGCCGCAAGTACATCTACCACCCTCTCTGTCCTCAGCCACCCTGCACGTGCATACAATATTTTCTCCCTGGGTCTACCTGGTGTTCTCTTTCCCTCCAGCTTTCCTGTTGTGATCAGGTGCTCTAATTCCGCTTTCTTCATAAAATGTCCTATAAATGTTGCTTCTCTTTTCCTAATCTTGTTTATGAATGATCTTCTTGTGTCTGCCTCCATCAAGACTGTCTCACTTGTTTTCTTTGTAAGTACAGATATCATTGTATACTATCTAAGGATATGCCCTTGGTGTACCTTTTCATCCAATTTCTCCCTAAAGGGTTAACCCTTTGACTTCCACACCCTGTCCACCAGCATCCTGCATAGTCAGCCATGCCAACAAAACAAAAATTTAACCCTTTGACTCCCTCAACCTATCCACCAGCTTCCTGCAGGAAACTGGTGGATACAGTGAGAGAGTCAAAGGAAATCAAAGGGTTAAGTTTTTGCAGCTGGTGGATAGGGCGTGGTAGTCACAGGTTAACAAAATCTGAATACAAATATATCAAGTGTAAGTCATCATCATCAGGTGCCCTGCCGCATGGCGTTGGCGACCATGGACTTCCATCTGCCTCTACTCTCGTTGCCCCTAGCATCTCCCCCACCCTCCTCGTCCCCAGCCACTCTGCAAGTCCGTCCAGCATTTTCTCTCTGGGTCTACCCGGTGCTCTCTTTCCCTCCAGCTTTCCCACTGTGACCAGGTGCCATCAATGTAAGTAAATATATTAAAACTGTCCAAAATGACCTAAAATTGCTTCAGCATATTACATTTCTTCAAGCCAAAAATACAGTTAATATATATATATATATATTATATATATATATACACATCATCATCATCATCAGGTGCCTTGCCACATGGCGTTGGCGATCATGGACCTCCATCTATCTCTCTCTCTCTCTCTCTCTCTCTATATATATATATATATATATATATTATATATATATAATATATATATATATATGTATATTTACACATATATATCCAATTAAGTATGTAAGACTTTAGAGAACACATACAGGTGAATGGACCAACAAGACGGACAATGAGAGGAACAGATGACAGAATGCAAACAAGCAAGGCAGAAACAAAGACAGTGACAAGTAAGAGGAAATTTCTAGCATGGACTTTCCAGAAGGTGGGGATACTATTACATATATAAATGTGTACATGTAGGCTATATGAATTATTGCTTTGAACACAAGGGGAATGTGTGGTTGTGTGTGTTGAGGCATGTGTGTGTGTGTGTGTGCATGTGCTTAAGCGAACATACACATATACGTACATATATGTGTGTGCATGTAAGTTTGAACAGGGTTTGAATACACATACTGAAGCAGTGTGCATGAAAGTGTGTTTGTGCATACATTTTGTGTGCATGCATAATAATACAAGCAACATGCATGAGTGTGTGAGTGTGAGTGTGAGTTGGTGTGTGTGTGTGTGTGTGTGGTGTGTGTGTGTGTGTGTGTGTGTGTGTTGTGTTGTGTGTGTGTGTAGCTGTGTGTGTGTACGGTGTGTGTGTGTGAGTGCATGTGTGTGAGTGTGTATGTGCACTTCTATGACTGCACACATGCATGAACATTTACTTGTATACATGTGTCGGTCAGTTTTTCTTTTTTTCATTATTCAACATTTCTTCACCATGTACCTGTAACTGATACTCAATAACAGGTATCTCCTCCTCCCCGGGTCCAAACTGTCGGCGTACAGCAGAGTAACGAATGGCGATGGTGACGGCATTTCTCAGATTGGTTGCACACATGGCTGTGATGCCAACACGGCCGCCTGACAGTGCTCCCAGTGACGCTCCAAATCGCTTGTTGGGGTCCTGTTTAAATGGCACAGAGGATATATGGATATTTTGAAAACAAAACTCATAAGAATCAAGAATACATATGAAAACAAAACTCACAAATCAAGAATATAGGCCTATATGAAAACAAAACTCACAAGATCAAGAATATTCATGTCCTAGAATTCTCATCCTCCAATACTTAGTTTGGTGTCACCAATCTGGTGTTGCCACAAATATTATCTTGCCACAACCAGTCAATGTGACAAACAGATCAATGCAATGAGTTATTGACTTGGTGGTCATAAGTTCAAAAGCCATCAGTCAAAACAATTTACTGTGAATGGCATGAAACCAATCAAAGAACATGCTATGGGATTTGTTGGGAAGACTGGGACCACTCATCCAGTGACATCCATTTTAAGGATGCATCACTAAGAGTACTATTCAAATTTCCTAAACACAGCCCCCCCCCCCCCACACCCCACCCCCACGTTCATGTATTTCTTGAGCCTGGTTGATACCAGAACATGTTATGAAAGTAAGCATAGCGTACACAAGGTCTCAATCCAAAACGGAACTCCACAGCATCATCACTATCATCCCCATTGTCATCATTATAGCATTATGAACAGTTGTCTGATGAAACTATGTCAGGCCTAGCAAGCAAGTAGTGGATTTTCAGTTGCTGATGATAATCAAAGAAGAAAGACATAGACGGATCAAGATGCTAAACCAACTGGAAATGGAAGAGACCGACGAAAATGGATATATGCACATGGACCATACATGGACTAAAGGACAAAGAGCCTGAAATGGTGTAAGCATCCTGCTTATCCTGCTTCCAGTGCTACTATGTGCATGTTCAGTAGTTCATACACCTTTTCCGTTTAAAGATGAACTGACAAATCCCACATAACAGTGGTGGGAAAACACTGCAGGGACGCTGGTCAGGATGTAAAAACTGATCATAATGAAACCTCAAGAAGTTCTGATGGATGAATAGGCATACCGGTCTTCAGCAATATGTGTGGGTTTGCTTGTGGGAAAGAAGACTCGTGCTGATGGCATATGTTCTTCTGCAGGTACAATACGGGAAGTAGTCTTGCAGACCAGGGTTCTACTTTCATTCCCTCCCTCTGTTGAATAGCAGAACTGTTCACATTGCTGAAATGTGATCGTATCTTGTGTGTATGCGGTCTAGTGGTAGAATAGTCGTCTGCCACATGGGTGACCCAGGTTCATTTCCCAGTCGACGCACATACTTTTTAAGAAAATACTGTCTTCATCTAGTTGATAGACAGCTGAGCATTTGGGCATTGACTGGGGGGGGGGTCCTGTCATGTGAGACGAGTTTATACAGAATAGCTACTTGTGTTGTGATTCAGACCTTTAATTATTTATTTATTTACTTTATATGTATGTTCCTTTTTTGAAGGTAAGATACACACATACACATGTCATTTACATGTAACCAAGATTATTCCAGCCATAGACTGATAAAATACCAGAATAAAATATAGACTAGGTAAAACATAGTCTCGGTAGGGCCTCAGGACCTCGCCAGCTCACGGGTTTATGTGCAGGCTTAAGGCTTGTGCCATGATCACCATACGCATGGCATCTGTGACAATAGCGCAGATGGAATTCGTTCCGAGAGTGGAGACGTCATCTTGAGAAACTGAAACTGGAACTGTCACCAGCATACTCTCTTGCTATCTAATGTAATCCCAGTTGGTGATACTGATGCCACAGCTGATGAGACTGGCCTTCAGAATATCCTTGTTTCACTTCAGTCATTTTCCCTGGTCATGGTGTCTTTTCTTCAGCTTTCTGTGCAGGAGCATTTTGGAAATCTAAGGGTATTATAATTAACCATTTGACTTTCTCTCTCTTTCCCCTTCCTCTCTCTCTCAGAGATGAGTGGCAGAATGGTTCAGACATTCACCTGACAATAACTAAACTCAAGGTTCCAGGATTCACTCCCCATACAGGCCTCCACTTTTGTCCTCAGTTTGACCAGAGAATCGAAAAGAATGTCTAGTCCTTTGAAAAGGGACGACAAACAAGTCGGACCCGTGTGCCTTCTGGCTGTGCACACTTGAGATCCCACGGCAGTTGAAAATCGTGAAGAGCAGAGCATTGCCCAGCTGCCTTGGTATAAAACATTGAAGAGATAGGTTGATTTCCCAGGTCCCACCTCTTGAAGACCAATTAGCCTTCTTGCCTTTCTGAGATCTTGGTTAAAAAGAAAGTGAATCTCTCTCCTTCTCTGTAAGTTCTAATAATACACTTTATGGACTAAATATTTGCTAGTTACCTTGAAAGGTGTGATGTAGCGACCATCGGGTGAGACATCTCCAAACCTGTCCAGGAGGTTCTCTCGGGGATGCGGAAATTGTTGAAAGCCACAAAGCTGCCAGAAATACATATATAGTCAACAGTCTCAGAAAGCTGTCAATACTGCATGCTACCACTACTCAAAATATACGGAGATGAATGATTAAGTAACTGGCAAATAACATGTGAAAAAAGAAAGAAAATGAAAAAAGAAAACAAACACCAACAACAAATAATCAAAAGATCCTCTATGAACATGATAATTGTTGCTTGTTTTTTTGAATGAATGCTGCAACTGGACAGGACGAGTGTGAAAGAATGAGTGAAATTATAACTGGAAAAAAGTTAGTCTGACATGGAATTTACTGTACTTTTGAAAGAGCTGAATACTCCGTCTTGCAATTTGTAAAAGGAAGGGTGATTATGTCACTGCCTTGCTTCAGTTTCTCCCCTGATTGCCTTTTACGCAAAGAATTTTATACAAAATCAATACATTATGTCACAAGTATATTAATGGTATTGCACCTACTTATATTTGAAACCACCTCACTATGAACATCCCTGCCAATCTCTTCGTCCAGCTTCTAACACTTCTTGTTTACAAATTATTCAACACAGATGTTCAGCAGTTGGTTGCCAAGCATTTTCTGTGTCTGGTCCATGAAACTGGCATAAGCTTCTTCTGTCTCTTCAATAATAACATACTCCGCCTTCCTTTACGTCTAACCTGAGCACACATCTTTTTGTCCAGCAGAGATTTGCCCTTCTACACCCATCCTTTTGTCTGACTCCCTTCCTGTCCTCCCCCTCCCAGTACGCATGTGTTTTGTATCGTTATGTTTTCGTCACTGATTGTGAGTGAATGCTTTAGTGAATGATGATACTTCTGGTTCAGCATTCTGTGTAGTGTGTAGTGTGTAGTGGTGTTGTGTGTGTGTGTGTGTGTGTGTGTGTGTGTGTGTGTGTGTGTGTGTGTGTGTGTGTGTGTGTGTGTGTGTGTGTGAGTGTGTGTGAGCGTGTGTGTGTGTGTGTGTGTGTGATTTGTGTGTGTGTGTTAGAGGGATACAGGATGACAACTTGGGTCAAGGGTCATACACCATACAGGTTGAGTGTACCCTAGTTCAGCATCCTTTGTGTGTGAGTATGTATGTGTGTGTGTATGAGTGTGTGTGTGTGTGTGTGTGTGTGTGTGTGTGTGTGTGTGTGTGTGTGTGTGTGTGTGTGTGTGTGTGTGTGTGTGTGGTGTGTGTGTGTGTGTGTGTGTGTGTGTGTGTGTGTGTGTGTCCATGTGCACCTGCACTGTTTGTTCTATTCCTGTAAAATGCATCAAGCATGCTTTTGACTTGAACTGTTTGCATTACATAAGTGAAATGATTATAATTTATATATCAAGATTTAGTGCCTTAAAAATATTATTATCTTTATCATTATTTACTCAGAAGGCTCCATATATGCTCCACCCAATATAACAGTAAATATCTGGGACACTCCCCAGTTACACAAAACATCCGCATGATGTGAAGTTTTGAGACAGTAAATGCATGGGACTCGAATCATTATTAATAAATAGTATAAGTACTAATATTTGATTTATACTTCTTCATCATCATTACCATCACAACCACTGCCTTTATCATCATCATCATCATCATTAACTTTCCATTCTCAACAATAAGCTGACCCTATCAAGACAATTACCTCATTCTGATTACGAGAAAGCAAGCCAGTCGCTATCATAACAGTCATACTAGGAAGGAAAATATACTCTATACAACACCAGTAAGAGCACAGCCTACACAACACCAATAAGATTGAAAAAAAAAAAGCTCTCTAGTCTAACCCGTTGTCCAAGCCATTCAAGCCTAGTTTCTCTCCCATGTCTCCCACCATGACACCCGGGAAAGCCTTCAGTGAGCGGGGGTCTCGAACAGGAGTGACAAAGTTATGTAGCCCGTGACACGCACCATCAGGCGTGTACAGCTGCGCATACACGATTGCATGTGTTGCCACTTTGCCCAGGTTGCCCACCCAGATTTTCGTGGCTTCAAAGTCTGGTGTGTTGAGTATGAATTCCTGTTGAAGAGAGAAGGACAATACTAAAACATTTTACCACCACTTTTTTTTTTATGGCTTCAATGGGTGACATATTTCTTACCCAGACAAAACACCACCTTCAGCATGATAATTACTGTCCATTCTTCTACTGTACTTGATTATAGTGTGGATTTTTAGATTTTTTTTTCCTATTCAAGTAGCACAGTTAAAACAATAATCCAATGCCCACCATATTCTTTCATGTAACATATTTGCTTGAAATTTGTCATCCGCTACTGACAAAGTGTTGGTTTGGCAAAAACTCTGTCACCTGGAGCAATAATCCATTAACCTTAGAACCTGTGGGACTGACATTTTGAGGAGTCATGAAAATCAGAGTGCCAATAGCAAATGGCACATTATACAGTATGCTTTTAAACAAATTTTACAACAGAACATTCATACATGCCTAGACAAATACTCACACATCATCATCATTATGTCATAAATTGATCCTATGACTCCTGCACGCTGATAACCAGTATCCTGCATTGTTAACCGTGCTATCAAAGCAAAAACTTAACCCTTTGAT
>JAPXFY010000025.1:42070814-42185814 GCA_030674185.1 Monoplex corrugatus | reverse complement strand
TTATAAGCAGAAGTTTAAGATTGATATCAACCATAGAAATCCTGGGTGAAGAGATAAGACATGTATCAACTATGACTTAACCTTTTGACTCCTGCACCCTGTCCACCAGCATCCCATATTGCCAACCATGCTAGCAAAGCAAAAACTTAACCCTTCGAGTTTGATTCCCTCAACCCATCCGCCAGCTTCCTTCAGGAAGCTGGCAGATAGGTTGAGGGAGTCAAAGGGTTGGGTTTTTGCAATTGGTGGATAGGTTGCAGGAGTCAAAGGATTAACTTCAAAGTCTGAAAGGGTTAAAGTCAAAGTGTGAAAGGGTGGACAGACCCCTCAGATCAGCTGGCATGATGAAATCAAATTATCAAGCTCACCAGATGAAGCTTTCATTTGGAAGATCACAAGGTAAGTGATGTTTGATATGTACAGAAGCAATCTGAAAGGTATAGTGACAAAGATCCATCAAAATGATATATATATACAAAGTAAGGCTTACAATTTCATATAGGAGCAAGATTTGATTTGTAACTTGTACTAGTTGTAGTTTTTTGAGTAAAGGTGTTACAGGATCATGGACACCTTTTTTTCTTCATGTGATACATTATTTTGAACCATTTGCAGTTAAGAAATTTGTTCTGCTGGTACATCAGCTGGCACTGCACTGCAATAGTCTAATGAGAAGATTACCGTAGCAGAGACTTGAGTCATTTACATGCTCTTTTGAACATATGGTCTGATGTGTCCTGACCTGAGGCATTTCACAGTGCTTTGGAATATCAACATCACCAATATCAGCTCACCTACTACCAACCAATCAAGTTAAGAATAGTGCTGAAAGGCATTGCTTCTGTTCTGTCTGTGTTCAAATTCAAATTTAATTTCTTGATGTTCATCCAGAACAGCACATCATCAATACATGTCTGAACGCTACTATGAACAGAGGAGAAATTATTTAGTAAAGAACCTATTGATGGTGCTGTGTCATCTGCATAGTCACGAAAATCCCAACCATTTAGAGCAATTATATCACACAGGAGCTGTGATTAAATATCTACAGTAAACAAAATAAGTCCACCATGCACAAGAGAGCAAAGAGTACTCTGATTAGCATTTGATTTTGACTGATTGGGAATACTCACTGACATAACAGTCAAACCAATTCAGGGTGGTGTCACCAGCCCCAAATGTAACTTGCAGATGGCCGACTACCAAATGTGGCACTGAGGTCAGTCAGAGGACAAGACAGATTCGTTTCTCATCTACTTTTGTAAGAAGACCATCCAACTTCTAAGACACTCAAAACAGCAGCAGTTTCTGTGCTGTGATTACTCCTGAATGCTGAACAGTAGATCTCAAAGAGTCAAATACAGACAGATGATTCACTAGTTGTGACAACATTTAACCTTCTCAAGTATTCTTTTTAAAAAAATTAACCCTTTGACTCCTGCACCCTATTAACCAATTTCAAAAACTTAACCCTTTGACTTCCTCATCTTATCCACCAGCTTCCTGCAGGACACTGGTGGATAGGGTCAGGGAACCAAAGAGTTAAGTGTTTGTTTTGCTAGCATGGTTGGCAATGCACAATGCTGGTGAACACAATGCAGGAATCAAAAGGTTAAAAGCATATTAGAAACAAGTCTTTTTTTTTTTTTCAGATTATTTGGGTCAAGTCCACTTTTTTATATGCCTCGATTACCAGCTGCTGCCTCAAACTATAGCTATGAACTGTGCCTATTCAAATTTCAATATTCAAATTTCATTCAAAATGATCAGATAAGTTTCTACAAAGCTGTAACCAGCAATGTGTATTTTCCTCTAACCGCCCAAAATTTGAGTTAGTACAAATGTGTTCTATCATTTTTGTGAATTGGGGAAGGATGCTTCATCTTCCTTTACCCCCACCTTTTCTTTTCTTTTTTCTTTTTAAACGATTGGGATGTTCAGACAATCCACCCTCCTTTTCTTTATATTATTCACCATCAACATTTTTAAATGAAATATTTTTTATCAGTGTTACAGGCATTAATGCTTTTAAATGAATGATTATTATCATTATTATTATCATCATTATTATTACTAACACAAGATATGTACATATGTGTGTGTGTGTGTGTGTGTGTGTGTGTGTGTGTGTGTGTGTGTGTGTGTGTGTGATGTGTGTGTGTAGTCGTGTGTGTTCCTGTGTGTGTGTCTGTTGTGTGTGTCTGTGTTGTGTGTGTGTGTGTTGTGTTGTGTTGTGTTGTGTTGTGTTGTGTTGTGTTGTGTTGTGTTGTGTTGTGTTGTGTTGTGTTGTGTTGTGTTAGGTTATATGTGCGAGTGCGTGCACACGTGAGTCTGTTTCCTTTTGAGCCTGACGTGTTTGTACAGTCTTTTCCTTTTGAGCCTGACGTGTTTGTACAGTCTGTATGCATGTGTGAGAGTGTGTGTATGTGCACACACATCTGTGCCTGCAGTTCAATGTGTGTGTGTGCATGTGTGTATACACACACACACATGCACACACACACGCGCGCACACACACACACACACACTCTGAACTGCAGGCACATGCATGCATGCAAGTGCGCTTATTTCACGGAGTTGACAGCACTGCTGCGAGCACACACAGAGTAGGGCTATCAGTCAATTTATCAGTATTGATTAGGGCTATAATTCTATTTATCATTATGACCCTAAACCCCATGACAATGGCAAAACGGTGAAACCTACAGCTAAGGTTAGTCCTATTTGAGTATTTCACCCATCTCTTACTCTTAGGGACTTACTTTATATCGTATCACATCTTCGCCATCAAGGAAGACCCGCATCTGTTTCCAGTCGAAGGATGCCCGCTTTCTGTAGCTATCCAAGGGTCCTGGTTTTGGATCTTTCATATAATCCAGAGAAAGAAGATCGTCGTTTGCGTCTGCTGTAGCAGACGACTTTTCGTCCGGCAGCGCAGCCACGGCAGTCATTCCGGATGACGGTTTTAGAGAAATCCTTTGCTTTATTGTAGAAGTTTTCAGGAAAACAAAATGCTTTCCGAAACGAGCAGAGGACTTTCGAACCCTACCTACGTGATCAAGTGTTTGGTCCTTGAGATTACGTACACTGACTGATACAGCAGCACACGTTCGCTTACGAGTTCAAAGTTCAAGGCGTGTGTCGAAACGGCAGACACCTTTTTTTTAATACCCTTTGAATAGAAGTACGTTTGCAGTCCAGTTCATATTTTTCATACTTTGTAATCCTTAACTGATTAATACTCTACTATATAAGTATATTGCTTATATCGTTACCTAGCACACACAAAAAGATCGATTCCTGATGAACAAAATAGTACTGAAAGTATGGTTTGTAAAGCCGACTGCTACATTTTCAAGAGGGTCTAATTTGCACCTACACCTTCATATTACGAAGAAAAGACTAGTAACGGGCCGAATTTTAAAACTGAAATTCTGTGCCAAACTTATAAAATTTTCTGCAACCCATGATGTTGATTATGGCTGTTATTACATTACAAGAGATCATCCTTATTACATATTTTACATAACGAGCACCAATGCATCTTTCTACAGAACACGCACCACTTTTATCCGTGTCATCGTTCGTGCGATGCCTCAAAGACGTTTGCGATGCTTGTAAGGCCCCAGCATGGCAGGGCGTGGAGTTCGACCAAAGAGTATATACTCTTTGGTTCGACCGCTATTATATAGGGGTTCTCTCTGGCCTAGCCACAGACTGTAGTGTTGGAGTTTGTTCAAGAGGGATTCATTGCACTCGGACAATTCCATATGTGCTCCACCCAAATCTGCCAAGAATTATTAGGCAGATTCCTTAAGTCTGCGCAAAACCCCATGCGCTGGAAAGGTCTTGAAATTGGGGAGGAGGGGGTGGGGATGGACTTATGAAACACTAAGCTGACACCACCAGAATGATGGAAACATTAAGATGGGCAGCCAACAGGCCAGTTTTTAATGTTGCAGGCTGGGGTTCAATTCGATATATCAGATCATGAGTAATTATCACTGTACTTATCAATACGGGCTGCTTAGCAATTAATTGCAGTAATCGTGATAGCATAGAGAATCGGCAAAAAGGAATGACTTTCTACACATTTTTGTCTGTTTATAATCGTTCATAGGATTTTATTTGCTTTAATACAGGAGTACATAACTGGTGTAGGTTTCAAACAGTTGCAGTTGTTGTATGTGTATGTGTGTGTGTATGTCTGTGTGTGTGTGTGTGTGTGTGTGTGTGTGTGTGTGTGTGTGTGTGTGTGTGTGTGTGTGTGTGTGTGTGTGTGTGTGTGTGTGTATGTTCAACCGACCGATAAGAATAACTTTCAAATGACGTTGAATGATGATAATCCCAGATGGCGTGATGTACGTAAATTCAGGCATGACACTTTTAGTGTAAATAACTAAGCGGCATTCATACGGAAAAGAATCTGTAATTGGCGTCAATTATTTCACTTTCAGCCAGGTTTCCTTTCAGCAATCCAGAAAAGGTAAAGGGTTGGAACTAAACAGCAGGAAGACTGAAGTCATCGTGATCAGTAAAAAACATGAAATCCCCTCATGCAAAATAACAGCAAACGGCACAACCTTGAGACAGGTTGATAAGTTTAAATACCTGGGAATGATCATTTCACCAGACGGCAGATGCACATCAGAAATAGCCAGCAGAATTGGCCACGCCAAAACAGCATTCAAGAAGATGAAAAGCATTCTTACCAACAAATGCCTATCAATTAACATCAGGAAGAGAATTCTTGACTGTTATATAGAACTAATACTGTTATACGGTTGTGAGGCGTGGACAGTCAACAAGCAAAGCCAGAACAAGATTGAGGCAGTCGAGATGTGATTTCTAAGAAAAATGTTGAGAGTTCCATGGACAGCAAAGAAAACAAACGAGATAGTCTTAATGGAGGCAGACAGAAGATCATTCATAGGGAAGATTAGGAAAAGACAGGCAGCATTTGTAGGCCATTTTATGAGGAGGGGGGAATTGGAGCACCTGGTCACGACGGGAAAGTTGGAGGGGAAGATAGCACCAGGTAGACCCAGGGAGAAGATACTAGACGGATTTGCAGAGTGGCTGAGGACAAAGAGGGTGGAAGAGATGCTTGAGGCAACAAGAGATAGAGACAGATGGAAGTCCATGATCGTCAACGCCATGCGGCAAGGCACCTGATGATGATGATGATAAAGATGAATCCAGAATAACTACAAAAATGGATTGTTTGCATAATCCCAGATGGCGTGATGTACGTAAATTCAGGCATGGCACTTCTAGTGTAAATAACTAAAAGGCATTTCATACTGAAAAGAATCTGTAATCGGCATCAATTATTTCACTTCCAGCCAGGTTTCCTTTCAACAATCCAGAATAACTACAAAAATGGATTGTTAGCATGAAACCTGTAGACCCAGCTAGCAAACTGTGGGTCCATTGTGCATTTACTCCTGAATGCTCAAATGGTCTACAAGGAAAAGTTTGCTTGCTGGCCAGGTGTGGCAGACACGTCAAAGAAAAAATATAGATGTCAAAAGCGACTTGCAGAGTTTGCTTTGCAAACAAAATTTACGTATGATTTTGAGCCAGCTGCATTAATACCTACTTACATATAAATGATGAACGCATTTGCATATTTATGTTGTTTTAATATTGTTGACACCCTATCACAGGGGGCCATGGCTTCTTTGAATTAAACTAAAACATCCTCTCTTTCTCTCTCTGTATAGAATAGCAACGGCAAGTTTGAAAAATGGCTTCTAGCCAATACCTTTTTACCGTTGGAAAATAAAGCATCATTGTCATTGTCATTGTCATTATCATTGTCATTTTCATTCTCTCTCTCTCTCTCTCTCTCTCTCTCTCTCTCTCTCTGTCACTCTCTCCACACGCACACACACACACACACACACACACACACACACACACACACACACACACACACACACACACACACACACGCACACACATGTATGTATGTATGTATGTATGTATGTATGTATGTATGTATGTATGAATGTATGTATGTATGTATGTATGTATATGTATATATATATGTATGTATGTAAACAGAACTTATTACTCTTCTTGTTGCTGATAATTGTTTTAGTGAGACAGCAAAATGTGATCTATTGTTTTTCAATATAATGTTCAATATGTATTGACAGTTCAACCGGGACGGATTTTTCATTATTACTCTTTAACCTAATTTTCGGCAGCTAATATGTACACCAACAAAAATCAAAGCCTGCGCACTTTCAAATGTTCGTGGGATATGTGTGTGTATGGGTCGAGAGGGAGGGTGAGAGAGAGAGAGAGAGAGAGAGAGAGAGAGAGACAGAGAGAGAGAGAGAGAGAGAGAGAGATGAGAGAGAGGATCCAAATCAGTGTTGTAACATTAAATCTTACTTAATTTCATAACCGGTGTGTACGTGCTTTCGTGTGTGTGTGTGTGTGTGTGTGTGTGTGTGTGTGTGTGTGTGTGTGTGTGTGTGTGTTGTGTGTGTGTGTGTGTGTGTGTGTGTGTTCCGAGTATATTTTCAAGGTATATATATTCTTAACTTTCGTTTGTTTTGTGGAGTTAAGTGACATACAACAGCATGCGTATTCGGGTACTAGCAATAAAATTCTTTTAAAGAAAGCCTTAAGAATATTTTGTCTCCTTCCCTGACGGGCTGAGCCCCAAAGACAGAAAGAGGAGGAAAGAGTCTCTTCTCCTCTCACAATCACTATTCACTTTCTCCACCTTAGTTATTTATATTTCACTTTTGCACATGCCGAACATTGAATTTCTGTACCGGTGTTTGGACAACAAACCAGTCTTGAGTCTTGAGAAAATAATTTACATGTGAAGAACATCATGGTCGAATTTTGAAAACTTTCACTGCTGATGTTTGAAGGCGAATAAAGAATCGAACTCTGTTGTTTACTGGCGACAGGTACTTAACCGAAGTTATTAATTTGTTGCTGGCGAGTATTATGGGCTTCGTGACTGGCGAGCTCTGAAGTATTTGTGCAAGAAGTGGTAAAACGACGATTGTGAGACGACGTCACACTAAGACCTGATTTTTGTCTCTTCCGTGAATTAATTATGGCGGACGCACGTAAGTCGTTTTGCTGGTGGTTTGCGCTTTGATTTTCTTGCTTTTACACATATGTTATTGTTTATGTGATAGCCATGAGGAGCCACCAAGGTAAAAGTGATTTTGGGTATGTGTTAATTGCGATGCGTATTTGAGAAAGAGCAGGTATCACGTTTTTTAAATTTTCGCTTGGCATGGCGGCGTCCATCTCCGTCATGGCGTCCCCGGGTCTTAACCCACTCGCTGCGCACAATTATGCCCCTTGCTGTTCCCCAAGATACTCATCATTTGTATAGGTCACGCGAAAAATACTCGTACAAACAAATGAAAAGAGAGAGAACTTTGAAATTTGTCAGGTTTTATCTTGAAGTTTTGGTGTACAACATGCTGAAATTTCAACTGACCTCCATCATCCATGGTTGCCGAGTAATGGTACAGGAAAATTAGGCCTCCAGTGTAAGACAAAAAATGTTTTTCACCTGAAAATTTCTCAAATTTTACTTGTTACAAAATACACAGTCAGGTCAATATACCAGTTCCTACAGTCACATTTTGAATGAAATGTCATAAAATCCAACTTGTAGGTAGGCCTATGCTACAAAAAATTTCAAATATTTTTAATAAATATGCAAAGATGTCTTGAAGAATGCTGAGATGTCGAGTGTTGTTGTTCAGCCATTTTCTTTACCATTGTCTGCTTCGCTGCAGAGCTAGTGGGTCGTGAACTTTGCACTGTCTACACACCAACAGCAGAGTACAGTGACCTAATGGCCTGAAAGGAGGCTAGGAATGACCGAAGAATCTATTTCTGGCCATTAGTTTTGGACAGCAGAAATGTTGAAATTTTTGTGAATTTTCAAAGTCCCAAGGCATTGTTAAGTCCTGATCGGGAAATCCTGACGATCGTAGCGAGAGAGCTAAACACTAACATGGAGGTTTGGCACAGGCACTTTGTACACCAATAACTATTGAGCTGACATTTTCAGTTTTCAGGTGAAATAGCATCATTCTGTATGATTTCGGTACTTTGTTGTTAGATGTTTGGTAGGCATACTAGAAACGTTCCAGAAATTAGGCATTATTAGGCTAATTATTATGATTGATAAAAGTAGGCCTATAAGTAGGTAGCCGCAGCCAAAATTTATTTCATGCAATGGGGCTTATTTTCTTTGTTACTTTTAAAGAACTTTTCATAACAAGTAAAATTAAAAAAAAAGTAAGTGGATAGGCCTACCATTATTAGTTTTTGAAATATGCCCATTTGAATACCGATGCCAAACTGGCAAAAAGCAGCATAATAAGCCATTTTCAAGAACCCCAAATCAGCACTTTTAACAAGCTGACAGCGCTCATCTCATTAAAATGCAATACTAGAATACACAGAAGCTGTGTATGAAATTACAGAGTATATGCTTTTTTATTTGTAGAAGTTATTACCTTGCAAAGATTGGGAAAAAAACGAATCGAAAGTGTACAAAATTGAATTTGAGTGGTAACTTTAGGCTGTCACAGTATGTACAATATGTCAGACTGAAGCCTGGAAATTGGTAATTTCATTTGCTAGTACATGTAGACCATGCCCGATTTTTTCCAGCAGGTTTCAGACAGATTTCAAGGAAATATCTGAGTTCAAAATTGCGAAAAACACCAATTTGCAAAATGCGGCCCTTCTTAGCTCAAACGTAAACAGAAATTACAATAATTTCTAAACGACTCATTGAATTCATTTGAAATCTGGATGCTTCGTAGACTACATGATATCAGATCCGCCCAGGTTGTCACCCTCCCTGCAGCCTGCTTGTGCCCTCAACGCAGCTGCGGCTCTGAAAAAGGCTCACCCCCCTGCTTAGCCAGGTGGGTCATGGGTGACAACACCCCTGCCGCGGGCGTCAGACCGAGGTCCCCCCGGCTTGGTCATCACAACTCAACTACGGTTCTGTTGCCATGACCACGAGCCCTCAACTCAGCTTCGGCTCTGTTGACTTTTTTATTTTGCGGCCTTCACACTGCCCCTCACGGTAATCGACTCAGCTGCGGTTCTGTCGATTCCGTACTCGCCCCCTCCGTACAGCTCAACCCCGGTTCAGCTGCTACTGCTTCAGCCCCTATGGCTGAAGGGCGACACGGGTATGGGTCTCCTTCGGGAGGCAGGAAGGCCAGCACTTGGGCAGAAAATGGCTCACCCCCTGGTTCGCCAGGCGGGCCAAGGGAGACAACCCCCCTATTACGGGCGTCAGATCGTAGATCCGCCCAGGTTGTCTCCTTTCCTCCCCTGCAGCCTGCTTGTGCCCCCGCTCCAACCTCTTTGTCCCATCCGGACAGAGTGCTTGGTCGCCTTGGCAAATGCCAAGCGACCCGCTGCGGGCTAGCACATCTCTGTCCCATTGTGGACAGAGCGCTTAGTCGTCTTGGCAAACGACAACCGACCCCCAGCAGGCTGGCCCCTTGGGCACTGGGGATCCGGGGACTCCATCGGCTCAGCCCATGACGCCTCCCATGGCACCGTACATGGCACCATGGCAGCACTTCCCATCTATGGGATTTCCCCTTGCCTCGTTCGCAGGGTATACTTGGTGGCCCCGCTTTATGCCCGGCGCCCCACCCACGCAGGCGTCTGCCCTGACCACCCCTCTGGATTCCCCCCCCCCCCCCCCAGGTCGGATTCCTCCCCAAGGGGGCCTCCCCGGGGTTTCTGACCCCAGTCCGTTGGAGTTTGCCCACACTTGGGCACTCCACAGTCCATCGCCTCCTCTGTAGGAGGGCCGGGGGTACACTGACTCCACAGCCCCAGCCTCCCCTTTCCTAAAAGAGTCAGGCTTGGTGGCTGACTTGGTGAGGAGGGCCCATAGCAAGGTGAGGGGCACTGAGGCACAGGACATCCTTCCAGGCTCTGTGCCCGACTTCCTTGGAGCTCTGGCTTACGGGAAATTCCTGAGGCCAGAGAAACTCCCTTTCCACAGAGAGTGGTCCTCACGGTCCATGAGGCCATTCCAGAGTCGCCACTCTCCCTCACACAGGATAACCTCCTCTTAGCGCAAGAGAGGTCTCAGGCCCAGCAGCGGCATATCTCCCTCTCGCAGCGCTGCCTGGCAAACTGGGAGGAGACTACCAGGAGGGGTCTGGAAGTGGATCCAGTGGTGGATTCCTTCTTGGGTGTGGTCTGGTGTCCGCTCTTCAGGACCCAGACTACGAGCCCGCTTCTCTCCGTCAGTCACCTGTCTCTCCCGCAATGGTTGCTTCCATTCACTCCATGGTGGAAAGACCTCAAGCACTCAACCAATGCCCTTCGCCAGATTGTACCTCAATTCAGTCCTGTCAAGGTCAAATGCAGTACCCTTACCATCTTTGGTCACCCGCTCTTCATCTGCCAGAGCTTCCTCGAGAGCTGTGCCACTTAGGTCTGGTTCCCTCTTCGGGACCCACGTGCAGGCCACTATCAAGAGTCAGGACGAAATCAGGAGGGACCTCGCCCTTCACTCTGGTCCCGCTTGCCCCGCGGCAAAGCGCCCTGCTCCGGCGGCTCCCCCACCTTCCAGGGGCCTCCACAGGAGACGTTTTGCGCCTCCTTCAACCCCAAAGGGGCTAGGGCAAGCACCCCCCCCCCCCCCACATGCGATCCTGTGGGCAGTCTGTCCCGACATGTGGACACTTTCAGATGGAAACCCCTAGGTCCATCTGTGATGCCTTGCTCCCGGACGACTGGGGGATTTCCATTGATCTCAGAGATGCGTATTCCCATCTCTTTATTCACCTAAGGGACAGGACGTACCTCCAATTCGTTTCAAGGAACCAATTCTTCCAGTTCAGGGCTTTTCCCCAGGGTTGCTTGGGACCAATCATCAGTGAGCAAATGGCACTCCCGGTCCCGGTTAGCCCAGGGAGTCCATATCACCCCCCCCCCTCCTCAGCGGACTTGTTCACGGATGCGTCCTAATCCGGGGGGGGGGCCTACGTAGGCCTGCTAACAGCAGCAGGTCAATGGTCACAAGACCTCCTTTCCTGTCACATCAACATTCTGGAACTGGAGGCAGTTTTTTCAAGCCCCCAGAGACTTTCTCCCCTTTCTTAAGGGAAAACATGTTCGCATCGACACGGACAACACTACTATGGCTTGTTACATCAACAAGCAAAGGGGCGCTCGCTCCCACTCCTTGTCTCGGAGAGCGGAACAGCTTCCACTCTGGTGTGTAGAAATCCTTTCAGATCTCAGCGATGCATGTCCCGGGAAAGATGAACATACTTGCGGCCTCCGTCCGCAGCTCCCACAGGATTCTTCCCTTAGAACAGGCACTGGTCTGTGCAGTTCTGCAGCCAGTGTGGGCAGCATGGTCCAATTCACAAGTGGACCTGTTTGCCACCAGATTCCACCGCCGCCTTCATCTGTAGGTCTTTCCAGTCCCAGATCCTTTGGCCTTCCTGGTGCCTTCCGTTCACAGTCAGGGTCTTGGTTTCCTCGAAAAGAGGAAGAGCACATGCGCATGCGCAAGACATGGATACTCTCAGAGTTGGTCCCTTCGGACTTTATTGTTTATGAGGCAGGAATGGCAAATCGCTGCCGCTTATTGCATCAGTGAGCCACGGTAAGTATGTTAGATTAAACGTAATTTTAGAAGGAAAATTTCCTATTGCGGTTATTGAAACACAATGAATTCCTGGAAATTCAAGGATGGAAATTTTGGTACACATATGCTCGCGTTCACTGAACAGATATAAGGACAAAAGTAGTTGGCAAGCCATTTGTAGTGATTTATGTTAATAATTCCATTTGTTGGTTCTTAGGTTGTAGTGTGTGTCAAAGCTTGCTCATTGCACTTTATGCGATTGTAGATCAAAGGTATACACACAAAAGACCGGCACACACAGACATAGAAATACACACACGCGTCCACATGTTTATATTAAAACATTATTTGTTGTTTAAAGGATATCAGAAAAGTTGTCATTTCAAAAACGGATAGGAGAGGCAGTTAACCCCTTTGACTCCCAAACCTTATCCACCAATTTGAAATCCAAAACAAGTGCAACTGCCCATGTTAAGCAAACAGGAACCAGGAAAAAACAAAAATCGGATCAAAGTGCGTATTTAATACAACCAGACAAGACAGGCGCAAATTTTTGGCCAACTGGCCTTTGTCAAATGTAACTAAGATCACAAACGAATAAACACCAAATACAAACATTAAGAGAAAAAAGCTAAAACGTCCCTGGAGGAAGCAGCAGGGAAGTTTTAGGCTTCTTTCATACTTGCACTCACGACTGTAGTGCGGACGTGAGAAAACGTAAATGCGTGAGAAAAGGTGTTCATACTTATCAGCATGCTTTCTGTCCTTGAGGAAGAAGGGAGGCTTGTGCTGCTTATTTTCTTGTAAACATAGCAATGACGGGGCTATAGGAACTGATTTTGTGGTGGTGGTGGTGGAAGAAAAGAAACGTGAAGCATCGAACAACTCAGTTTTTTTGTGCACCCAATTAACAGATCACGAAAGGTGCATGGAAAGATTATCATGTAATGCCTGAACTGCTGTCAGATAAACAGAAATTTGCAGAATATCTGTGAATGGTACCTGACATGTTTGATCATTTGCTGGATCCACAGTCTCTTGATCTGCACACATGTATAGTTCAAGCGTTTCAGCGTGAACACGCAGAGGATGGCCAGTGATAAAAAAGAAGGGTTGGCCTCGCCGTCATGACTTGTCCGTCCGCATGCACGAAAGAAGTGTGGCAAGCACAGACGACTTTTTTTGCGGGAGTGGTCGTGCGTGTGTGTTGGTAGCAGCATGAACATCTTCAGCAATGCAAGTAAAAATTTCCTTTTTCGCACCCGCAAGATTTTTGTCTGTCCGCACGGCAGTCGTGAGTGGCAGTATGAACATACCCTTAGCCTTTTTCTCCAAATTGAAAATAGAAGACAGGCAGTTCAAGGAACTGTCTTTGGTCAGTTTTCCTAATTGAAAATTGAAGACAGACAGTAGGTATTCCAAAGTGATTTTCAAATTTGAACTTATCTGTATAAAAATCAGCTGGGAAAATAGAGATTTTCATTCTGAACACATACATACTTTATTTTTTAATGTGGGATAAAAAATAAATTTTTTATGATTTTTTCCTTTCTTTTTGGACTTGTACTAGCCTACTAGCTAGAGCCAACAGCAGGCTGTACCGTGACTCCTTGCCAGAAGAGGTGGCTCCGTTTCATCATCGCAGGTTACGGTCCTGTCAGTTTTATCCGGCGTCTCGGCAGAACATACTTTTAAATTGATCCTTAATACACTACGCACAAAAAGTTAAGGATCACTTGCACAAAAATTCATAACTTTCAAAATAAGAAAGCCAATGCGTTGAAGTTTGGCAAACATTTAATTCCATGCTTTAGTGATAACGATACACAATTGCCTTCAATTTCGAGCAATCGTTTGGTGTGTACATTTGATCAAAGTGGGTACGTATAGAAATTTGATTTCCCAAAGTCATTGAAATCACAAGACAGGGCATTCTGATGCTCCCAAAAGTTCAGTAATGCGTGTAACCGCCATGGCTGTTCTGGCACTCGAGGCAGCGAGTCCTCATCGAGTTGACCAGGTTGGTGAAGATCCTCTGTGGAAGCGCCTGCCACTCAGCCTGCAGCATCTGGTAGAGGTGTTGGGCATCCCTGGGAGGGGGTGGTTGCTCCTCACTTTGCGATCCAGCTCATCCCAGAGGTTCTCAATCGGGTTGAGGTCGGGACTGCATGCTGGCCACTCCATTCTGTTGACTCCAGACTGCTGCAGGAAGTCGTTGACCACCCTTGCCCTGTGGGGGCGAGCGTTGTCATCCTGGTAGACAGCCGTCGGTCCCATCTGCTGCAGTGTAGGCACAGCCAGCGGTCGAAGGATCTCATCCCGGTATCGGAGGCCAGTCAGGTTACCCTGTACATGATACAAGGGTGTTCTGTGGTGAAGGCTGAAGGCCCCCCAGACCATTACAGAACCTCCACCAAAGGCCACCTTTTCTTGGACAGTGGTGTCAATAAAGCGTTGCCCTGGGCGCCTCCAGACCCTCAGTCGGCCGTCGTTGTGGTTCATGGTGAAGCGTGATTCATCACTGAACAGGACCTGGGACCATTGCTGACGTGTCCACCTCACGTGACGTCTGCAGAAGGCGCGGCGTGCTGCCCTATGGGCTGGAGTTAAGCGTGGCCGTACAGCTGGGCGACGAGAACGGAGGTTAAACCCATGAAGGCGGTTCCGTATGGTCTGCTGGCTGATGTTGATGTTAGTAGCCACCCTCAGCTGCCTTCGAATGATGCTGGAAGAGGCTGTTCTTGTCTGCAGGGCTTGTCGTTCAATGAGACGATCTTCACGTGGGTTTGTCTTCTTCGGTCGACCAGATCTGCGTCTTTCATGGACCCTCCCAGTGGCTGTGAAGCGTTGAATCAGTCTGACAATGACCGAGATGGACACCTGAAGTCGCCTGGCCACTTCTCGCTTGGGAACACCATCTTGGAACCATGCAACAGCTCGTCCCCTCTCAAACTCGCTCAATTTTCGTCGTGGAGGCATTGTCAGATCAGGCCTACTACTGGTGGAATGTCTTCTTATAAAGCCAAGCAAGAGACAGCATCTCACACATAAACAGCAGTGCTTGCACGTGCATAATGGTTTTTCCATCTGGCTTGTGCAATGTGTTCAGGCAGAACGGTCCAAAACAAGGTCCTTTTTCGCAAGTTTCCGCTTTTCCGTTTGCGGCCAAGCTCAGTAGTAGAGAATCCCGTGCAATTTTCGCACTAACACAACATCGCCCACTTACAGCTGAACAAGAATTCATAACAATTTGGCTGGACTGAGAAATAAATAACAGTAGCGAACTGAGTTTATTACGCACCTGTTTTCTCATAGTGATCCTTAACTTTTTGTGCGTAGCTTAGTATGATAACAACAGCAAACGGTGTTGATATTTGATTCCCTTATGTTAGGTATTCCAAAGTGATTTTCAAATTTGAACTTATCTGTATAAAAATCAGCTGGGAAAATAGAGATTTTCATTCTGAACACACACATACTTTATTTTTTAATGTGGGATAAAAAACAAACATTTTTAATGATTTTTTTCTTTCTTTTTGGACTTAGAAAAATTTCGCACGGCATTTTAGGCCACATTCAGACATGCAAGTCCAGAAAATCATTTCTGAGGAGATTTTTACTTGTTAAGTTGATGTGCAAAAAACATATGGACAGAAATGCATATCAATGAAAATACAGACCTATGAAAATGACAAAAAATAGCAAAATTGGACGCCGCCGTTCCAAACAACTGGGCAAGGGACCCATTTTCATTAATTTCAAACTCCATTATCTTTAAGAAATACAATACAGTGACACTGAAATGAATCATATATGATAAACATATTAAGGAATTTAACCCTAATTTTTTCCAGCTTCATCTTTGGTGCACCATAACTTTTTTCACTTTAAAGTTACAAAAATGGTTTTGATATCAAATTGCTCAGCATGACAAACTCTTTCAATGTAAAACAACCCCAGACATCTGTATGTTTAATCAAACCATATTTGGGTAAGGATAAAATACCTATTTTGAAAAAAATGTGTATTTTAGCTTTTTGCAAGACTCCGTAACTTCTGTCACATTCATCCTACTGCAAAGTACCATACACCAAAATGATCAGTTTTTTATGATCTGTCAGTATAACAAACAAGACATTAGGTTTCAATCTTTCTGTAAACAAAAATCAGATGACAAAATTATAAGAAATGTCAGCTGATAATAGTAACAAATAATGCGTTTTGTTTACATATCGAATCAAACAAGACATGTACATCAACAACATTCATTCAAAGAAGTCATCTTCATAGTTTTTACATGCCAATTTGTTTTTGTTTTTTTATCATTAAACAACGATTAAAACATGTCTTGACCTTTAACTGTTCCTTAACTGTGTGTAGAACATTATCAAAAGCTTCCACATCATTGTCTTGACCTTTCACTGTTGCTTAATCACAGTAGATAACTGTCCTGGCCTTCAACTTAAACTGGAAGCACAAAAGATAGAAATCATCTCTTTTTATAAAAAAACATGTAATGAAATGTAAAAAAATACTTGTCAGTGTCTATGATCAGTGATTCCCCTTCACAAGTGACAGGAAATTAAAACATGTTAAGATGCAGTTCATCATCATTGCTGTCAAAGTTGTCCAAAAGACTAGGTCTCCGCCCTCTGCCAGTCTTAAGAAATCGCTCCTTCATCTTCATGAAGAGATCTGTGAGAAAAATAGTGTAGAGGGAAAGTATTAGTACATCTATCTGTTCTATCCTGTAGCGTAATGTGAAAATCCCATTTGTAGGGACAAACAGGCCTATACATACAGAGCAAGAGGCAAATACTGACCAAAACAAAAACAAATCCAAAAAACAAGAACATAAAACATGCAGGAACACAAGGACTTTTGTACCCCTGCTCAATTAACTTCCCTGCCTGTCAAAGAGAGAAAGGATCAAGAGAGAGAGAGATTGGTGTGGAGCTGTAAGAAGCCTACCAGTATTATTGTCAGCTTTGAAAATAAAATTATAATACCTTACCCTAACTCACAAAGCAGTGGGCAAAGTAAAATGTCCCATACATTTAGGCCTACTCAAATCAGCACAACAAAATTTATCTCATAAACACTATAGGCCTAGTTAGGAAGGTTCATAGTGTCCAACCCATTAACCTGGTATGCCTACTTTATTTTGTTTAATTATTTTTGATGACAATAATAGTAATGATAATAAATAGTAATGAATGATAGTAAACTAATAATGAAATAATGATAATAATAATAATAATGATAAATAATAATGAATAATGATACTGATAGTAAAATAACAATAACAAAAATATGATAACAATATTAATAATAATAATAAACTTTTAAAGCTGTTGAACTAGGTGATAATAATATTGGGCCTAAAAATAATAGGATTGATAAACATGCAAATTTGTTTCAATGGTACCATTCAGGAAGTTTACACAAAGGCAGAAAAGAAAAAGGTGTAACATTGTGAAATTATTGAACGACACTGAACCAGATCGAGTGAAGTCAAGGGAGGGCACTCGGCCGATTCGACTATCGATCGATCAAAGCGTTGGTCACGTGACCACAATAAATCGCTAATCTCTCATTAACATCATTATAAATAAATATAATAAAGGCATGGATTATTAAAAAAATCTTTTGTAAACATTTTCCTTTAATCATATGCCTGATCTCACTCTCTGTAAAATTACCGCACCCCAAACCGTCACCTACCCCTACCTTCTAACATATTCATGATACTGTGGGTGCTGCAGCTGTGCGCTTTCCAAACAATTATATTCTAAAATCAGGAAAGAAAATGTCGAAAAGTAATAGTAAACAAACTGCAAGATATTTCACTTACCCTCTAGATAAGTTGGATCGCTTGATTCGTCGTGGCTGGAGCGGTCGACGTAAACTTCGACGTCCATGTGCTCGCCCGAACGATCTTCGCGCGTGTCCGCCATTGCGCGTCAGACGCTAAGGGAAAGCGAAAATATGTTGCTTTTTCTCAGTCCTCGCGGAAGACAGCCAGTGGTTGAATCCATATGCAACTAGCAGAAGTTGAAAGTTGAAACCTTGACCTTTTGCACAGTGGAAAATATGGAGAGATTGGTTTTGAGTAAGGTTGCGAAATCATCGACGGAAGTTTTTAACGCACGAAACGACCGACTAAATGCAAACCTATCAGTTCACTTTTTACATCGGATGAAAGCAAGTTTAGTCGTCTTTTTGACTGTGTAAATGGTTTGTTGATATCTGACCCAGCTGATCTCCGCGAGGCGAGTTTTCAAGGTAGGTGTCAAAACCGCGTTCCGATTTCGTCGTTCCAGTTGCAGCAAAATCACAATTTAGTACCCATCATCAAAAGCATATTTCAAACGGTAAATGTTACACTTATTGATTTATTTTGACTTTAAACAAAGCTTAAAGGATCACAGATCAACATGATCTATGTTTTTTATTTCTGACACTGCATTTTGTTGAGAACGAGCAAGTTGAAAACCAGTGAAAAATCGCACTTTGCCGTACTTTTCGCCGCCCGCGAAGAGCACTTTGGAATACCTACTGCAAGATATTTCACTTACCCTCTAGATAAGTTGGATCGCTTGATTCGTCGTGGCTGGAGCGGTCGACGTAAACTTCGACGTCCATGTGCTCGCCCGAACGATCTTCGCGCGTGTCCGCCATTGCGCGTCAGACGCTAAGAGAAAGCGAAAATAGGTTGCGTTGTTCTCAGTCCTCGAGGAAAACAGCCAGTAGTTGAATCCGTATGCAAATAGCAGAAGTTGAAAGTTGAAACCTTGACCTTTTGCACAGTGGAAAATATGGAGAGATTGGTTTTGAGTAAGGTTGCGAAATCATCGACGGAAGTTTTTAACGGCACGAAACGACCGACTAAATGGAAGCCTATCAGTTTACTTTTTATATCGGATGAAAGCAAATTTAGTCATCTTTTTTACTGTGTAAATGGTTTGTTGATATCTGACCCAGCGTATCTCCTCGAGGCGAGTTTTCAAGGTAGGTGTCAAAACCGCGTTCCGATTTCGTCGTTCCAGTAGCAGCAAAATCGCAATTTAGTACCCATCATCAAAAGCATATTTCAAACAGTAAATGTTACACTTATTGATTTATTTTGACTTTAAACAAAGCTTAAAGGATCACAGATCAACATGATCTATGTTTTTTATTTCTGACACTGCATTTTGTTGAGAACGAGCAAGTTGAAAACCAGTGAAAAATCGCACTTTGCCGTACTTTTCGCCGCCCGCGAAGAGCACTTTGGAATACCTACAGACAGTTCAAGGAACCGTCTTTGGAAGATTATTTGCATTTTTCTGCTGCATGCTTGTTTCGTTGGTTTGATGTGATTATTATCCTTGCTCTGTCTGTTTCAGAATACGGTTACTCCAGCCAAGCTGGTGCTACCCAGCAAGGGTGAGTTTTGATACGATACTTTTTTTGCCAAGTTCAGAGAACAGGAATTTCGTTTTGTGACATGCTCATTCCATTCACACTCATATCATGCCCACATCCTCATCCTCACACACACTATGGCAATTCTTCACGCACTTCCCCCAAAAAGACATACACATACATGAACTCTAAAGTTTCAAGTGGATATATGAGAGTGATGTATACACAAACGCATGCACGCACACACAAACGCATGCACGCATGAAGCACTTGCCCATGCACACATAAAGGTATTATAAAGATATAACAGACAATCCACAAACCAGTCACGAGTCGGTCAGTCCACAAATCACACTGTCGGCCACTATAAACAATTAAGACTATACACTCTGGTAAAACTTGGAGAGGCATTATCTTATGAACCAGTTCAATCATGATGAAATGAATTTTGATAGGAATACCATGCTGACATTTGATGAATTACCAATTAGGCACACGCACACTCACACACACAGTCTACATTTTTGTTTGAACTCGGGTATTTTGATTCAACACGCCATTCTCTTTCAGTCATGTCAAATCAGCTTTTGGTTTACAACAGCGCAAAAACATATCGGTCAGTTGCATGTGAAAAATATGTGAATTTCATCCAAAGGTTTTTTGCTTTTTTAAAAAATTTTAAACACTGCATGTACAAATAAAAATAAATCATTGATGCGACTTGCATCATCCAGTCATTGCATCAGCCAATTCAGTCCCGATATGTCAAAGCAAAACTAATAACAAAATCTATAATTATTTGACATGTCAAAAGAGATGTTAACTGTAATAACGGCTAATTTCAAATGTAATGCATAGTTTTTCTTCCCAGAATTCCATCAGGAATCTGGATCATGAGCTTGATCCTATCCTGACTTCATACTGGTTTGCAAAAGCCCACTCAGATGTCACAAGGGAGTTTGATTATGAAGTTTACCAAAATATTTCTGAAACACCTTTTCTGATGTACTGAAAATTGATGATGCCATTCCTGCCGCCATCATGGGTGAAGCGAGTGATGCATTTTTGTTGTTGTTTTGTGGGGAGGGAGTGTACTTGCTTTCCCATCTTGCAGTTGGTGACCTGTTTGACTTGTATATCGATCGATTTAGCGCAAATTGCTCTTTCTCTTTCATGTATTTGTGACCTGCCAGCACGAAATCAGTCTTTAACTAGCATTTTGGGCATTTTGAGAAATACATACCACTGGAAAGTGTACATTTTGGTGATTGTTTTGGTACTTGAATAAAGCTTGTACTAAAAAAAAATTTAGAAGTTATGTGTGTTTTAAGTCATTAAGTTGTACGACGGCCATTTTGAGAAAACGGCCTCTAAAGTTTTTGTGTGCTCTCGTACACATTTTCCTTAATTTCTTTATTTGGTGGCTTTGACCCGGTTTGTTTCTAATTTTAGTTGTCATTATCTGAAAGGTGTACCAAAGAGCTTTCCATCAGTATATTACATGTGCGGGTACTATACAGGTTACGGTTAATAATAAGAGACAAAAAGAGGTACCTTTGGTAGGAAATTACGTTCTTTCTGCTGTGATCAGTGCATAAAAATACCATTTTAAATTGATTAATAATATTTTTTCAAGAAAAAACTGGGGGGGATAGATTATAGTGTACAGAAATCAATTTTGATAAAAAGTCAAAACACCCCAGATAGACCCTCAGTCCCCTTTTTAGCTCATTTTTTTGCTAAATATCGAAGTTGACTCTTCAGTTTGATGAATATTTGAAACGATTTTTCCACAGGAAATACTGATTGCACAGGTAGAATACATCAACGAAGCTCTTGCAATGCTGATCACAGTCGCACTAGTTTTAGCCTTTTGAATATACTATTTTGTCGAACCAAATCTTGTAATGTGTAGCACCCAGAAAGCACAGGTTGTCACAGTTACACTGCCAATTTGTGTATTTTGGTCGAGGATGTGGTATTTGAAATGGACCATTCAGAAATACCTATTTCTGTAATGTTCTGTCACATCTGTGTATTGAAAATATTAGTGTGCACACTTTTTCACACATGTACATGGGGTTGGTTTGAATTATTTGTCTGAAAGAATGATCAGGACTTATCTAGTCTGTAAAAAAATTTAATGAGAGGTGTTTTTCTTTTTGTCTTATATTTAAATTTTTTTTTCAGCTACAGTTATGCTGGCTATGGTGGTGCTGATGCCAGTTCCTACGGGCAAAGTTACGCTCAACAGCCACCTGCAGCGGTAAGTTTTCATGAAAGTTGGTTTTGAATTTCTGTCAGAAGCATAGTTTTATTGTCTTTTTATCTTGTAATTTGGCATACAGAGAGAAAAATCATTTTTTTAAACCTGGTTAGCACTATCTTTGCAAACTCGGTATATCTCGCAGATCTGGCTGCATATCTTAAGTGCAATGCCTGTATCATCCATTTAAACAGCTGGTTGGTAAAAAATCAAGCGACAAGACAGAATTTCAGCACTTTGGATCTGCTTATCAGTCCCTGCATCTCATTTAGAGAGGTAAAGACCAGCATTGAAAGAAATTTCACCCTGAACACAACAGAAGGAATGCTATCCAATACCTTCAGCAGTAACAACAAATCACGATCTCTTCCCCAAGGATTGTGGGCTGGCTGGTTCTTTTGATGGAACAATGGACTCGGGATCTGATATCTGGAATTCAGTCCCAGCCTGCAGCATTAAACATTGACCTGTTTGCTGATCATACCAATGTTTTCATCATTCTGGTGGTGTCAGCTCTTAGTGCTTATCGCTGTGGAGCATCTTGGTTGAATCATATGGTCTCGTTGGTCCAGTCATAGTCTGGGTTGGCTATTTTGAAGATTCTTGTTGGAGTTCCCAGGGGAAATTGTTTATTGATCAAAACTTTGAAAACCACGAGGAAAGACTTTTAATGACTTAGATCATGACGCGTGAGATGAAAGTGCACATGCATGACGCGCTGCTCAAAATTATAATGTGTATTGCAGAAAATTGGTGGCAGGAGCTCCAATGCATCAAATAAGAATTTAATGCATCAGACACGCGCATTCATGCATAATGAATATCGCTGCTGGAAATTAGGGAGAATAAGCATTTTATTGTGTCAGAATAGATTGCAAGCACATGCACAAGCAGCACGAGCACATGCATGCATAATCAGAAACTAGCAAATGCTTGTACACACACACTCACAACAGTAAAACACTTCATGTCCATCATTATAGCAGAAGTTCCTTTTGTTTTAAAGTTTGGCTTTGTGGAGACTTGTATGATGTATGAGCCTCAGTACAGCAGCAACAACAGCAAAAGAGGGTGAAAATGGAAAAAGAAAACACAAAGAAAGAAAAAAAAAATGGAACACTTTTTACAGTTCAAGGACATGTATCTGCTGAGCCACTGTACATCTCCAGTTTTGCAGCACGGTGTGTCTCATAGTGTGGAAATTCTGCGTCAAAACAATGTGAGTTGCACTTCAGTTTCGCACTGAGTGTGTGAGATGGAATTGATGTGTATCCTTACCATATAGTGAATGGGGATTTGATCCCCTGTTTACTACAACCATACCAAGAATCAGTAGAAATATGTGTAGAGTGATTTCAAAAACAATTTTAAGAATGGAAAGGAAACAAGGGGGAGAAGGCGAAGCAATGCCCTGTGGCTTGAAAGGAAGTGAGGGCTGGTTCTGTTCCTTTATTGCAAAAAGCAAGGGCAATTCTAACACCTTGTTGTTTGTGTGTGTGTGTACGTGTGTATATGCCTAGTGGCTAGAGCACTTGGCTTACTAGTGGATATGCTGAAGTTATGAAAGGCTTGAACCTGAAAATAGTAATAACATGCATGACTTGCTTGTGTTTGCTTGTTTTGTTGCAGCAGGGTTCTTATGACCAGCAGAGCGGTTACAGTTATGACCAGAGCGCCTATGCTCAGCCTGCTGCTGCTCCGGCTCCTGCAGCCACTACACAGTATAGTCCGTCTTACGGTTAGTCCCCGATCCCACCTCTTCAGTTTTTTCTTTTCTTCTCTGTATCTCTTGACTGTTTCAATCTAATGGGCTGTTTTTGCTGTCTTGTTTTGTTTTTCTACTCAGCAGATGCAAATTTTTGATTTGGTCATCTTTACTGCCTTTGGTTTCTTATGATTCTGTAATTTAAAAATTTTTTTTAGACATGTGTCTTTTTCATTTTCCTTCTCTTTTCCTTGTTAAATTGCATTATTGATTTTGTTTAGTTTTGTGGTTTTCAGAGTTTATTTTTGGGCAGATTTTATAGTGATTTTGCGTTTCCAAGAAGTGGATAGGAAATGGATTTAGCAGTAATTGTAAATTTTGAACTTTGCTAAGTTTGCCTTTGGCTTGGTGTTAGGTCTTCTGTTTAACTGCTTATTACTTTTTATGTGTATAAAATCCAGGTTCAGAACAGGAGATAACTGAAATAAATTTGTTAAGGAGTTAAAATAGAAAAAGTTCAGATGATAACTAAACAGAAACATATATTTGTGTGCATCTGGTAAAAATTGGCACCTGCATCTAATCTGATCTGCAGCCATGCACAGTGTGTTCTAATAAATCGTTTAACGCTGAATTCTCTTCTGTTTCATCCATACTAAGAAATGAGATCTCTGTTTCAATTGTTATTCTCTTTGTGTGTTTTTCTTTGTCTCAATCTGTGTCACACTTTTATGATATCTGTGTAACTGCTTAATCTCTTTGTTGTGGTTGGTTCACTTGTGTTCATGTGTGTGAATACCAGTTACTAAAGTTAAACTCATAATCCTGTGTAATAATTCCTGTATTCTCAAAGAAAAGGAAAAATGCAGCCCCAAAACTACTCCAATGCAGGGCTGTTCAGGGCATATAGAACCGGGCTGAGAAACAGGTTTGCTGAGAGAGCATTTCATTTAAGATGTAGTGAGTGACAGTTGTAACCCACTGTTCTTTTACTGCTTTACTGTACGATAACACAGTAAGTATTTGAATTTAAGATAGGTTAAACTTTATATAGAATTATGCTAGCTAGATAAACTTTATATAAAATGCTAGCAATTAAACTTTATATAGAATTATGCTAGCTAGACCTCAAACAGGAACCAGAGCTGCTTGGAAAGGTAAGGGAGTTAGACTTAAACAGGAACTGTTTGTGTTGACCAGTTTCCCCTTTAACTTTTGGGTAAAGTCTGACCAGTCTTTGGGTAGATGATTCCATAAACAACAACTTTTCTTTTCTGGAAACAGTAGCTTGACTTGCCTCATTTTGAAGACATTTTACATCTGAGATATAGACTGAAGAAAAAATTAAATGATGTGGGTTCCTTTTTTTCTTCCATAAGGGTTCACAGCTCCTTGACCTGAGCTACTGCAAGAAGTGTTTGTGACTTCTAAAAGAGGCGGGATGGTTAATGGCAATGGGTTTCATAGTACAGACTTATTGTTAACGGCAGGTGCTACGAGCCAAGGGTATGATCAGTATGGGCAGAGCTACGGCCAACAAAGTACAGCGTACAGCTCTTCCTCCTACGGCCAGCAGCAGTACTCACAGCCCCCAGGTTGGTCAGAGGCCGTTTTTCTGTCCATTTTGAGGCCTTGGTGTCAGCTGTCACCCTTTGCTTGGATGACACACTTGTGAATACTTGGCTGGCTGTGGCCAGGACGGTGTCATCCAAAGCAAAGTTGTAAGTGACCGCGGTATTGTTAGTCTTTTTTTTTCTTGTGTAGTTGTAGCACCGAGTGGAGTGCACTGTAACATGCATGCCAGTTTGATGTCTTCCTTGTGTTGACAGGATCAGCACTGAAGAGTGTTTTTGTTGGTTGGTGTGTTGTTTTATTGATGATGTATTAGTGAAGGGTTTGGAATACAGATGTTTGTGACAGTGCTCCATCTTCAGTCAGATGGTGCACTGTTGGCTTGCTTCTGGATGCTAAACCTTTCATATAATTTGATGTTGAGAGGATGTTAGAAAAGCACACGCTGTGTAAGAATTGTATTTCAGAGAGAAGAAAACGAGGAAAACTACAGGGTTTGAAGACATTGTCTGGGTCTAGAAAATCGCATTGTGCAGTAGTATTGATTTTGAAAGTTTGGGGTTAACTGTTTAGGGAATTTGCAGTGTGCTTTTCTTTTTTCTTCTGTGTAATTAAATGAATTATTATATATTTTGTGTATGTATTTGATTATTGTTGGTCCTGTGTACTCAGACTACAGTCAGACATCCCAGGCCCCACCAACTTACGGACAGAGTGCACCAGCTGGAGGCTATAGCCAGTCTAGCAGTTACAGCCAGCCTCCACCTCACTCCTCCAGCTATGGGCAGGGTGGCAGTGCAAGCAGTGGAAGCTATGATCAATGTATGTTGGATTTTTATGAGTTCAGTACACTGTTTATTTTATGTTGGCATATTGATGATTTTCAAAGAAAACTTAACTTGTGTTATTATCTCTTTTCATCTACAATGAAGTAGGAAGATCATATTATTAATGTTTCCTGAATATTGGCCGTTGCAGCAGCGAAGTGACAAGGCTCAGTCTTGACAAATCATTCGTCGTTAACTGCCACTGCAAGCAAAAGATTATCACATTTATTCAAGTTTAAGGTATTCAAATTTGTTGTAAAAATGTATAGTACCCTCTCCCCAATAACTACCACCCTCTTCCTTAGATGTTGCTTGTGCATAGGTAATCTGAATTGAAGCCACTGTCATTCAGGTGAATCAGAACCAGAAACAGTTGAAAGGAGAATGAACTGAATGTGTTGGAAACTCAGATTGGACTGTAGGTCTCGTGCCCCATCTGTTGTCTTCTGCCCAACATGCTGTCTGTGCAGCATTTCCAACCTGGATCAGTCATTTCATTCCCGTGCCCTCTTCACCAGCTTTCTGCTTGTGCAGACTTTTCAGCCGTATGATGTCTGTTTCAGCTGGTGGTTATGGTGGTGGCTCTCAGTCCAGCAGTTACGGCGGAGGCTCACAAAGCTATGGCAGTGACAGAAATTCCTCTTCAAGCTACGGAGGTGATAGAGGGAGCCGGTACGGAAGTGGTGGTGGCAGCTCAGACTATGACCGATCTAGTGGTAGCGGTGGTGGCTACAGCAGTAGAGGAGGTGGTCGGGATGGAGGATATGGTAAGTGTTATGTGAATGAGTATTTGTTTTATAGTTTATGGGTACTCAAGATGGAGCTGTGTAGTTCAGTTTGTTTACCAGAAATTATTGCATCTTCCTGGCTGAAATGAAATAGCCAGCTGTAATTGATGTCTGTATTTTTGTATGCCCATCACAAAAACAACAAAACAAAAAAAACAAACAAAAAATCATACATGATCCAGTGTTAAACACAAACATGTCTTGCATTGTTGAAGCACTTATGTCAGCAAATCTGAAAGACCGGTATGATCATTTATGTTATTGTGCATGGGTATTTGGATGGGTTTGGGGAGGTTAGTGGAAGACTGGTTTTAATACGTATTTTGAATGAAAGATATTTGTGATAAAAAATGTTGAAAGGTTGGGCTTATTGAATGTTTACCGTGAGTCTTTGCCTTTGCAGGAGGAGGTGGACGAGGAGGAGACTATGGGTAAGCAATACACTTTTGTTTTCCATTTGTAGCTGATGCTCACAGATACTAGGGGACACACGCACTTGAGAGCTCAATAGGTTTTGTCTACAACTGTTTCATACTGAAAAGGGGAAAGAGGTTGCTTGATGCCATTAAATAGTGGAGTTTAGATGTAGAGGAGAGTTTTGGTAAGCTGCTGTTCGTTGTTTCAGTTTCCAAGATGATGTCTGCATGCTCAGAATAAATTCCATGTGCTCTGACATCACGGATGAAAAAATCCAAGGTGACCATGGCATATAAACAGTGCTGTTCATTGGTAAACTGATAACAAAAGGTGAAATTGGAAGTTAAGTTTTGTCAGTTGGGATTGTTCTCTTGTTCTAAATGTATTTGAGTCTTGTCATAGATGTGTGATATGTCTTGAACAAGCTAAAGACGGAAACAAACTGGAAAGAAGAAAAGCGACAGCTTTACAGATAGCCAGTCTTTAAAAAAGAAAAAAGGCCTTGAATGGAGATGGCACACTGCAGTGTATGCTTCTTGCAATTTCGCTTGACTAGGCTCAAATCAAATTGTCATCTTGCCTGAAGTAAAGAACAGTGTCATCTTGCCTGAAGTAAAGAACAGAGGAGTGGCATACATTAATTTGACGAAAGAAATGTAGATTCAGGTCCAGCAAACAACGGCCTGTATTTGGATCAAGTTGTTGGAAATGACTTTAAGACCATGAGTGTCTAAGATGCGATACGTGGGTAAAGCTCTGAAGTCGTCATCTTACCTCAAGTTTCGCTTGTTTGGAGTCTGCGGATTTTCAGTGGCAATTGGTGTCAGCTTTGTGTTCCAGGTGGCAATTTGTTCTCTCCCATTTCGAGATAACATGCTGTAGTGTAGTTTCAGTAAATCTGCCAAATAATTGCTCGCAGATTTGGGTGTAGCACATGTGGACCAGTCCAAGTACGATTCCAAATGAGGGGAAGATGAATCTGAAGGAGAGAAAAAGTGTTTTGTGTATGGCTCGGAAAACTTAGAAGTAGGAACTAAGGAAGAGTGCAGATTGTCCCCTGGCTGTGTGTGGGTATGAGCATGTATTTGACCATGGAAGTGAATGGAAAATGGTGGATGCATTGTAATATGACCAGGCAAAGGTATTTTATTACTTTCATGAATACAAATTCCATATTCACTTCACATGGACAGTTGTTTTTAAGCAAAACAAAGCGTATACTTAATTATTAGTAAGGTGATTTACTTAGAAACAAAGGCGTTGATCATCTGGTTTTCTTATTGCGCAAAGAAGAAGAGTGAATATAATGGTGAATATAAATGGTGTATCATTCCTTAAAAAAGTGTTAAAGGGTTGGATGTTCGTAACACAAAGGTGAAAATAGATGGTGTACCATTCATTAAAAAAAAGTACTAAAGCGTTGGATGTTCATAACACAAAGGTGAAAAGGTGAAAATAAGTATGATATTCTGTATTGTGATGTTGGCTGGATAATTGTGTAATTGTGACTTTAAGAGGTGTTTGGTCTATTTAAAGAAATATGGCCCTGATGGAGTCTTCATAAGCACAAGTCCAATCTGTTATTACCATGAGTACAAGTGTGTAATTAAGTGAAGAAGAGTTGGTGGTACATGAAATTTGTGATCTCAGTTTGCTTTGATTGATTCATGTGCTGTTTATCCATGTTTATTATCCACACAGGTGTCTCAGTGCTTGCGTGGTATAGGGGTGAAAACTGGTTTAAAAATGACAAGATGAAAACAAAAACAGATACATTGACCAAGGTTTGTTTAGCTTGGGGCTCACTGGACTTAATACATAATAATGTGATTTCTGAGGTGTTTGCTTCTTACCACCCTCATGTGTGTGTGATTTTGATATTTTTATGAAGTTGTTATGAAACTAGAAAATTTTGCTTTTTTGTTATGTTTGGTACATTTTGACTCATAAAAAATGAATTGGTTGAATCGTCATCAAGAGATGTTTCACTGTATGCAAATGGTATATGGCTATGCTGAGCTTACTGGAAAAGAATGAAGCCTAGATGTGTATCACCAGTGTGGAGTTGGTACCGAGGATAATTTACAGTTTACATGCTGAGTGTCTGCCTGATACAAAAGTATGCATCAAATAGGTTCAAGAAAAGGTTTTCAGTTAAAAACTGAAGGAACGAAGAAGATTCTGTGTATGACTGGAGGAAAAATTGGCAACATTGCAGGCTGACGTTTGTGGATCCTACATCAAGAAATGAATCTGAGGAACAAAGACACATTGCCTTTCGTATTGACTGGATGTCATTGATCTTACATTTGTTGATGATTACAAAACTGAACACAGTATCAGTTGTGACGGGGCTTGCCTTTGGGCTGTTGCTGCCTGGGCTGAGGTTGTCTTCAGAAAATTTGGGGTGAATAGTACTTGTAATTGTACTTGTAAATAGCATCTCTCTTTTATTGATGGAATTACAAAAAAAATTACACACTTGTAAAGTGATTGGGGAATTTGAATAGGTTGAAATAAAAAAACTGTAAACTTAAGTATTTGTGTAATATAAGTGGTTGTATGTTTTTTGTGGGAAACATTTTCATAATCGGGTATTCATTGAATTTCCGTACACATCACTGTATAATGTATGTTTTGTCCGCTTCTGACTCACTTTCTGCCTTGGAAACGTCATTTTCACGATCACAAGAAAAATTGGCATCAGGGTCTAGTAGTCGCATGATTTCTTCATGCATGAGGCCACAATCCCCCCCCCCCCCCCCCCCCCCCCGAATCGTTGAATTAGCCTAAAAATTTCTTCTGATAACATGAAAGCCAACCAACGTTAACAGAAGCAAGCAGACATGGGAAACAATTTCCCAGCTTTAATGTAGGAAGAAATAGAGCCAGTTTTGTACCTTTAACTGCTGAAAATATGATTTCTTTACCCTTTCAGCCCTAAGTACTTCTAGACCTCTGATACCCTCAACCCTGAGTATTTTTAGAGAAATTCTAGCAAAAATCGGTGTCTCAGAATAAATCCTTCTAATGCTTAAAACTTTGCCAGGAAGAAAGTATAGGGTGTCTGGAATTCGGTAATATAAACAGGATGTGGCAGAGGAGAGTAGGTGCCCGTAGGTTGCATACCGCACGCCAGCACCATACTAGGCCAGGTCAACTGGACATGTCAGGCCGCTCCAGCGGCCTGCAGGTACAGAGGTATTAATCGCGCTGGCCGCTGCATCGGCCAGCCGGGTTCAAAGGATTTACTGGTGAAAGTATGCTCGATGCTTCCCATCCACAAAGGTTGCATGCATGAAATAACTATGGATACTTTCTGTTACATATGTGTTAATGGTTGTTGGGAATGCTTCCCTCCCCTTTTATACACACCCATTCTTATTCTGTCTGTCTCTGTCACTTCACACATACACACACACCACACTCCTCTCTCTCTCTCTCTAATTTCAAACATTTACGTGTGCTGATACAAGCACTCTGTCCTCTTCTCACATTTGCACCATAGTACAAATATATTGCATTTTTAGCTGTAAGGAAATGTGAACTACTTAGTGGCAATTTTAGGTAATATAAGCCCATTTTGTGTGTGTAGTGGAGTAGCCAAAGCTAGGGGCATATCCTGGCGTGAATACAGCGATATGCATGCTTGATTTTCTTCTTGAGGTTTTCTTTTTCCAGGGTCATTGATGTAGACCTGAACGTTTTGTTTGAGATGGTTGTGACATAGCTTGCAGCAGTCAGCTGGGCTTTAACACTAATGATAATAGTAATAACAACCTTTGTACCAGAGTGAAATTCAGAGTGGTATTGTAGCAAAAACCGTACATAAAGAGGTACTAAGTGAAAATGTGGAAAGGTGAAGCTTACCCCATAACCCAGAGTCGTAAGGGATTGAGATGTTGGAGACCCTTCTTCTTCAAAACCTTCGGTCTCAGGTTCAGGTGATTTGGGCTGTAGCCTTGTACAAAAGCTTGTGAGCTATAAGTTTTATTATTATCATCCATAAATTAGTTGGCAGTAGATCTGGGCTATTCATAAAAGGATTGGAAACAATTTTACACACGAACATGTAACAGGTGATAACAGTTACGTGCCTGCATATGTGTGAAACATCGTTTAAACCTTCCATGGGCGCAGCATGGCCCTTTGTTTACCTCCTTCAGGGCAGGGAAACTGCATGGGAGAGATGTTTATGGATGTGTGTAAAAACCCAGTAAAAACCAAAAATGAGCATTGGGGTGTGTGTGTGTGTGGAAAATCTGGCCATGGCATATTGGCCTAAAGTGCTCACTTGCAAGTTCATGTTCAGGAAAAGAATTGACCTAATTTGATTTAAGACAAAATTGTGTCTCGTCCTTGCTGCCATGGACTTGTCTTATTCAGTGAGCCAATGAGAACAAGGGTTGTTAACAAAACTGGCGCAATTGCAAAGCATGGTTGGTTGATTGAGAACTCCATCATGTCAGTGTGTAAAGAAGACAAGAATTCCTCTTGATCAGAAGAGCAAAATTGTGAGAATCGTTCTGGCTTGAACAAGCAGAAATTGATGCAGAAGTAAGAGAAGGAATAGTACATATGTATCTGTGTAATCATCCACTCGTGTGTCGGTGCAAGGCAAATTGTAAGTTTTTGACTTGAGATGTGTGCAAGTATCTTTGAAGAGATGCAGACCTGCCAAGTGCTACGTTTTGAATGCAACATGTTCCACTGAGCATCAGAATGCTACGCTGCCATGTTCACATAAAAATTGCTACGCTGGAGTGGCAAAAAATGAAGTGGTGAATTTTTTTCAACTGTACAATTGCACAAATCAACTGAAATGAAATGAAATGAAGGAAAACCATGGTTGGGTGGGGGGATGTATGGTTTTCCTGATTGTGATTTTTTTTCGTGCAATTTTTCTTTAGTCACTGCAAGTTTTTGTTTCATAAAAAGTGATCAAAAGGAGCCAGTTATTGCTTAGTTTTTCATGACTTATTTCTGTTCTTAGGGAATCTTTGTCATCATTGCTGTTAGTCACTTCCATCAGTTCATCTGTAAAAAACAGTAATCATGTCTACAAAAAAGCCAGCAGTGAACATGGAGCAGATATGAAGAAAAGGCCAACCACACGGTGTTACTATGAGATGTACACGAGCAAATATCCACATAAGAAATCGACAGTCAGTGCTGTATGTTCTGTAGATAAAATGTGTGCTGACTTGACTTCAGGTTGTGGAGTGCAGATTGACTTGTGGTGCTACTCTCAAATTCCATTTTGCTATGCTCATATAATGAAAATGCTGCTCACAAGGCCAACCTGAGGTTGGCAATTCTGGAGATGTATTTCCTGCTACTCTCGCATGTCATTTGCTACGTTCACGTTTGCCTGAATGTTACTCTGTTAATGGGGGTTGGCAGGTCTACAGCCATAAATAGCTCATCAGATTGTTGGTATCAGTGGATGAACTGGTGGTTGTTCGTGGGTAAAACCTGTGAAAAGAGTGAGAAGGGAGAGTGGATTGAAACAGATGTATATTCGATCCCCAAATTTAAGAGAAATCAAGCGTTGGACAGCTGTGCAATGAATGGCTGAGTGTTCAGATCTTCAGGCAGCTGTGCGAGTGGAATTGGTCTTAAAATTATTATTAACAGTGAAAAACTTGCAGTTGTTTTTGTACATTACGTGTGTATATGTATATGAGTGGGATTGGTCTTAACATCAAAGAAAAACTGCAATTGTTTTTGTGCATTATGTATGTATGTGTATATATGAACGGGATTGGTCTTAAAATCAACATCGGCAAAGAACTGCAATTGGTTTTGTATGTTATGTACAGTATGCATATTTTTTTTCTTTACCAAGTATGGATCGTCCATTATTTGATGCGTTGATAACATGGTGTGTTAATGTAATTAAGTAAGCCTGGTTCTTTTTTTATATGGTGTCTTTGAGAACATGGTGTGTTAGTGTCCAGTGAGCTTCCCTGCTAACAAGGGTTTAGGAAAAAAGTGTACCTACACATTACTCAAAAGTCCAGATGTGTGGAATGGGTCCGTCAGAATTTTGATGAAGCTAATGGAGAGGTTACAGCAATGAAAAGTGTGTGTATCTGAAGAAGAAGGTGCAAGGTAAATAAGTACAGGGCATGTGGCTCCAACGTGTGCATTGTTGTTGTATTTTTTGTGTGCATCAATTGTTTGGTTCACTTCTTGAGTGAATAGTTTACTTATGTGGTGTTCATTGAACTTGAAATGGTGTATCTAGCTAAATAATTGATACATCATTTTAGTCTGCTACAAAAAAAAAGGGGGAAGAGGGTGCTTGAAGAGTGACCCACAGCTTTGTGTTGACTCTGTTCTTCCCATAGTAAACGTTTTGAAGATGTTTTATTTCTTGTAAATTACCACCTCCAAATTAAAGTGGAAGTTCCAGTGGATAGAATTCAAAATGTAGTGTTAATGTATTAGCAGTGATATCTTGGCAATTTTTTATAGAACATGCATATACAAAATTGTCTGCAATGAATCCAAGGAGGTCAGGCTGTCAGCCCCGACATGGTATGTTTAGCCGAGCATGTGTTCAAATAAAAAGTGCTGCATGTGGTTTCATATATTGGACCATGTCGGACTTTGAGCATTATGGAGCCAGAAAGTCGCACTATCTCTGCCAATTTTAGCCTGATATTGAGAAGAATTGCAGATAGCCCCGACCAGACGTCATCGTCCACCCTTAGCACCTCTTATGCATGTGCATGCTCTTACTCCTCCCCCAACCTCCCTGTTTAAAGCATCATTTTGGCCCCACCTGTCTCCCTTCCCAGTTTATAGATCAATGTTTTGAGGTCTTATCTTGGGTCAGGCTACAGCCTTGTAAGAACTTGGAAGTTTGAATAGGCATGGCCCTTTTCTAGGCCACAGGTGGGGAATACACACACACACACACACACATACGCACACACACACATGTACGCACACACCGCGCCGTGCGCACAACACACACACACACACACACACACACACACACACACAACACACACACACACAAGGTGGCTTGAATTGTCTTTTCTCTGTGTTTTTAATTTTTATTTAGAATTTCTTACTGATTTCACCAGCGTTGTTTCAGTATACCTCTGCAACAAGATAGATATTTTCGTGTTAAGATACTTAATGTAAAACAGCATGAAAGCATTGTCAGCTTGTGCATTTACTTAAAGCTTGTACATTAGATACATTTTTTTAAATCTGGATAATGGGGATGAACTACTCACCCGTAGATCCAGTAGATCAAAAGTGTATTGGTCTTTAACCCTTTGACTCACTCAACCTGTCCACCAGCATCCTTCATTGTCAACCATGGCTAGCAAAGCAAAACTTAAACCTTTGACTCTGTCACCCTATCCACTAGCTTCCTGCAGGAAGCTGGTGGGTAGGGTGAGGGAATCAAAAGGTTAAGTTTTTGTAGTTGGTGGACGGGTTAATCATCCTGTATCTTACTGAACAAGACTTTATTTAATATTCAAAAAGATATGATGACATAATATGGATAAAAAAAAATTTCCCGTAAGGGATGAGTGGGTGTGTAGCTGATGTACTTGGATGTGTGTGTGTTTTCATGTTTTGCTGAGACGGTTGCTGAAAGTAGTTTTGGGAGGAGGGGATCTGATGCATCAGAGTGTGCTGTAGATTGAATACTAATTCGCTTTTGCCTGTGTAAGTAGGGTTTGCTGTTTTGCTCAGTAGATACAAATCACTTTTATTTAGGCTGTTATTAAGTGACTGCTGTGATGGTCTTGTATCTACTATTTTATTGCTTGTAAAATTGACATTTTAAGCATTTTCTTTAAAATTTATGGCTGTTACTGCTGACATATTCATGTGCGCATGTGTTAGATATAAATTATGATTAACATATTCATGTGCGCACTGTATTTTCATTATATATGGGAATCACATTGCAATATATAATTGTATATAATATGCTCTCGATAATTTTCCATTGTTTTTATTCTTTCTCCCCATTATAGCCGTGTGTGTCGGCGTGCGTGTTGCATGCTGCATGTGTGTGTGTTTTCAACGCTTAGATTTGATTTTATCAAGATTTTGCGCTATATAAATATTGTAATTATATATGAATTGTGGAAATATGAAGTCTTGACAATTACTGTTCTAGTTGAAGCATTGAAAACTATTGACGGCAGAATCAGATGTGGATGCTCTGAACATTGCTAGACTTGTTCTGGAGAGCTTCGTCTGAAGAGACCTCAGCACTTGGAATAACAAGCTGTTGGGAGCCTACATAGGATTCTGCAGTTCAGTAGATATATATATATATTGTTGTTGTTGTTGTTGTATCCCCTGCCTTTTGCATTAATTTGGAGATAACAGGACTTGCTGTAATGAAATCATGTAATATAAGCAGATGAAGTTTATGCAAATGTATTTGTTGGAAAAGGTTTCAAAATAAAAGTTTATTAGCTATGAAGGGATTATACAGTGATAATTTTGATGTGTGACAATCTGTATGATTTCTTAGTATAAAGGTAATTTTGTTGGTTTGTCATGTTCTCTTTTAATTTAAAGCATTGATAAAATGTACATAATTTTTTTTTTTTTTTTTTTTTTGCATTAGTTGGAGCCACATGTTAAGTCATATTTACTCTTGGAGCCTATATGTGTGAAAAGAATGCATTTGATCCCGAACACATACCAGAGGTGAAAGAAACAAAAACATAGGTACGGGGTCCTTTTGAAACAAAATGACCCCCACCCCCCCAACCAGCGAAGGAGACATCTGCCATGTGAGTGGTGGCGACGAAGATGATTACTGATGCAGAATTATGATTTCAGCGGAAGCCGCGGGGGTGGTGGTGGTGGTTACAACAAATTTGGTGGTGAGTGTGATGCGAGATGTAACTCCACAAAGTTCATTCTCGTCATCCCTTTTGATTTGATTATGGTTCTGTGACTATGCGTGTGTATATATAGCTACATTTACGCTTGTGTTGTGATGTTTTGTCTAAATTGTGGGGCAACGGACTGTATAAAACAATAATCAGTGCTGACCGAAGCAATGACCTGCCAAATTAGTGCGTGTTTATGTGCAAGACGTGGTGCAAAATACTGAATTCCAAAAGTACAAACAATGGTGGGACAAAAATGAACGAGTCATTTGTTTAAAAGTATGGTCAGAAGAAAGTGTTGAAGACTTGCATAATCAGAAATGCAAATATATGGAAAAAAGGTCTGTTTATTATTCTGATAAGATGAAGGTTGGTGTTATCTGTGCCTTATCGTCTTCATGCTGAACACACTACTAAAATAAGTACTAATTAAAGCAAATTGCATGATCATAGATTGGAAATGAAAACAATTGGGCCGTTATGTAAAGTGGTGGAATAATTTGTAGTTCTGCTGAGGAGTAAAATTGACAAATTTGGTGGAAATGAGAATGTATGGATGTGTTATGGAAGAACTTTGCAAAATGTGCGTTCAAAATGGTTGTGACTCTCAGCCATGGTGCATCAGCTGCATGTGTAGCACTGTGCAAAATATTGACATGACTTAAGAAAACTTGTAGCTTTGGGTTACCAACCACCTGTGAACAGAATGCCAAAATATGAATACAGCTTTGGTAAACATTGATGGTTTCCTTGAAATCGGAGACGCCCACTATGTGGCTTAGTACCCGTGGGCTGAACAATGAATACCCGATAATTGTGATGTGTTGTCAGAATTAACCAAGGTTTGTCCATTGAAAACCTGCAGTGGTTGAAAACCGAGCTACTGTCTTTGTTGTTGATCAAACCTTAGTAAGGTAGTCTGGACTTTAAAAAGATTGTACAAGTACATGTGTTGTGCCCTACATGAGCTGTGACATGTTATTAACATAAAGAATGTTGCTAAATATGGAAAACCGTTTCTAGGCTGGCTTGTCCAATGTAGACAGTATCGGAGAAACAATTTGGAGAACTGTTAACATGTTTGACTGGTTAAATGGAAAATATGGAAATTGAAAGGGGTATATACAAACAACAAAAAGGTGGAAAAATAATGCGCTTGTGTACACATGTATGCACACTTGTGGTGATGTGTCATCAGGTGATTTGTATATTGATGGTGATGTGTTGTGAGGAGCAAATCAAATGATATGACTGACTTTTCTAAGCCTGTTTGACTGGTTGATAAGGTAAATTTATAAAAGAAACATTCCCTTGAAGTGATGATTGAAATGAAATTGTGTGACGACGTTGGCCAAAGTATTACCCAAACCATAAACACCTGAGACATAAAATAAAATAAAATAAAATGAAATGAAATGAAATAAAGAAAATAAGATAAAATAAAATGATAACCTAAAGGTTTGCTTCGGGTGAAAATAACGTAAAATAGGATAAAATAAGATAAAATAAAATGATAACCTAAGGGTTTGCTTCGGGTGTTTTGATTTTGTTTATTAAAACAAAAACTGGTCATATTAAAACAAAACGGGTCATATTAAAACAAAATCTGGTCAAGTGGGTAAAGCATCAGACTTCCAATCAGCAGGTCCAAGGTTCGATCCCCACTGGGTGCGTAAAGGCTGAAGATTTTTTCCAGTCTCCCAGGTCAACATATGTGTAGAGTTGTCAATGCCTAACCTCCTTCATATGTGTATACACATGCAAAAGGTCAAGTATGCTTGTTAAAGATCCTGTAAATCGTGTATGTGCTCTGTGGTTGTGGAAACATGAAAATATGCATCTTGCATGCTGATCAAAGATGAGCATGCTGACTTTATAACAGCATACCGCTTGCACAATGTAGAAAACCAGTGTGAATACACATCTGAGAAAAATTGGAATGCTAAACTAAAAAACTTAACCACCCCTTCCCCCAAAAAACAAAAACAAAAAAAGTGAAACATTGTTAAAAATTGCTGTGTGAAACAAAAAAAAACGAACAAAAAAATCCCCTTGAGCTGCTTATTAAACATGAATTGAAAGGAGAAGAAAGGGTAAACTTTGATTATGTAGATGTGTTGTGTACTGAAAGTTAGTTCTGCCTTTGTTGCTTGTGTGTATTTTACTCTAAGACAAATTTAGAAAGAAAAGGAATATGGGTGACCAAAGACAAAGATAAACTAAATGAATGAGTTATGTGTAATTCTGTAAGTAAGCGGTAGTAAACTGAAAAACCAGAGTCCGTGTGATGGGTTTACATCGCAATATGGGATATTGCAAGCAAGAAATATTTATTAAATGAATGTCTTCACAGTATGCAAACCATTGCACAGAATTTCAAAATGTGAAATTGAGGTGTGATATGTCCAGTGGGTTGTATGTCGATTGAAAACTGTCACACAGTCGACTGACTGTTGTCATGGTATTCATAACAACAAAGGCTGTGGACATTTAAGTGTGTCATGTGCTTGTTGGTCTGTGTTAATGCAAATGAGAGGTTCTAGAGCAGCCGAGAAAATGGAATATGAAATACAGAAAACTGGTTAATGGTGGTTCATAATGATGTTTTTGCTGTGGTGTGTTGCATGCTTATGTACATATTTTAGTTACATGCATGAGCTGAAAGGTTGAAAGTACAGTAAGCTGAAAGGTTGGCACTACAGTAAAGCGTAATAATTCTGAAAGAGTTTCTGGTGAAATCGTAACAGCATGATTGACCACTACAAACTGAATGCTCAGTGCATAACTGATGGAGAAAATGTAAGGGAAGAAAAGGAGTAAAAATAAATGAAAAGACCAAAGAAGGGACAAAAGGAATCGTGGAAAAGTAATGAAATAAATGGGGAGCTCATGAAAATCTTCGACCATGGAGAAGTAATACAACTTTTTCGATGAAATCTGACTTTTCATCCAGTTAGCATACCTTACATTTCAGATCTGTTCTACAGTATGGGTATTCGATGAAATCTGACTTTTCATCCAGTTAGCATACCTTACATTTCAGATCTGTTCTACAGTATGGGTATTCGATGAAGCATACCTTACATTTCAGATCTGTTCTACAGTATGGATACAGAAGAAACGGCAGCTGAGCGAAGGCATACATATTTTCTAAGTAGTGGAAATGAATGAGAAAAGCATCAGGGTAGTAAAACGTGATGAAAAGGGGTCCTGAAGCTGAAGACAAAAGATCGAAGTGTGGAAAAACAACAACAAAGAAATTAGTTTCCAGTCAAACGTTATGGTGGTATGTTTTGTGCTCAGTGAGAATCAACAAAAATAAATAGATAAAAGATAAATAAATAAATAAATAAATAAACGAAATAAAAAATGAAGTAAAATAAAATATGCAAACGAAGTGCTGCAGTATTGCCAAAGGATATGAAAGATGTTGGTCTCAGTGCAGTAGAAATATCTCATGTGGAACTCCACAGGAGAACAAACTCATGAAGTTTATCAAAAGAAAGCGTTGGCTTATTTACCAACCACATGATGCGTATCAAAAGAAAGCGTTGGCTTGTTTACCAACCACATGATGCGTATCAAAAGAAAGCGCTGTCTTGTTTACCAACCACATGATGCGTATCAAAAGAAAGCGCTGTCTTGTTTACCAACCACATGATGCGTATCAAAAGAAAGCGCTGTCTTGTTTACCAACCACATGGTGCGTATCAAAAGAAAGCATTGGCTTGTTTACCAACCACATGATGCGTATCAAAAGAAAGCGCTGTCTTGTTTACCAACCACATGAAGTGTATCAAAAGAAAGCGCTGGCTTGTTTACCAACCACATGAAATGTATCAAAAGAAAGCGCTGGCTTGTTTACCAACCACATGAAGTGTATCAAAAGAAAGCATTGGCTTGTTTGCCAACCACATGAAGTGTATCAGAAGAAAGCATTGGCTTGTTTACCAACCACATGAAGTGTATCAGAAGAAAGCATTGGCTTGTTTACCAACCACATGAAGTGTATCAAAAGAAAGCATTGGTTTGTTTACCAACCACATGTTGAAATGCTTGGGTTAAAATCAAATAACGTAATGGTGAGTGATGGATGCTTGAAAACCGTGTGATGAATATAAAGCAGCTTGGTAAAAACCACTGTTGCTTGTGAAAGATTGAAAGTAAAACCAAAACTCCATGGTGTATTATAGTTATGGCACTGATGGCTTTGTCATTGTAAACTGCTATTTTACGAAGTCTAAAGTGTCATGATTGAAGCTGACTTAAAAACAAAAATGTGAGGTGGATAGTTTAGTGTTGTATTTAATGCAATGGATGTCAATTGTTGGTTTGTTTATTGTGTTTATGTTAATTTGTAAACAGTAGTTCATAAATTTATTTATTGTAGGTAACCAGTTTAGAAAAGATTCGAATTGGGTTTAGGCAAGACGCAAGGAACATATGATGTTAAGGTGTTCGGGAATAGGTATATCACTTTTGGAGACATGGTACAACTTAGAGGTTCTGTGTGTGAAATCAATGAGGTTCTCTGTGTGTGAAATCAATGAGGTTCTCTGTGTGTGAAATCAATGGAAGATTTAAAATTGGGTTTATTTAAGGACTCAGTGTGTGTGTGTGTGTGTGTGTTCATGCATTTGAGAGAGAGTGAGTTAGTATGTGTGTGTGCATGCATGTGCCTGTGTGCATATGAGTGTGTGTCTGTGAAGGAGGGAGACAACACATTACATTCTTGGTTTTGGTTAAAAAAATTAGTTGTTAAAAAGTTACTATAGAAAATACTTATTTTAAGAAGGTGTTTGGTTCTAAAAAAGCATAACATTGTTTAGAAGAAATTTCGATCTGAAAGTGTGCGAACAATTATTTTCACTCTACCAGCAAATCAGCTCCATTCCAGTAAGCACAAGCAACCCACTTTTTTCAGGTGACCGTGGCAGCAGTAGTGGTGGCAGCTTTGGCAAAAGTGATCGTGGTGGTGGTGGTGGTGGTGGTGGAGCTGGATATGGCAGTGGTGCCGATATGGAGATTCAGCAGGACACCATCTTTGTGTCTGGCATGGGGGAGGACTGCTCAGAAGAGGGCATGGTCCAACACTTCGGCAGCATTGGTGTCATTAAGGTTTGTGATTGGCAGAAGTTGTGTTCAGTTCATTGATGATAGAAGCTGTATTAGAGTTTCAGTCGCATCCCCCCAGCCCACCCATATGGGGATGCCGGGGATCTTCAGGTATAAATAGTATCCCCACTTTCTGGAAATTTTTTGCTTGAAATTTCCTTCTCTGTCACTGTCTTTGTTTCTGCCTTGGTTTTCTCATTTTTTACCATCTTTTGTCTTGCTGGTCCTTTCACCTGTATTAGATTTGATAATTGGGTACATGTACTGAGTGCATTTTTGGCTCTAGGGAAATGTGAGAGGCAGAAGCAATTTTAGGTAATTTAGGCCCATTTTTATATATGTTTTAATGTCCTCAGTTATGCTTAAATTTGTATTCACATATGTTTTTTAAATTGTGTGATGAATTGGATGGAGTAGTCTACGCCAGGGGCGTCTCCTTAAGTTATGTGTGCAATTGCATTGACATGTGTACTTGATTTTCTTCTCCGCCTTCCCCCCTTGTTGTGTGTATGTTTTGAAAGGTTCTAGCCCTGATATGGCTCTATGCAGTTGGCTGGGCTTAAACAGCAAACACACACGCACGCACACACTCTCTCTCTCTCTGTAGTAAGTAGTGAATTTTTTTTTTCAATTAGTATTCATGGAATTGTAAATTCTACCATATGCTGGTGGCTGTTAGTCATCTTCCTAGTGGAATTGCGGGTGATGGTGAGAAATGAAATCTGTGTTGCAGACTGACAAGCGTACAGGCAAGCCCAAAGTGTGGATCTACAAGGACAAGATGACGGGCGTCCCTAAAGGAGAGGCCACCATCACCTTCGATGACCCAGAAACCGCTAAGGCAGCAATCAATTGGTTTGATGGTAAGACTAGCAGTTCATGTTGTGTGGTTAATGGCCATGATACTCTTAACGTTCGTATATTTTTCTTGATTTTGTCTTTGTGTGTGGTTGTGAGTGAAAAAAAATATCGTTAAAAAATTACGTTTTTAAGTTTTTTTGTATTTTCTTTTTTTTTTTTTTTTTTTTTTTTAAATACATTTCCAAGTTATGATCCAGACCTCACAGAAAATCATTTGGATCCTCGTTTGTATGTGTGAATGCAAAATTCTTCCTATATAACTTTTCATATATTTCTTGAAAAGAAGGCATACATTCCCATGGGGGCTCTTTCAGTATAAATAGTATTGCTACCATCTGGAAATTTTGTGCTAGAAATGCCCTCTTTCTATCACTCTTCTTTTCTTTCTCCCTTGCTCCTTTGTTTTCTGTCATTTCTTATGTTCAGCCTTGTTGATTCATTCACTTCTGTGATCGACAAAGCCTTGCATATTTTCTCTTTGGATTGATAATTGGGTTCATGTATTAAGTGCATTTTTGGCTCTAAGGAAATGTAATCTGCAGAAACAGTTTGGTAATTTAGGCCCATTTTTGGATGTGTTTTAGTGTCCTTAGTTTACATTTGTGTTCACATGTGTTTCTTTAAATCCCTGGTGATGAATTTGACAGTGGTCAACGCCAGGGGATTATCCTTAGATTATGTGTACGAATACATTGATATGTGTACTTGATTTTTTTTTTTCTCTTTTTTTGTTGTTTTGTTTGTTTTTCTCTCTCTCCAGTGAGGTATGGTGTACATGTTGATATGGTTATTTCCCTGATATGACTGTGTGCAGTTGATTAGGCTTAAGCGACAATACCAATAACAAGGTGTACACATAATTATCTTCACTGTGCACGTGTGCCTATGCATGTGGCTAGGAGGATGTGACACCCCCCCGCAATTTTTTCCCCTTTCTCTCTACTTTGTATCTCATGGGTCTACAAGAGAAAACAAGTCCATCCATCTTGTGTTATGTGTGTGGTGGTTTTGTTGTTTTTTTGGGGGGAGGGGGGAATGAGTTTCAACACTTTCAGCTAAATGATAAAAGACACCGCCTTTGATTGCATATTTGATATTGTGCATGCATATACACAGGAAAGGGAGGTGGTGTGGTTAGACACTAACAGGTATGCGCATGTTAGCCTAGGAGATCAGAGGTTGGAAAAACATCCATCTTTTTACCGACCAGGTGGAGGTGTCTGGGAAGATTGAACCCAGGACCTGTTGATTGGAAGTCTTGACATTTACCCCTTGACAACCTTGCAAAAGAGGCAGCCCTCTATTGTCAGTTGATAGGATGCATGTAGGAAAGGGTGAGGCTACTTTATTTTCTGTTAGATGTATTAGAGACTTGAAAAGCTGATTTAGCTTTTACTGATGGACACCCATTCCATGTACTTGTAGTTTCAAGATTCTAGCTGATCTTCTGAGAAGAATATCTTAGAACAGTATAGACACAAACAGTTGATGTGTGTACTTGACCTGTCTTTATTCACTATGCCACAAATCTGTTTCACAGGCAAAGACTTCAATGGCAGCATCATCAAAGTTGAATTGGCTCAACGACCCGCCTCAAACTTCGCCCGGGGACGAGGCAGAGGTATGTTGAAAGGATTGTTTCTCCCAGCCCAGTTACTTGCAATTGCTTTTACAATCTTGTGCATGAATTGGCCCACCCACTTATTCATGATTACATTTATGATAACATTTGCGAGCTTGGTCATGAATTTCCTCACCTGGTTATTTGTGATAATTGTGATTACTCTTGTGACCTTGTGAATGAATTCTCCCACCAAGTTATTGGTGATTACATTTGTGATTTTGCGCATGAATTTTCCCACCCAGTTATTTTCAGTTGCATATGTAACCTTGCAGTGAACCCTTTTCATCCCCTCACCCTGGTCTGCCCACCAGCTTCATGCTGGAAGCTAATAGATTTGCTGCAGGAAGCTGGTGGGTTGAGGGAGTGAAAGCCCTCACTGTGTTGGAAAGTAAGAATATCTCCCTGTCTCATGAAGCTTTTTGTGTACAGATAATACCTATGACTTGTTTTTTTTATTTCTGTGGATGTGATTTTTTTTCGTTTACATTTTTTCTCAAATTTTGATGAAGTTTGTGTCTATTTGGAATGACAGAACAGTAATCTGTTCTGAAAGTTGAAAGTTCGGCGTTTTTCGAAATTTGAAATATCCTACTTTTTGAATAGTTGGGTTTCAAACAGAAATGATGATTTCAAAGTAATCCACAAATTGAAATGGAATGAACCTTATCCGAGTCCGTTGTTAAGTTTTTGACATTTCAACCTCTCAATGTCTCTGTCCTGGACAAAATGAGAGAGGTCGAAACCTTGACAACTGGCTGATCCTGGGAGGGATCGACATTTTATTGTTGAGGCATAGATTATATTGGACTTGGGTGGTTTGCCTTCAGGAGGACCTCGTGGAGACAGAGGGGGTCGTGGGGGTGGTTTTGGTGGTGGCAGAGGTGGTGGTGGTGGAGGTAAGATCTTTGTGACACATTTTGTATGTCAGTGTATGTAGTATGATGTATGTCTCTGTGTTGGACTAGAGGTAGGCCTACTGTAATATAAAAGAAACTAACTTTACCCTTGGAAGTTATTTTGATTTTAAACGAAATTAGCCGTTAGAGGTATTTTAATGTAAAATGAAATCATTTTAGCATGTAGTGGTATTTTCATGTAAAATGAAATCGTGTTAGCCTGTAGAGATATTTTGTTGTAAAGTGAAATAAATATAACCATTTTCATGCTATCTTTAACACACATTTTAAATGGACAGTGAATAACACAACTAAAGAAAATGAAGAGTATGAAAGTTGATAAATACATGTAGAATATACAGAGTATAGGTAAATTATCACCAGAACACTCATGTTTCAAGAACCAGATCTGTCAAGTTTTCAAGATTAACTGCATCATTATAGATCAGCAAGGACTCGAAACGCCCAAGTTGAAATGTTACACCATTAACACCTGATGCTTTCTCTGGAGTTTGGGGAAAGTTATGTTGAAACTGTGTTTACAGGAAGGGAAACTAAAGCTAGTTATGAGAGACTGTTGATGAGATGCAAATGGTAAACTGACAGATGTTGCATCAGAAATCTGACAAGTGTATTCATGTGCAGGTATGGGTGGTGGCGGCGGCGGCGGCGGCGGCGGCGGCGGTGGCGGCGGCGGTGGCGGCGGCGGCGGCGGCGGCGGTCCCACCAGAGATGGAGACTGGACCTGTGCTAATCCGTAAGTAACCATTAGCATCACCAATTCCCAGTGTTCATTTACTTGTGTACTTAGAAATGTACTTTACCATGAGGTGGTAGAGGTTTCAGGTGGTAGAGATTTCACATTTTATCAGGGCCAGCATTATGAGAGTGGTTCCCATCTCTCCTTTGCCACTTTACCTTCCTATATGCATGGGTGCCACTCTTCCGTCTGGGTGACGGAAATCCGTTTTCTCGGCAGGGCCCCAGACGGAAATTCCGTTTTTTCATTTTCGTTAATAAAAAAAAAAAAGTGTTTGGAGGAAAAAAACAGTTGAATCGGCGGTTTTAATTACACATACTATACCGTGGCTCACAAATGCAATAAGCGGCAGCGGTTTGCCAATTCTGCCTCGTAACAAAGTCCGAAGGGACAGTAACTCTGAGAGTGTCTACGTCTTGCGCATGCGCAGGTGCTCTTCCTCTTTTCTCGGCAGCCATCTTCCAGCTCGCCTCGTACGCTCTGAGCAGCTAAGTATTTTTCGATTTCGCTACGCGATCGATCGATTGTCGTTGTTGTTTTTGTGTCTTGCCTATGTTTTCGTTTAAGGGAGAAACTTATGTGAAGCGATTGGGTGGCAAAGCGAGGGTTAAGAAGATTTCGTCCGCCGAATTCTCAAACCCACAAAGGGGTGGTTCCACCGGTGCACAAACCGCTCTCTCTTCAACTTCGTCTCTCCCTTTTACGTCTTCTCTCTTTCACACTATCGACAAGTCATCGCAACCCAGCTACGGTTCGGTTGCGGTGACCACGAGCCCTCAACTCAGCTCCGGCTCAGTTGAATTTTCGTCATTTTACGGCCCTCACACTGCCCGGCACGGTGATCGACTCAACTCCGGTTCTGTCGATTCTGTGCTCGCCCCCTTCGTACAGCTTAACTCCGGTTCTGCTGGTACTGTTTCAGCCTCCATGGCTGATGGGCGCATTGGGCATGGGTCTCCTTCGGGAGGCAAGATGGACCGTAATGTGAGCGGAACCGGCTCACCCCCTGGTTCGCCAGGCGGGACACCCCCTGGTTCGCCAGGTGGGCCAAGGGAGACAACCCCACCCTTACGGGCGTCAGATCGTCGATCCGCCCCGGTTGTCTCCCTTCCTCCCCCACAGCCTGCTGCTGCACCCGCCACAACCTCTCTGTCCCATTCTGGACAGAGCACTTGGGCGCCTTGGCAACTACCAAGCGACCCATGGCGGGCTGCCACATCTCTGTCCCATTCCGGACAGAGCACTTGGGCGCCTTGGCACATGCCTAGCCGCCCCCAGCAGGCTGGCCCTTTGGGCACTGGGGACCGGGCCAGGCCCTACCCTTCATGGGGTCAGGGTCCTGATGCCCCTTGGGCTCAGCCCATGCCGCATCCCATGGCACCGCACATGGTACCGTGGCACCCATCCTTGGGATTTCCCCCGGCCTCGGCCACGGGATGCACGTGGTGGCCGGCTTTATGCCCGGCGCCCCACCAGCGCAGGACTCACCCTGCCCAGCCCCCCCGGCACCACCCGTGTTGGACACAACACCGGGGCTGCCTCCTGGGGGCTCTGACCCGGGTCCCACAACCGTGGCACCCCGGTCAGACTCTCCGCAGAGGACTCGGACTCGGCCTCAGAGGATGAGGCCCCTGCCCACATGGCATTCTGCTTCCAGGATGCCATGGACCGGCTGGCACAACTCACACCGGAGGCGGTGTCCACTGTGCCAGAGCCCAAGGCTCCCAAGCTTGGCTCGGCCGAGCGCCTTTTCAGCGCTCACCCTACCTCAGCCCCACGGGCCTCCTTGCTAAAACAGTCCGACATGGTGGCTGACTGCCTCAGGCAAGCCCAGGACACCGCCAGGGGGAAAGAGGCACAAGATTTCGTTCCAGGATCTGTGCCTGACTTCCCGGGAGCCTTGCCCTTCAGGAAATTCCTGAAGCCGGCACCGCTCCCCTTCCAGCGAAAGCCCTTCATGGCCCATGGGCCTATCCCTGACGCTCCCCTCTCGCTCACACAGGAGAACCTCCTCCTTGTGAACGATCGCTCTCGGGCCCAGCCGCAGCATATCTCCATCACGGAGAAATGCTTGACGGAATGGGAGGAGAACGCGAGACGGGGGCTGGTGGCAACCTCCGCCCTGGACTCATTCTTGGGCGGCCTAGGGGAAGCCCTGAAGGACCCCAACCAGCAGTCCTTCACGCTCCGCCAGGCGCCTGACCAGGCAACCATCGTGGCCTTTATCCAGGCCATGGCGCAGGGGCTCAGATCCGTGGCCGAATTGCAAGCACGCACGTATCTGAACGCCGTCATGGCGAGGCGGGATGCCATTTCTCGCGGCATCCTCGGTTGCCACCTCACCGTCGGCAAGGGCCTCCTTGCGCGCGGTGCCCGTCCAGCCGGGCTCCCTCTTCGGGAACCATGTTCAGGCCGTCCTGAAGCACCAGGCGGACATAAAAAGGGACCTCGCCCTCCATTCGAGGCCCTCTCGCCCAGCCGTGAAGCGCCCGGCTCCAGCGGCCTACCCGCCAAACAGGCCCACCCACACCAAGTTTCGGGCCGATCCCAGGCCCCAAGGGCACAGGAGACCGCAACAGCATTCGGGAAGGCCGGTGGCCCGGCCTAAGGCCCGCAGGCCGGCTCCCTCTCAGCCGGCCAACCCCCAATGACTCACCCCCGGCCTGAGGCCATCACCCCCCACGGGCGATCCTGTGGGCAGTCTCTCCAGACACATCGACGCGTGGGAGAGGCTGCCCGCCAGCCCGTGGGCCCTGCGGGTGATCAGGTCGGGGTTCCGCCTTCCTTGGGGCCCAAGGAAGGCTCCTCTCACGCTCTCTCCCCCTGCTTTCGCACTTCCTCAAGATCGCTCGGCCTCGCAGGCCCTGGATCAGGAGGTTCTTTCGATGTTAGCCAAGGGGCCTACGGAGGAAGTTTCCTTCGCTGTGTCCCCGGGATTCTATGGACGCATCTTTGTGGTCCCCAAAACTTCGGGGGGCTGGAGGCCCGTCCTGGACCTCTCCTCCCTAAACCGGTTCCTCCGCGTCCTCCATTTCCGTATGGAGACCCCTATGTTCATCCGCGAGGCCTTGCACCCGGGCGACTGGGGGATATCCATCGACCTCAAGGATGCATACTTCCATCTCCTCATTCACCCCAGGGACAGGAAGTACCTCAGATTCGTCTGGAGGAACCGGATCTTCCAATTCAGGGCACTGCCCTTCGGTCTGGCACCCGCCCCTTGGCTCTTCACGAAGGTGGCGAGGGAACTCTGCATGCATGTTCGGGAGAAGGGCATCCGCCTCAAGGCCTATCTAGACGATTGGCTTCTACTCGCCTCCTCCAAAGAACAGTGTGCGCAACAAGCATCCCAGGTCCTGCAACTCTGTCACAACCTGGGCTTTGTCTGCAACGAGGAGAAGTCGGACCTAACTCCCTCCAAACAATTCCAGTTCCTGGGCATGTCCTTCGACACCTCCAAGTGGAGGGTCACCCCGTCTCCCCAGCGCTTACTGCGCCTTCAGGGCCTCTTAGCCCAACTGCTCCCCCAACTCCAAGCGCCAGCAAGGAAGCTGGCCTCCCTACTGGGCCTTATGGAGTCGCTGGCACCCCTAGTGCCACTGGGTCGTCTTCTCAAGCGGCAATTCCAACGCGGCTTCAGGAAGCGTTGGTCACAGTCGCTTCAGCCATGGGACCTCCCGGTCCACCTGGGCCCTTGGTTCATATCAGCAGTGACCAAATGGCGCTCCCAGTCACGCCTGGCCCAGGGAGTCCCCATCACACTGCCCCCTCCTCAGGAGCACTTGTTCACGGACGCGTCCACCTCCGGGTGGGGAGCCCATGTCGGCACGCTGACAGCCGCAGGTCGGTGGTCGACCGACCTCATGCCCTGCCACATAAACATGTTGGAACTGGAGGCAGTTTGCCTGGCACTCGGGGAGTTTCTCCCCTTTCTGAAGGGAAAACATGTCCGCATCAACACGGACAACACCACAGTAGCTTGTTACATCAACAAGCAAGGGGGCGCCCGCTCCCACTCCTTGTCTCGGAGAGCGGAACAGCTCCTCATCTGGTGCGAGGAACACTCGATTCAGCTCTCAGCAAAGCATGTCCCGGGAAGATCAACATACTTGCGGACTCTCTCAGCAGATCCCACATGATTCTTCCCTCGGAATGGACACTGGTCCATGCAGTCCTGGAGCCAGTATGGGCAGCATGGTTCAAACCACACGTGGACCTCTTTGCCACCAGGTTCAATCACCGCCTCCCTTTGTACGTCTCTCCAGTTCTGGACCCAGCGGCCTGGGCTGTAGATGCCCTATCCATTCCATGGTCGAACCTCATCGGCTATGCCTTTCCCCCGTTCCCCATTATGGGGAAAGTGCTGAGGAAAGCCAGGGAGGACGCAGCGACATTAATCCTTGTCGCACCCAAATGGCCAGCACAGGCATGGTACCCAGAACTTCTGCACCTGTCCCATGTGCCGCCGCTAAAACTCGCGGTATCGAGCCGCTCCATCCTCCAACCCAGGTCAGGCATTCCGCACGGCAATCCAGACGTTCTAAACCTTCACGCCTGGATGCTGTGCGGGACTCGATGTCTTCATTAGGCCTGTCCCCGGCCGTAATCGGCCTTGTGCAGCAAGCTCACAGGCCGGGCACACAGGGGGTGTACAATGCCCACTGGAATGGCTGGGTCCTCTTGGTGCACCTCAAATGAGGTGTCACCCCATTCACCCTCCCGCTTGCAGTTGGCCAACTACCTCGGCTTTCTGTCCACAGAGAAAAAGCTTTCCGCATCCTCAGTGAAGGTCCACAGGGCGGCCATCTGCACCACCATCCGTCAGTTGGGTGGTCCGTCCTTTGAGCACGATCCTCTATTGCGGAATCTGGTCAGAGGGGCTTCTCTCCAGGAAGCCAGGAACCCCCGCCGAACCCCGGCGTGGGATCTTTCTCGTCCTCTCATCCCTTAGACTCCCCCCTTACGAACCCATCAGGGAGTGTTCCCTGAAGTTCCTCTCTTTCAAGACGGCCTTTCTCGTCTCTCTCGCATCGGGGAGGCGCTGCAGCGAAGTGCACGCCCTTAGTGGTCTCCCCGGAGATGTTGCTCTCGAACCTGATGGCTCGATGTCTCTCCGCCTACTCCCGGAATTCTTGGCCAAGAACCAGTCTCCAGGTTCTCCTTCGCCGGCCATCCACATCCATCCCCTCACGTCTATCCTCGCTCCGACGACGAGGATCGCACTCTCTGCCCGGTTCGCGCACTGCGAGCGTACAGAAAGCGGACGAAATCTTCTCGCCAGCAGTGGCGCCACCTTTTTCTCTCTTACAACGAAAACTATAGAAAGGACATTAGACGCACGTCCATCTCTCGATGGCTGAGGGAAGTCATCAAGGCTGCGTATGCCAGGTCGAGCGCCGAGCTAGCTGTCTTCTCCCCAAGGCCCCATGAGATCAGAGCATGGGCTTCTTCGCTGGCAGTCATCCACAATGCCAGCATCCAAAACGTCCTAGACGCCGCGTACTGGCGTTCCCCGGGCACTTTCATCCAGTTCTACCTGCGCGACGTCTCCCGTCTGCGCGAAGATGGGTCCAGGGGTATCGCTTCCGCTGTGGTGGCCCAACACCCCATCTCAGCCACACGCCCTGACTCCTGCCATTCCTCCAGGCGTTAACCAGGTAAGCCCTCCATCCGGGTAGTGCTATTCTGCATTTGTGAGCCACGGTATAGTATGTGTAATTAAAAGGAAATTTTCCTTCTAAAATTACGTTTAATCTAACATACTTACCGTGGCTCACGCAGAGTCCCTCCCGACCTCCCCGCCTTCCTGGTTCCTTCTAGCCACAGTCAGGGTCAAGGTCAAGGTCTCCTCGAAAAGAGGAAGAGCACCTGCGCATGCGCAAGACGTAGACACTCTCAGAGTTACTGTCCCTTCGGACTTTATTGTTACGAGGCAGAATTGGCAAACCGCTGCCGCTTATTGCATTTGTGAGCCACGGTAAGTATGTTAGATTAAACGTAATTTTAGAAGGAAAATTTCCTATTATGACCGAAGCAGCACTTTAGCAGACGACCGGAAATGAGGAAGCGCTCTCTATCGTTGAAGACAACACAGGTCCAGCGATCTTTGTTAGACACATCACTTACGTTGCGCCATTGTGCTGCTAGTGCCTTCAAGCGAAAAAGTTTTCGAGTTAGCCTGATTTTCCGTTTTTTTCAGATTTTCAAAGTGTCGTCCTTGTATATGCATGGGTGAAAGTGAAAAAATCTCCCAATCCTGAAACCTTAAATTTCCATGTCCTCTAAATGTTCCCATTCCTGAAAACCTGCGTCCATTCCTGAAGCAATGGAAACACTTCGAAACAATCGCCATCTTCTTCTTCTTCAAGCCAGAGCCATCGCCACTTGTTTTTTTAGATTTGTCTATTGCAGAAACATCTGCATTAACAGGCACGTCCTTCATTGTTGCTATCGCATGTGTTAGGCCCAAATTTGCTGTCGATACAAATCTTCGCTCGCAAACTTTTTTTTCCCCCGGTTTAGACTCGGAATGCGCATGAGCAAGAATGAAAAGGAAGGGAAGTAACTTTAAACCCTTTCTGTGTTGCCAAGCACCAGTGAAGAATCGCCGTTCGATACAAACGAAGACTAATGGAAAAATAATATAGATAATTGAATTATGCAGATAAGCCGAGCTGATAGTGTGAAAGACTCTCTCTCTCTCTCGTTTTTTTTTTTGTTGTTTTTTTTTTTTGCATTGGCATTTTCCTGAAGTCAAGTTTGCCATTCCGGAAAAGAACTTTTGTCAATCGGTTCATTCCGGAACACTCCGGAACTACTTTCACCCATGTATATGTGAACAGGATTATGACTCATTCATAGCTGGGTGGACTTAAGATTCAGTTTTTCTCGAGCCAGATTTGAACCAGTGCAGTCGGATTTGAAGGTTGGAATTTACTCCAGCCAGGCCTTCAGGATTTGGTGAAACACTGTAATGTGGCTTGTTTTTTCCAACATGTAGTGTACAACTTTTTTTTTCATGTGTGTTTATTGTGTAGAACTTCTTTCAGCACTTTTGTTTTCTTCTTTGTGTGTGTGGAAAATAATGTTTTCTGTTTGACGTTTTGGAAGATTTGTATGACTTCAGAACTCTAAACTTTGTATCCTGAAAGTTTGCGTAGCACTGATATTGGCACAGTTATAGAAAATGATATTTTGTGTATAGAGGAAAGAGACGGGTTTAGTGATATATGCTAGTGTTTTAGGAAACTGCCTGGATAACTTGTAAGTTGAAGGGCCTTCCCCACCCACCTGTTTTTTTCTGTTTTTTTTCTTTCTTTTCCTGCGTGCTTGCACATTGCAGTCTGTGAAGACGTTAAGATGGTGCACTGTCTGCATACTCTTGTTTGTGGTGGTTTGCAGGCTGGATATTTTCTTGTTCAGATAATCAGGAAACAACTGACATGATTTACAGTGTCTTTAACATATGTACTAAATGATTGCATATTCATGACCTGCAAGATAGAAAAAATCTTAACCCTTTTCCCACCACGGGCTGCTTAGGCAGGCAGGCTGGGTAACTCAGCCGATCCACCAATTTCAGCGGATGAACTCTTAGTTTCAGAGGGTGAAAAAAAAATGTTCAGAGGAAATATTACTGAATTATTGTATTTGCCACCAGCCAATTTTCAGAGGAAACTATCTTCTTCTCTTACCCAGCCTGGCAGGATCAGCCTCTGATCTTTTGATTGAAAGTCTTTAACATTTTAGCTACCCGACTAACAGGCCTATCATTAAAGATGATTTGTTCTTAACATCATGAAAAACACAGCCTCCCTCTCTTGTTGGTAACTTGCATCATTTGACAAGTTGACGATAATTTGCTTTGCCTTGTTTTGTTGCAGTGACTGTGGCAACAACAACTTCAGGTGGCGCAACGAGTGTAACAGGTGTAACACCCCAAGGCCAGATGGTGCTGGAGATGATGGCGGTGGCGGTGAGTACTTTTTTGGGGGTACTTGACATTTTCATCAGAGATGTTGAAAGGATAAGCGCTCGCTCTGTGGCATGCTATGTATGTCTTGCGCTGCAGAGGGCATGGGAGAGAGTAGCTGCTATTTAATGATCATTGGTGTTAAGCCTGGGAGACCATGACTCTCTTGACCTTTTCTACTTTTATGTTGATTCATTCATTTTTCAGATGTGATCATACTAAATACTTCCTGTTCACTTTACGCTAGTTCTTTTCTTGGGAAGTATTTACACAGCTGGAGTGATTCTTAGAATGGCAGAAATGTTTTAAGCTTTTTTTCTGTCTGTACTGCTTGAAAAATGGGATCTTCAGCAGTTTACTATGCATGTGCACGTGGGTGTGAAGTATTTACACAGCTGGAGTGATTCTTAGAATGGCAGAAATGTTTTAAGCTTTTTTTCTGTCTGTACTGCTTGAAAAATGGGATCTTCAGCAGTTTACTATGCATGTGCACGTGGGCGTGCACACACACACACAACACACCACACACACACGCCCGCACCCAACACACACACACACACAACACACCACACACACACATGCGCACACACACACACAACACACAACACACACATACTAGAAAAGATATGGCTAAACATAAATGATGACAAGATCAGTCCCTGTTTTACTTCATTATTTATGGAAGCTTGTGTGTACAGTTTGACACGGTTGTGAATTAAATGTTTTTGTCATCTGTCTGCTGTGCAGGTCGCAGTAGCCGTGGAGGATTTGGAGGGCGAGGTGGCTTTGGTGGCCGTGGTGGTGGAGATAGGGGCGGCTTTGGCGGTGGCCGAGGTGGTCGTGGAGGATTCGGTGGTGACCGAGGAGGTCGCGGGGGCTTTGGTGGTGACCGTGGAGGTCGTGGGGGCTTTGGTGGCGTGACGTGGTGGTGACCGTGATAGCTTTGGAGGACGTGGTGGTCGTGGAGTGGGTGGACGTGACTTTGGCCGGTGAGTTGGATTTAAACAAGTTCTGTTACAATTTGAGAAAAGGGAATTGTTTTGTGGATCAGTGTGTGGCATCTTTGTGGCTTTTGTCTTTTAAGCATAAACTGGTTAAAAAAAATGGTGGTGTTCTTTCTTTGGTGCTAGATGGAAAATACAAGAAAAATATTTAGAAAAAGTACTTTTCAGTAAATTTAGGCAGTTTGTGTGCGTGTTTTTTATGTAAAATTCACCATTTCTGTGTCATTATTATCTGTTTGACAAAGGTAATCATATCTTGCAGCGCGCGCACACGCACGCACACACACACACAACACACACACACACACACACACACACACACACACACACACACACACACACACACACACACTCACTCACACTCACTCACACTCTCAGAAATTCTTATCATACTCGCTTGCATACATTCATATACCAACTCAAAAAGGGTACCAACTGCCAACATACAGTGCAAGTATGTGGTCATAAAACTATTACAGGGGTGCTACTCTGCCGGGAATTCCCGGATTTCCGGTTTTTATTAATCAATTTTCCCGGCACTGCCGGTTTTTGAGAATTTGAGAAGCAACGATTTTCCAAACCGATTGCGCTGGGACGATATTCTGCTTCGCGCCGAGTCCGGTCCGACTTTTAACGCTCGTTTCTGTGCCGATCCAAGTTTTTGTTGCCACTAACCAGTTTCAACACTTCCGCTCCCGCGAAGCGTGATTGTTGGCGATTGTGGGCAGTGAGTGAAAGCGAGACGAACAATGCCGTTTCTTTCGGACAGTAAGGGGGACGCCCGGCGGCTACAGGAGGTGGAGAAAGGAGTACGGAACAAGTGGAAGTGGGATTGGTTGTCGGAGGAAGACGGCAAAGGCAATAAGTTTGGCGCTTGGGTGAAGAAAATGGACAAGCCAGGTGTTGCATTTTGCTCTGTGTGCCACAAAACGTTGAAATACGAAACAAGTGGAAAGAAACTCCTGAGGGAACATTCTGGCCTAAAAGAGCATCAGAAAAACATGACGGTAAGTTAGGTGTGCTTGAAGTTTTTGTGTAATTTGACATGGCAAACGATCACTTGATATTTTTCTCTCACTTTTCTGCTGATGTACAGTGGTGGTAGTACTACTACTAGTAGGCCTATGAAAGTAATCTGGTCATGAATACTCATAACTGAAGACAGTAGACTTCATGCTCATTGTAGCTTTTTCCCCTTAGCCCACACTTGCACCTTTTCCACAACAGTTGATTGGCATCTCAGATACATTCACAATTCCATATATTCTGTGTGGGGTCTTAATGTCCAATATACAGTCCAGTAAAATTGTTTGGAAAGAATGTAGCAGCTTGAGATTTTCAGCCTTTCAGAGAAGAATGGTTAAAAGAAGATAAATAATTGATTGATTGAATGTTGTTTAAGGTCCCGTAAACTACAACTGTCAAACCAGGACCCCATTAATAATAATTTAAATATTTCATAAAATGGTAAAGAGATAAATGAACACCGCCCGACATGTTGAAATCAAATTTTTAATACTAATAATAGAAAGTCAAGTAAATGTAATAGGTATATAATCTTCTGTTACAGATACTCGAGACTTGTGAACCGGTCATCGATCTTGGAGTGTCCAGTCGGATGCCTGATGTGAAGACAGTAGGGGATCGCGTTGATGAAGTCAAGGCAAAGCTGGTAGGATTTGTTGCTGAGCATCAGTTGCCTTTCGCAATTGTCCCAGACTTGGTGGATTTGTGTCAGGACTTGGGTAAAGACAAGACAGCTCTCAAAAATGTTCACATGAACAGAATGTGTGGAACATACACACTTTCACATGGTGTGGCTGCATGTACGAGTATGAGGGATGAGCTGCGGGAAAAGCTGCAGAATGGCTTTTATTCCTTAAATATTGATGAATCCACAAACAGTGGGATGGACAAAGTCCTGAACATCCTCCTTAGATACTTTGATGAAGATGATGAAGAACTGAGAACCATCCACTTTGCAGCAAGAATTGTCAATCAGGCCACATCGGACAATGTTCACACAGCAGTATTGGAGGCCCTTGCTGATTCAGCAGTGAAAGAAAGGAAAGTAGACATTTCCCCAACAAGGATGATTTCTTGTTTAATGGATAACTGTGCTACCATGCGCGGCATCAGAAATGGTGTTGAGACCCAACTTCGCAAAGACAACCCCAGTCTGCTGGACATCAGTGGTGACAGTGTTCACATGGTAGCGAATGCTGCAAAAGAGGTTTTCAAACCATTTGAAAACTATCTGGAGGACATAGCTTCAGACATCTTCTATGATCTGGAAAAATCTCCAAAAGCAAAGGATCTGTTTTGTGAAATACAAGTCCTCCTGGGGCGTGAAAAAGCATTGCAAGTTGTGCGACCTTGTCCAAGTCGTTTCTTACAAATGTTGGATGTAGCCAACCGTCTTACAGAACTGCAAGCGGCACTTCGTGTCTACTACTATGCATTCCTGTCAGAACCAGAACAAAGGCAATTCAAGTGAGTAATTTTTTTAAATATATCATGCAGACATTTACCAAAAAAAATGCTCTCATCAAGTTTTGTTACTCTACTTTTTGGAAAAAAATAAATAAAGGGGGGTTGGGGAGGAAAATTAAATTCATTACATAATACAAGTGTATGTGAATATTAAGTATTAAATTAATGATGAAGACTTCTGCAAACTCACTCAATAATAAAACATAACAGTGAATACTTTGACTACAGATACATCATAAATTTTAACTCTCTCTTTTTTCATCACATAATTTGGTGGGGTTGGGGGCTGTCTGTGACATGTGGCACATTTTTAGTTTTTAAATTTTTGTATTTCTTTCCTACTCATATCTCCCTCCTCCTTATCAATTCCTCATGAATTATTGATGATCTGTTATTTTATATAATGAAATTTTAGACAATGGTTTTATTTTTTATGTTTCAGATTTTATATAATAAAATTTTAGACAATGGTGTTATTTTTCATGTTTCAGGAAAATTATTGAAAGCATCGAGGACAAGGCTGGTGTAAGCCCTGAAGCAGCAGCAAGGATAACGGTCATCCAGCAGACGCAGTCCAAGCAGGCCAAGTCATCCACCAGCTCCTTAAGAAAAGACAGGCTGCTGACTGCACTTTTCAGGGACTTCATCAAGTTTCGACTGATTTTGGATCTTCACCGTGGTGTGCTTGAAAAGCTCCAAGGCTACACCAAACTCCTTCAGTCTGACAAACCTATTATGCATAAACTGCATGTGGAGATGTTTACTGTGGTCAAAAAGGTCATCAAGCTGTTTATGCATAATAATGATGTTCCATCTCACAGCATCAAGGAGTTAATGAAGCTGGAGGAGAAGCTGGATGACCACAGTCTTCAGGTTGCTGATCGTCAGCTATGTGTTGGAGAGTATGCTTTCTTGGCTTTTTCCAAGGCATTGGATAAAAAGCCTGCTCCATACTGGGCAACTGACATTGCTAAGAAGCTTCGTTGTGGCTACAGTAATGCTGCTAAATTTCTACTGAAGAATCTGCCCTTGTCCAATGTCATCCTCATCAGGCTGAGCTGCATGGACCCTGCTGCTGTTTCAGACCGCAAGTTTGTAGTTTCATTCATGAAACTGGCAACATCACTGCCAAATGTTGTGGATGAAGCTGAGCTGGGCAAACTTGACTCTGAACTCAGAGACTTCACAGATGACGAGGATGTGAAGAAGCTGGCATCCAACTTCACGTCTGAGTCCCACCTTGACAAGGATTTTTGGGTGAAAGTTTTCAGATTGAAGACTGGAGGTGTTCAACGGTACCCTCATCTGTCAAAGCTTGTGAAGGCCCTTCTTACCATCTTTTGTGGGCCTCTGGTTGAGGGTACCTTCAACATCATGGATGACATAGTCAGAGCAGACAGGTCTAAAATGGAGCCTGAGAACTATGAAGCTGCAGCTTTGGTCAGGTCAGTTATCAAGGCCAAGTACAAGTCTGCTACACAGATGCCAGTAAACAGAAAGATGGCCAGCTACATCAAAGGCAGTAGAGCCTTGTACCACAAGCATCTGCAAGAGAAGAAGAGAAGGCGAGCTGCTCAGCTAAAGCAAAAAATGGACAGGGCTATTGAGCTTCTCAACAAAAAGAAGACCAGAAGAACCATCAGATGTGTGCCCAGGTCTCCTGTGTCTGCAGCATCTTCAACTGTCACAAATTCTGCTACTTCCTCTCTTCCACAGCCTGTTGTCAATGTTGTGTCTGCAGCATCTTCAGCTGCCACTCCTACTGCTACTTCAACTATATCATCTGCTTCATCATCTTCTAGATCTAGTAGGTTGGTCTCTACCCTTCCTATTGGAGGGAAAAGAGCAGCACTGAAGGGAACTGGAGACCTCAGAATGTACTTTAGTAAGAAGCAACGGATAGCCTAAAGGAAAAGGCTAACACCAAGTAAATTGTACAGTACATCTGTTTGTTCCTGCAGTACTCTTACTGTTGCACACTTAAATTAAGACTTAACTTTCAGAATAAGACTAGGGAACATTGGACATTTTCTGCAGAAGATAGCATTTATGAACTGAGCCAGATGATGTGACTTGAAACTGAGCATTTATGAACTGAGCCAGATGATGTGACTTGAAACTGTTCCATGAAGATGGTGGCCATTATCATTATAAAGGCAACTTGAGCTTCAGATTTTCTATACATGTAAGTATGCTTTGCTCCCTAAGTGATAAGTTGAGTTCTGTGTTCTGTGTTGAGCCTGAAAAATAGCTTTAAAAATGTAAATTCTTCTCTGATTTGTTCTGTGTTCATGTTTGATGCTTCTGCTTTTCTACACTTACTTTTTTGTGTTTAAAACTTACCTCTGAGCTCACGGGAGAGCCTCAAAAATAGCTTTAAAAATGCAAATTCTTCTCAGCTTCAGGGGCCCCTGACCCCCCGACAGGGCACTGCCCCTGGACCCCAACTTCAGGTTTTTCAAAACTTGGGAGTAGCACCCCTGCTATTATACTGTATAGAGGTTTAAAAAAAAGAAGAAAAAAATTTCCATCATAAAATTTGCTCTGGGTGTAGTAGGCCTACTCGACTGAGTTACTATTGTTGTTTCAGAACCCTCATATACATCACTTTATTATACTCAAAGGTACAATTAGAAATTAGAGAATGGCTATAATCATTTTCTTTTTTTTTTATAATTTTTTTTTTAGAAAATTTTAATACATTTTTTTTTTTGTATGGAAACAGAAGTTGCAGTGAGTTTAAGGTACTGGAGTTTTTCTTTCATAATTTGACAAAGACATTACATTTACATTACAATGACAAGGGTGAAACTCTTCCGTCTATAGACAGAATTCCACCAAAGGGAGTTTTTGTTTTGACGGAACTTCCATTAATTTTTTTTTTTTTAAGTGTAATAAAAACATCCTGCCGGTTTTGCTTATCCGTGTTTTTGTCCGATCCATATTTTATGTCTCTTAATGGAAGTAGCTGTCTTGACACTTCTTGCATGTCCACAGGTCTTTTCTCAGAATCTTTCACTGACTGCTGAGGTGAAGTTTTGTGTGGATGATTTTGAAAGGTAAATGATCATAGCTTTCTTGAAAGAAGGCGATCCAGTGACATCCATAGAGGGGCAAATTAAGAACATGTAGAGGTTGCAGTGGCTATACAAAACAAATAATGACGACAATGAGTATTGTGTTCGGTGCAAGAACGTAAACGTGGCAGGATATTACTTGTTCAAAGACGATCTACAAAACAAACAGGAAAAAAAACCACCTCAATACCATGCTGATCGCCCAGAGTACAAGAAAAGCTCATGGATGAGTTTACAGTTTTCTGCCATATTTACCAATATATTACATATATTAATAGATGGAAAGAGTAAGTGGGTACAGGTGGTTGTGGTGGTCCCGTTTTGAGACTGTAACTGTGCTGCAGTTAAGCTTTTTCTTTGAAGGAGAATTGACCAAAATGCTGTAAAAAACCAAGAAAATAAATTTCTTCCCTGGGGCTTTGCCCCTGTCGACCCCAAACAGGGCTCTGCCCCTGTATCTTGCCAGAGCCTGGGTAACCCCTGTACCCCAGCCTCATTTCAGTCAAATCGGTTTCCAGAAGTTTCACCCATGCACTTGTTGCCAGCACCTAAAATAGAATATGCTTTTTGGAAGGGGGGAGGGGAACACAACCACCTGACTATGTTCTGAAATTTGAGGGAAAAAAATTATGCAGTGTTTGAATATATGATTCTTGGATAATTATGTGTATTTTGTTGTTTGGTTTGATCATTTACAAATGTGTGCCAGGTTATCTAAATTGTGTTTATAACCATGGCTGGTTGATTTGCGTGTGTGCAGGGACCGTGGCGACAGAAGACCCAAGCCCTATTAGAAAACCTGACCATCGCGCGGGGGCATGACCCACTTGTGTTTCTTGGCATTCTTGTGTGGTCCAGTGTCTGCAGATACTCTGCTATTTTGCTCATGGTGTTTGAAAATTGAATGGCTGGCAGTACTGTGTGCAGAGCTTTAGCCATTGATATTGTCTGAAAAAAACTTGAGTGTTTTGTGTCATCCTCTATTATTGCATTTTAATTGTCTGTAGGTAATTGGCCACTGTGTTTGCCCTTCATTTTAGCGGTGGGTTTTAAACTTGTGTTTTTAGGAAGATGTGTATTATCATTGTGGCATTGTGCGTAAGGCGGTCGAGATTCATGAAATCATCTCATTGGCATGTATTTTTGAGAGGTGACAATGTGTACATGATTCCATAAGCAATTTTTCTTCCATTTTTTACAGGGTTCTGTAATGTAGGAGGAAAATGAGTTTTCCCTCTTCATATGGAAGATGTAAAGTAAGTGGCACATGATTTATCTATTTTTGGGTGGTATCAGCACAAGTTGGATATGGTGAGTGTGCTAGCTAAACAGGAATTTACATTAAAAATTCCTCTTTTTAGTGCAGCTATTGCGGTCATCTTTCTTTGTGTTTGTTGACCGCACGCCTTTTTTTTTCCTCCCCCTCTTCTTCAGGGATATGGATCTAGTTTCTATGTTCATTTGTATTACATACATGAGTTTTACATGAACGGTGGGTGTTTTTGGGTTTGTTTGGTTTTTTTTTAAACCCAACCGTGCAGGTGTTCATACTCTGTTTTGGAGTTGTGCATGCAGAGTATGTTCATGTTTCCATAAGTCAGTAAACACTTGACAAGGCTTGTAGGATCTTTAGTATGCATATTTGATGTTTTATGCATGTGTATACACAAATGTTGCAGCACTAGCACATTAAGTTGACCTTGGAGAGGGGAAAAAATTTCATCCTTCACATACCAGACGGTGTTGAAGTTGGATCTTCTGATTAGAATTGAAATAAGTGTGTGGTTCAGAACAGATATTAAATAATTCTGTAAATCTTACACACACACACACACACACACACACACACACACACACACACACACACACACTATCATCACCATGCTTATTCCTTCTTTCATCATAATTGTACTTTAAAACCTGTTACAGTCAACATTGGATGTTATTACTACCAAATCTGTTGAAGGGTTCTCACAACAACACACCAAATATTCTCGTGTGCGTGAAGTGCTTAGATTCGTATTATGTCCAGGTTTTGTAAAAAGTTACAAGTTCTTGTAATTGAATGGAAAATTACATGATGACACTGATTGTCCTGTTTTGCTGGCTTGTCACTCTTGTGTATATATATGAGAGCATGCGTGTACTTCCGAGAGTATGTAAAGTGAACTTTTTATATAGCTAATGCTCCCAGGATTCACCAAAAGGGGGAGATAATGATGAATTCATCAGCAACAACCAATACACGACTGGAACTCCACAATGGACCATGAGACAAATGAAATTTGTGTGTGTGTAGGAGATTCTCTGCCAAGTGCAGCATGAAGATCCACAAAATGAAAAAAGGATGTGCAAAGACACTGATAAATGGACAGCAGTGCATCGCACCAGCAGATAAGATGGAACATCAAAACCACGAAGCAAACCAATGTTGCAAGGACATTCACACTGATGGCTCAGACGAGGAATTTGTACAGGCTGTAAATGCTAAGCGCCAGAAACAGATTTTGCCTCATGCAAGTGCGAAAGGGGAGTGAGTAGGACTGGATAAAGAAACAGTACGGTACAAAAGTTAAATGCGTTGATAAGAAGCACTCTGGAACGCAAACCGGCTTTATTCAATGTACATACAACATGTAGGGATGCCTGTTCAGGTAACTAGCCATGTTCGACATACATACAACCTGTAGGGATGCCTGTTCAGGTAACTAGCCATGTTCGACATACATACAACCTGTAGGGATACCTATTCAGATAGTTTTAAATCACCTGTGTGATAAATTGGATGGAGTGGTCAGCACTGGGGGCATCTCCTTAGATTATGTGCATGAATGCATTGAAATGTGTACTTGATTTTCTTTTTTTTTTCCTGTTGAAATGGGGCCTACTTGCTTGTATTGAAACGGTTATTGCCCTGATACAGCTCTACGCAGTCGGCTGGGCTTTAAACAATAAAAGCCTCTGGGGTAAAATGGCCAAAAGTGTAAACACTTACTCAGAAATCCAGATGTCAGCATCAGATTGAAGGACATTCAAAAGAACAAAAGGATTCTGAGGAAATGAATGAAGGCTGCTTCAGAATTTGAGAAGCAAGGGTTAGAGAAACTACGGGAAGATCTGAAAGTGAAACATGGTGCCCTCAGCAAAGCTGAATCAGCAATGAGAAGAGCATCAAGAAGAAAACCCAAGATAGTTTCTTCAGAGACCCTTTGCAGCTCGCCCAGGAAGCTACCCTCTTACAAAAGAAAAACATGAAGTTGGCCCACTAGAGATGATAATAGGTTGTAATAAAGCAACATGGCGGACACCTTAACGTGGTGTGAGACTGATTTTTCATTTTAAAAGAAGATTTGAGGGAGGATTGCTGGGCTCTTAAGATGGACATAACGTGGGTCCAAACGGATCAGTCCATCTGAGACCCAGTTCTGGCAAGCACAGTGGAATGGTGAACAAAGAAAAGAAAACATGGACATGCACGATACAGCAGACTCTAAAGTATTCTTCAGAGACTGTCTCCAGATGTAATTTCAAAGTTTTCACTAAAGATCAGTTGATTTCATTTTACATGATCATACGTTATGGAGACGGATGTTAACTCTGTGACTCCCTCACTCTATTCACCCGCTTCCCTATCTGACAACGGCAAAAACTTAACTCTTTGATTCCCTCTACCTGTCCTTCAGCTTCCTACACAGGGTGTGGGAGTGAAAGGGTTAAATTAAACGCATTTTGGCTGATTTTTAAATGTTTTGACTAAATATGGGAATTTTTTTCGTGTGATTTTAGTCCTGATGTTGCTCTAGTGGTAGGCTGAGCTATAAGCAACATAAATTGAACTAAACTGAATTAAATTTTCCACCACAGGCCTGTGCAAACAGCAACGCGTGTAGACAACCAAGCACCACAATCGACTATCACTTACTGTACTAACATAAACACACAGGCGCGTGTGGGCGCATTCTCTGGCGCAATCGTATGTTAAGATACACTGGTTGCACGATCAGACTTCCATAAAATAAAAAGAGTGGTAGTGCGCATTCTCCGGCGCAATTGTGTGTTAAGATGCACTGGTTGCACGATCAGACTTCCATAAAATAAAAAAGCGAGTGGTAGCGCGCATTCTCTGGCCCAATTGTGTGTTAAGATGCACTGGTTGCAACGATCAGACTTCCATAAAAATAAGTGAAAGTGGTAGCGACGTTTATAATGAGGTGAAAGTTGCGTAGTAACTATGCGACCGACAAGAATGAAAAAAAAAAAAGAATTAGGACAACGGCCTTCTGAAGTTTTATTGCTTGGGAATGGTATTCGTGCCTCTGGTGACTGTCAAGATTATGTGCCTCTATCGTACGTGCAAGGACGTCAAGACGAGAGAGAGCACTCAGAACCGGAGGGGGGGGGGGGGGGGGGGAGGAGGAGTTGGTTTAGGCCAAATTGTACAATGATACGATAATTAAAAAAAGAAATTGTCTTCCCTTGTGTGTGTGTGACTGAGAGTGTACATTAACCCTCTGACTACCGCAGGCTATCCACCGACTGAAAAAACAACCCTTTGATTCTTTCATCCTATCCACCAGTTTCCTGCAGGAAGCTGGAGGATAGGGTGAGGGAATCAAACGGTTACGTTTTTGCTTTGCTAGCACGGTTGACAATGCAGGATGCTGGTGGACAGGGTGCGGGAGTCAAAGGGTTAAACTATGATGTAGGCATACATGTGGAAGTACTCTTTCGGCTATACGTGCCTAATTTGAACTAGTATAAATTTTTCAAACGCATTTTGTCATATCTAACGTATGTACGGCACAAATCACATATCCATCTGCAGTCATTGTGGACGACCTGCTATTCCACAGCCACAAACACGCCTGCAATAGACGTGAATCTCCTTTTTTTTATAATCTTAACGAAGCCAAAGCAGAAGATGAGGAAGACATGTATTTTATGTAGGCTATGTAAGCCCCTACACAGACATACATGCACGCATACATACATAGACATACATACATAATACATAGGCCTATACGCATACATACAAACCCACATACATATATAGGCCTACATACATACATACATACGTACATACACACATTCATTTATACATACATGCGTAAGAACCGATGTAGGCCTACATATGCATACCATAGATACATATAGACCTACATGCCATAAATGCATACCATATATCATACAATAATACAGAGAGAGATGGGATGCCGATTTAACCTATTGGCTACCAAACCTTGTCCACCAGCATTGTCATCCACGCCAGCAAAGCAAAAATTTAACCATTTGACTTCCTCATCCTTTCCTAACCCTGGTGGAAAGGGTGAGGGAGTCAAAGGGTTACGTTTTTGCAGTTGGTGGATAGAGTGCAAGAATTAAAGGGTTAAAGAGACTCGTTTTAGATATAATGCCTACACAATTTCTCCGTTCTCCTGACTTAAATTTCGCTTTTTTTTTTTTTATCAGTATCCAACTCGGTGCCGTCTCATTGTTGTTGATGGCACACCGCTCGTTCCGGCTCATCAACACACTACCAGCCCCAAGGAGGCCTCGTCCTTAGAAAGAAAAAAAATTGATCATGTTAGTCCCCTCCTTCGGTCTCTGCATTGGCTTCCTGTCGCTGATAGAATCAAATACAAAATAGACACCTTATGCTATAAATCTACTCATCATTCTGCTCCATCCTATCTCTGTGACAAGATCAAAATTCGTACATCAGCTCGCACCTTGCGCTCTTCCTCTGATACTCTTACCCTACAAATTCCCAAGGTTAGACTCTTAACCGTTGGTCAGCGCTCTTTTTCTGTCTCAGGACCAGCTGCGTGGAACAATCTTCCCCTATCGCTCCGGACCACATCTACTCTTTCCGCATTTAAGTCAGGTTTGAAAACTCACCTCTTTCCACGTCAATAAATTTCTGAGGCCTTTTTCGCCGTTTTTTACTGCTATTTTTCCATTGTTCATAATTTCAGCATTGTATGGACATTTATGCCTATTTTTGACTTAATTGATTGTTTTACAAATGTTCATCTTTGAGTGCGATCCTGCGTGTGATTGGTGAGTGAGCGCGCTTTGATTTGATTTACCAAGATTTAGCGCGATATAAATATTGTAATTATTATTATTATTATTATTATTATATTGGCGGCAACCCCATGAAAAAGATGGGTAGACAGACAAAAATACACAGACATTATATCTAGATCTAGACCTATAATTATCTATTTACCTATCTATCTATCTACGAGTCTATGTATCTGTGTATCTATATATCTGTCTATCCATCTATCTATCTACCTACCTATCTATCTAAATCTAGCTACACACACACACACACACACACACACACACACACACACACACACACACACACACATATATATATATATATATATATATATATATATATATATATATATATATATATATATATATATATGTGTGTGCGTAAAAGGGAACGATTCTATCATCGTCCAGACTTCTGGCCAACATTTACCAACCAACCGACCAACTGACTGATTTAACAGACGATCAACTAAACATACCGGGTAGGCCCTACTGTTTACTTGACTGACTTAATGAACTGACTAATTAACCAGTCACAAAATGAAGCTACGATATCTATAAGTTCTCCAATAACTGCATTTCTATCGGTACCATTATTTCCAGGCTCCCATTAACCGAGTTAATTACTGGTCTTGATAGAACAACGGTATAAACAGATGACGGAAATGTTTGGGACTTTTTCAATCTTCCTTTAAAAAGAGAAAAAAAGGATTTTCTCAGTTCTCTGTGGGTTAATCTTTACCAAAGTTTGGTCAAAGTTAGTGTGTGCACGTGTGTGTGTGTGTGTGTGTGTGTGTGTGTGTGTGTGTGTGTGTGTGTGTGTGTGTTGTATGTGTTGTGTTGTGCGCGCGCATGTGTGTGTTGGTGCGTGCTTGTGTGTGTGTGTGTGTTGGTGCGTGCGTGTGTGTGTGTGTGTGTGTGTGTGTGGTGTGTTGTGTTGTGCGCGCGCATGTGTGTGTCTGTGTGTGTTCTTGGTGCGTGTTGTGTGTGTGTGTGTGCGTGCGTGCGTGGGGTGTGTTGTGCGTGTGTTATGTGCACGTGTGTGTGATTTGGGGTTGCTGTGGTTCATGAATGGGTTACCTGTAGGGTGTTTGAGTGGAGCAAACAGGACCCTACAACAGTTCCTTGGTAATGTTAACATAATTATTGATATCTGAGCACTTTTGTTTTTGCCACTGTGTCAGGTGGCGGTGGGACTGGTATGTGTGTGTGTTTGTTGATTTAAGTAGGTTAGCGTAAGAGTGGTCTCTTTGGCTGTAGGCATACATATTAGTAGGGAATAGTTTGTGTGCATGCGTGCGTTCCTGTGAGTGTGTGTGTAGGCTATATGTGTGTATGTGTATGTATAGGTGTGAGAATGTCAGTGTGTGTATGTGTGTGTACGCATGTGTGTGAGTATGTTTGTGAGTAAATGCGCGGACGTACGCATGCACGCGCGCGTGTGTGTGTAGAGAGAGAGAGAGAAAGAGAGAGACAGAGAGACAGACAGAGGCAGAAAGAGAAACAGAGTGAGAGAAACAGAGATGTTGGAGTTTGAATTTGTTCAAGAGCAATTCCTCGCACTTGGACAATTCGATCAATTTAGGAGAACTATTTGATTCATGAGATGTGAGACATACTCGCATCTCTTTCTAAACATTGGGAATTTGCGACATTCGCACATGTCTTCTGGTAGTGTGTTCCAGAGGCTAACCCCTGAATACACGAGACTGGATTTAAAGAGGTCTTTCCTTGCGATGGAAATAGTTATTTTTCTACTGAGAGAAGCAGAAAAAAGGAAGGAGAAGGAGAATATCAAATACAGCACACACACACACACACACACACACACACACACCACACACACACACCCCACACACGCACGCACGCACGCACCACACACACACACACACACACACACCAATAACATATAAGAGGAAAAAAAACGACAACAAAAAGAAAAGAGAGAGCGAGCGAGAGAGGAGAGAGAGAGAGAGAGAGAGAGAGAGAGAGAGAGAGAGAGAGAGAGAGAGAGAGAGAGAGAGAGAAAAGAAAGACAAATAGGAGAAATCATAGTAGGAATACCAGCTACAAATGATAAGTTGAAAATTAGATAATTAGATTCAAAGAACAAACAAACAAACAAACAAACAAACAAAATACAAGACAGAAAAGGAAAACTGATATATAACGACTGAAAAAACATGCAACGCAAAAAGATGACAACCAATAACGAAGAAATCGTGAACAAAGAAAAAACAAAACAAAAACAAAACAAACAAACAAAACAAAAAAAGGGGGGGGGGGGAGAGAGAGAGAGAAGGATTAAGGAAAAAAGAAAAGAAAGATGGGAAATATCTAAGGAAAAAACAATAATGCTAAAAACTGAAAACAGCAGCAGCAGCACCAACACCATCACCCCCCCCCACCACCACCACCACCCAACAACAACAACCAAAGGAGGAACGAAAACCGATAATGAGAAGGACTGGAAAAGAAAAAGAAAAAACAACAACAACAACAAAGATAAACCACACAACACTGTAGAAGAAAGGAAACAACGGAGAGTAGGCAACAACAACAACAACAACAACAACAACAAAGAAAAAAAGAAAAACACAAGAAAAAAGCAACAAAAAGGGGGAAAAATAAAACAGTATCAAGAAGAGAGAAAACGACAACAACAAAAACAATAACAAAAACAAATATACAAACAAAAAAATCAAGGAAAGTGGGGGGGGGGGGGGGGGACTTTTTTTTTAATAGCTTAGAACCATAACAGACTAAAGTCAACATAATCGCTGTCATAATTTTAGTGATATCTTGAGTCACTCGCCAGTGCCGAAGGTTGCATGATGTTGGAATAATTCCAAGGCCACAAACTACAATACTGCTAAAATATACATGTATCATCAGAGATTTATGAGTTAGTGTAATTGCATGTGGTTTATATGGTCCAATAATAACTTCCAGTGAGACATTAAAGTTTCACTGACCTTGGATTCACGTCAAGGTCATTTGTACATTTTTTATCATCTACATAACATAAAAGGAAGATATCAATATGGCTTGACTGTCTTATTTCTTTATTTTGAACCGGCCAAACACTACATTACATAGTTTCTCGAATTTTCAATCTCCCTCTAAAGGAACATTTCATACTGACTGAAGAAAGTGTGTGTGTGTGTGTGTGTGTGTGTGTGTGTGTGTTGTGTGTGTGTGTGTGTGTGTGTGTGTGTGTGTGTGTGTGTGTGTGTGTGTGTGTGTGTGTGTGTATCTGTGTCTCTCTGTCTGTCTGTCGCTCTCTCTCTCTCTTTCAGTGTGTGTGTGTGTGTGTGTGTGTGTGTGTGTGTGCACGTGTATATGTATGTATTTGTGTGTATGTGTGTGTGTGTGTGTGTGTGTGTGTGTGTGTGTGTGTGTGTGTGCACGTGTATATGTATGTATTTGTGTGTATGCGTGTGTGCGTGTGTGTGTATGTATGTGTGAGTGTGTGTGTGTCTGTTACTGAAATGTGTCAGCAAGATTTTCTCAGCTGTTTACGAATGGATCTTTACCAACTCTGGGTCAAAGATGTGGACTGGTTAAGAGTCACGAATGCATAAGTTCAGAAGTCATGACATCCAGGTCAAGGTCACATAAGCTTAAGAACGACAAACAAACACCTAAAATCAGCACTTTTTTTCTGAAGGTGTGTGAAGACCACTTTCTCAGATGCCTCTCAAATCATTTAAATTCTACATGCACTGTTATAACAGTCTACCCTTGTCCACGCTTCTCGTCAAGCTCTATTTCATTTGATACTACTTCAAAGTCACAATGGCCTTGAGAAGTACGGTACCAGTGCCTGGACTGTATTCTGAGCAGCGGAAATTTCAGATGGAATGTTCTGATTTGATAATTTTGATTTTTTGGTAGCGTCATCTTAACCATTGTTGCTGAAACGGTGAAGCTATATAGGCCCTATATATCTGTACACAGGGGGGGTACAAAAGTAGGTATACGGTCAGTATCACATCATTATCATAATGCTTAATTCATTAAAATTATTAGCACATTAAGTTAGTTGGCTTTATTTTTCGATATTTTCAGTGTCATTAATTATATTTCATCGTAACTAACAATATGCATGTACTTTTATCCTAACTTTTAGTTTTTATATTTTTTGCGGCAATTTAATTTAGATCTAAGCGCCAATTTAATTTAACCATGGCTGGTAATTTGACAGACGAGGAGCGCAAATGGATTTTAAAACAATACTGGAAGACAGATAGACTTCTTTTTTGGGGGATATGTAAATAAAAGGGTTTTCGCACGCAAGCCGCGCAGTGTTAATGACATGATTCAGTTCACATTGCAGGCTTGTCAAGAAATTGATGCTGATAAAGATCTTTGTGCTAGAGTGTGCATAAGTGTCCGCTCTCGATTAGAGGAGTGTGTGAATACCGACGGTAAGCAGTTTGAGTATCTGAGGGATTCAGACTGTGCTTGTTATTACATGTATATGCAATATTCATTTGTTTGTATAATAAATGCAATGAGTATTGTGCGTGTTTTCTTTTTTCATAACTGTATACCTACTTTTGCACCCCCCTGTATATATATATATATATATATATATATATATATATATATATACATATATATATATATACATATATGCCTATATACATATATATCTCTTCTTTTATCGCAAGGATTATTATGTAATTCGTGTGGACAGCAATATTACATTACAGGTTAAAATGAACATAATCGCTTTTATAGGTATGTTAATTCCGAGAGTCAGACTCGCCAATGCCGAGGTTTGAAAGGACTGGCGAGGCCACGAGATTGTTGAACTATACACAACTCGTCATAAATTCAAGATCTATTAACCCTTTGACCCCCGCACCTTATCCACCAACTGCAAATTTTTTTTAACCCTTTGAGTCACTCACTCTATCCACCAGCTTCCTGCAGGAAGCTGGTGAATAGGCTGTGGGATTCAGGAAGCTGGTGGATAGAGTGAGGGCCTCAAAGGGTCAATTTTTGCTTTGCTAGCAGGGTTTACAATGCAGGATGCTGGTGGATAGGGTGCGGGAGTCAAAGGGTTAACCATGTGTAATTATACCTATAATTTTATAAAACTATCATTCAGGCTTCAAAGTTTCACTGATCCCATGTTAATTTCGAGGTCACTTGAATTTTTGTTAACATCCATTCATATTCATATTCATTCCTTTTGTCACAATGGATTTTCTATGTAAAACTCGGACTGCTCTCCCCCTTGACAGCACGTCGCCGCAGTGCAGCGCCACCCAATTTTGTTTATCAAGACTTTAGAAAGGCAAGAAGGCTAATTGGCTTTCAGGAGAAGGGACCTGGATTATCAAGTTATCTCTCTGATGTTTTATATCAGGGCAACCGGACGAAAGCCCTGCTCTTCACGATTTTCCACTGCCGTGGGATCTTTAACGTGCGTAGGTCAGAAGGCACACGGGTCCATCACATAAAAGGAAGATTTTCCACATCGCTTGACATCCCTGTTTACGTTTAATCAAACTAAGCAAACATATCAATTAATTTTACTATTTGCCTTTTCTTTATCTCCATTTAAAAAAAAGGGAGATGATTTCTACAATAACAATACTACTTCTGATAATAACGCCCATGTGTTAATCAGAAGACGCAATACATATGACGTCAGATTTTTTATACGTCATATCTTCCTACAATCCAGGCAGAACAGATCTAAAACTTGGTCAGCTTGTACTGACGATTTTTTTTCTCATGAAAATAAACATACGTACGTAAACACAAAATCACCTTCTGCCTCCACTTTGACGTAATATCTTTGCGCGCAGCTTCTGATCTAGATCTAGATCTATCATGACAAACACGCTCTTTCAAATGTGCGTGTCTGTGTTGGTGCACGTGCGTGCGTGCGTGGGTATGCGTACTTGAGAAACTGAGAGCGACACTTTAACAATGAAACTTTTATTGACAACAGCTTTTCACGACCTCCATGTCAAGAGGTACAACCGATAATTTAAATTAAGGCGGCTTATGCCTAAGCCTAGTCCAGTGTGAGTGTGTGCGCGCGCGCACGCGCGTATGAGTTTGTGTGAGCATGGGGTTGTTGGGTGTGGGTATATTTCTATTCTACGAAAAAGGGAGCTTGTTAAAACGTGTTGACTGTTTTGTTTTTTCCTCTTTTCACTAACATGCCCGCTCTTTGTTTTATATATCTTTTAAAGGGAGATTAAAAAAAAAAAACCACGGATAACGTAGTCATTGTGATTGACTGAAACGTGCTTCGGATTAAGTACCAATAGCAGAAGTGTCTGAAAAGAGAATTGAAAGTGAATGCGAGCCACTGTGCCACCTCAACCATTCCACGCGAAGCACGCGGAGACAAGTCGAGGACGTGTCTTACGCTTTTCTTGACTGGAACAAATGCAGACGATAAGGTAAAAACGGTCATGTACCTACCTCTGACTGATTGGTAGACAGTTTGCTCGCTCTTAAACAGTGCATGGAACAGTCACTTTCAGTTTCGTTGTCGTCGCTTGCAGTCACAAGCGCTTTGTTTTTTTTTACTTCGTCGATGTCGTCTGATACTGGAGAAGTAGCAGACGATAAGGTGAAAACGCTCATTTATCAGTGAAAGAGACGAAATTCACTCTGTAAGTCACTTTCTGCTTCGCTGTCGCCAATTGTTGTCACCGGTGCTTCTGTTTTCTGCTTCGTTGGTGTCGTCTGAATTTTTTGTCTCATTACTGGAAGTGGAAGAAAAACAAGGTAAAATGCTCACCGACCGTAGCTGTTGTTATGGACAGCCCGCCTTTGCTTGATGGAACGGTCATCGAGTGGCGTCGGGAGCTTGGGAGGTGTGTCCGGAGAGTGGTGAGGCACTGGTGCTCTGGGTCCTATCTAGCACATTTGGAAGTTTTTTGTTAAGTTAATGTGGTTATGATACTTTAGTCAGTGTATTTAGACCTACTTTGTTTATTTTTAGTTAACAGCTAAAAGTAATTTTAAAAACTTGTTGTTAATCGACATGTCTGCCTAAAACTAAAAATATTAAAACAGAAATACATCGATAAATCAGTAATCCTGTGTGAAAATAGTATTCCCACTTTCTGGAAATTCTGTGCTAGAAATTTCATCTTTTCTGTTTTTCTGGAAATTCTGTGCTAGACATTTCCTCTTTAATGTCAGTCTCTTTGTTTTTGCCTTGTTCCTTTTCTTTGTCATTTCTTCCTATCATTTTCTGCCTTGCTGGTCCATTCACCTGTACGTGTTCGATAAAGTCTTATGTACTTTCTGTTTGGGTACATATATTAAGTGCATTTTTGGCAATGAAGACATGTGGTGTGCAGAAACAATTTTAGGTAATTTAGTTTTTTTTTGTATGTATGTTTTAGTGTTCATAGTTATGTACACATTTGTATTCAGGTACGTTATTTTTAAAATCTCCTGGTGATAAATTGGACGGAGTGGTCAACGCCAGGAGCATAATTCCATAGATTCTGTGCGCAGTGAATGATATAAGTACTCAATTTTCTTTTCATATTTTTTTTTAATATCCTTCTGTGAGATATGGTCTAGGTTTTGAGATGGTTATTGCTTGATATAGCTCTGCACAATCGGCTGGGCGTAAATTAACTGTAACAAGGCATGATATACAAAAAGACTTCAAACAGTGACAGTTTCATTCTCTTTTGAGAGGTATGACAGACGTAGGTTAGAAAACGATAACTGTGTGGGTAGATGGGGGTGGAGAGAGAGAGAGGGATGGGTGGGTGGGGATGGGGAGGGGAACGTGTGTTTAAGAGACTGAGTGAGAAACGGAAGAAGGACAGGGATAAATTTATTTTTCAAGCGTAGGCTTGATGGCATCAGAACACAGAGGAAGAGAGGGCTACACTAGCACATGAAGACTGTCATGATTGATTTTCAGTGTCGCCGTTTCCCGTCATATTCTGTTTTTCGCTTCGTCAGTGTCGTCCGATACTTAACCTATGCTTGAAAGAAAAAGCAAAAGCTAAAAACGGACGCGGTAGTCGGGTGAGTAAACATCGGGCTTCAATCGGATGGTCTAAGGTTTGATCCACCTAGATATCGGCCCTTAACTCCTAATACTCTACACGTAAGGGGGTCGGGCCGCAACCGGGTCATGACTCATGGATGCCCTCTGCTGTTGCCAGTTTTTGAAAATAGAAATTTGTCCTCAATCTAGAATCGAAACCACACATTCTACTTGCTAGGTGGTCATGTTTCTCAAGGCAAAGTCACCCTTGTGACGGATGTCTTAATCACATGGCTGTTGGTCACCAACAACACATATGGGAATTTTTTTTAAGCCTTTCGAGGTTCACTTTTGTTCCTCCTGGTCCAGATCCAGCTGGAGCTTTTTTCCGCTGTTTCTGCCATCGCCTTTAGGACTCTGGTCCTCTCTCTCCCCGAAATCGAGAGCTGTTTCATGAGCTCATAGGCTGACGTGCTTATCAACCCTTTTGCTCCAGCCTCTTTTGTGAGGATTTTGGATTGAAAGCCAGATGTCCTTAGGTTGCTGGCTAGGCTGGCATACTTTTCTTGTACATATGAGCTTGAGGGAAAGAGAGCACCAGGTAGATCCAGGGAGAAAATATTGGACGGACTTGCAGGGCGGCTGAGAACAGAGAGAGTGGGAGATGTACCTGCAGCGACAAGGGATAGATAAACTAGATCGTATGGAGGGTATTGATCACCAACGCCACGTGGCAGGGCACATGATGATGATGAGATATGGGCTTCCTCCTTTATACTTTTTTTTATGGTACAGTGAGCTCGATCAGAAAATACTGCATTCATGTATGTACACTGTTTTATATGTTTAGTTCAGCGAGCATGTTCTGACACGGACTGTTTGAGATATGCCAATGAAATTATTTTTGCTGTTGTTATTATTAGAAAAAACGGACTGAGAGAGACCGGGAGGCAGGGTTATACAAGTGCATGAATATATTCACGTACCGGAACTTGGTTGTCGTCTCTTGCTTGCTCTCTACGCTTCCTTGTCTTGGTTTTCGCTTTGACGATTGTCGTCTGACGGCAGGTAAGACTTTTACTTCTTCCTTGCTGCGGTGTTTTGTTGTTGTTTGGTGTTATATGGCTTGAAATAGTTTGTGTCAATCTATATGCCCTGTTCTAATTTTCGTTTGTTCTTTTTTTATTTTTTTTTTCCTTGTTTGGGATTGTAAAATTTTCAAATTGTTATTTACACAGCGCTTACAAAAGGAAACCTCAACACTGTTTGTTTGTTGGTTTTTTTTTTTTTTGGGGGGGGGGGGGGGGCTCAGGAGGGAGAGAGAGATGGAGAGAGAGAGAGAGAGTGAGAAAGAGAGAATGTGTGTGTGTGTTTGTATGCGCGCCGCGCGCGCGCCGGTGTGTGTGTGTGTGTGTGTGTGTGTGTGTGTGTGTGTGTGTGTGTGTGTGTGTGTGTGTGTGTTATTTCTTTTAATGCCTATCACATATATGCTTTTAACGAGTTCGTTATTTCTTTGTGTGTTGTGTGTGTGTGTGTGTATATGTGTGTGTGTGTGTGTGTGTGTGTGTGTGTGTGTGTGTGTGTGGTGTGTGTGTGTGTGTGTGTGCTCGCTCATTCGTAAATGCGTGTGCGTGTGTGAATGAGTGCTGCCCTGCTGTGTTTGTGTGTGCACGCGTGAGTATGCACATGCCCATTTTGTGTGTGTAAGTGCGTGCGTACGTGTGCGCCCCTTTGAATGTGTGTATGAAAACAAGATGTGCCGGCAAAAGATTTGAAATTGGGTCATATGTCTCAGTGAATAGTTACGAATGCATCCACAATTTGAAAACAGTTACTTGATGACATCTCGTCATGCACGCACGCACTGATGTACACAAACAGTCTCTACACAGCACTGACGTGCACACAGACAGATACACACACGTACACACCACACAATATACACGCACATGTACCACACACACACACGACGCGGTGCACTCGCACCACACACACACACCCACACACACCACAACACACACACACACACACACACACAACACACACACAACAATCACGCTCGCTGTTTGTGTGTTGGTCACTATGGTGTGTCTCTCTCCGTCCGTTCTCTCTCTCTCTCACACACACACACGCACACCACACACACAACACACACACACACACAAACACACCAACACACACACACACACACACACACACACACACACACACACACACACACACACACACACACAACACCTTACACAACACACACACTCCACACACACACACACATACACATACACTACCAACACACACACAAACAACACACTACACACACCACAACAACACACACACACACACACACACACACACACACACACACACACAAACACACACACACACACACACACACACACACACACACACACACACACAGGGGATACAACAAATACTGAATTCTAGGATAGAAAAAAAAATGCATTTGACCATGAATACATAAAAATGTACATAGATGTTGAAGGAGGGACAAACGCCCCACACACACACACACACACACACACACACACACACACACACACACACACACACCACACACACACACACACACACACACACACACACACACACACACACACACACACCACACACATCTAATCATCTAAATGTGGGATACTTCTCCAAGCTTATTGAACCGTTCATCATGAAAAAGTGTGTAGTCAGTGACATCAACATTGTTCAGTGGAACACACGTTCCATTGTTAGAACATTTCCTATTTGAGTAACTATCTATCTTCTAGAAACATCCAAGTCTTGCTTCTACAATCGCTGAATACCACCAAAACCAATGTACCTAAAATATCGGGGTTTTATTATCCACCAGTATATGACTCTATCAATGACAGTGGCCGAATACAAACAGCTATATTGTTCTTGAAGGACTGAACTACTGCGAAAGGCATCGCCAGTACCAAAATCGTCCTCATCTATTTCTTCATGTGCAATCGTTATAAAATGTTCATCATCATTATTTTGAATTTGGCCTCTGTCTATCTACCAAGAGGTCCCGATTCTGTGAATGCTGAGTGGTTGAAACATTTTCATGACCAACGTGACAAGTGGATAGTTGGTGGTGATTTTAATGCACATGCCCCATTTTGGGACAAGAATTGTAAAAACATAACTAGCAACAGGTTGATTGAAAATATTATAGATTCCAATTTATACTTACTAAACAACGGACACGTTACCCGTGTCCCTGATATACCAACCCACAGACCCACAGCTATCAACCTTACCTTAATCTCACCATCGCTAGCACCAAATGCCACATGGCAAACAGAGGATGACTTGTTGGGATCAGATCACATCCCCATACTTCTTACCCTTAACCGTATCACTGAGTTTGATGCAATACCACAAGATAGTTTACCCAAGTTTAACTATAAATACCGAGATTGGGCCAGTTTTAAAGTTTTCCTACGAAATACAAGAACAGATCTATCTGAAACAACGACCTTAAACGATATGTACGCAGATTTCTGTAAGTCACTCTTAAGGGCTGCAAAAATTTCAATTCCAGAACTTAAAGCGTCAAAAACAGGAAAACATCATGGAAAAGTCTGGTGGAATAAAGATTGTGAAAAGGCAGTCAACGAAAAGAAAGAAAAATACAAACAATATATAGCTAATAGGTCACCTGAAAATCATACGGCAATGAAAAGTGCGAATATAAACTGTAACAGAGTCATAGAACAAGCTAAAGAACAATATTGGACATCTTTTTGTACATATGAAGTAAGTGACCATAAAGATATGCAAAAGATTTGGGAAAAACTGAAAACAATGAAAAATGGGATCAAGTTGCCATCAATTCCAGTAAAGCTTGAAAACAACCCTTTACCTAGCTCACAGGAGAAAACAGAAGCTTTTGCAGACATGTTTGCTGAGGTCTGTCGAGTAGAGGACTTCCTGCCTCTAGTAGAAATTATAGGGTACAGGAAGAAAAGACCGACGCATACAAGGATCCAGTCCCAGATAATACGCACTACGTAAATGCACCAATCACGCTCCAAGAATTAAAAGATGCCATTAAATCAATTCCAAATAAAAAGACATCAGTAGGATGTGATGCAATTTCCAATGAGATGTTGAAAAATTTACCAGAAATTTTTTAATCTTGCTACATAATATGTTTAAAAAATGCTGGAATAGCGGCAAACTGCCCGACTATTGGAAACAATCAATAGTGGTTCCTGTACTAAAAGCAGGTAAATGCAATATTGACTTGAAAAACTATAGGCCAATTGCATTAACATCGCACGTATGTAAACTTATGGAGAAAATAATTTTAAAGAGATTGATGTACTACTGTGAAAAGAACAACATATTACCAGTGAATCAGGCAGGGTTTAGAAAAGGCAGGTCACCAGTGGAAGCTAACCACTAATATCAAACAACAATTTGCCAGACACCAATGTGTTTTATCTACATTTTTTGATATAACTAAAGCATACGACCAAGTATGGCACTCCCGATTATTATTCAAATTGAAAAGTATTGGGCTAACAGGTCACATTTTTGATTATTCAAATGCTTCTTAGAAGACCGTGTAATTCAAAAAGGATCGAAAATGTGTATTCTTCAAAACGATTTCTTCAAATGGGTATCCCTCAGGGATCCGTTATTGCTCCCCTTCTCTTCATGATATTATTGCATGACTTACCCAGTAAAATTTCTAAACATGTAACTTTAGCTCAATATGCTGATGATTTATGCATGTGGATGCAGGTCAATATGAAAAGAAAAACTCCTTTGCGCTGTCTTAATTATACGCGTAAATGTTAACAATTAGAACTCGATAAAATAGCACGATATATGGTAGAAAATGGACTGCATCTATCCGTGGAAAAAACAAAGATAGTTTTGTTTAACAGTGGAGCTAACCCAGCAAATGTTCCCACGTTCAAACTGGGAGATACTCTTCTTCAGTATAATGAGTCGATTAAATTCTTAGGAGTTTTCCTTACAGCCAAATTATCTTGGAATCAGCATATTGAATACTTATTAACAAAAGCTCAAAAAAGTTTAAATTTCTTGAAAATAGTTCGCAAACAGATATGGGGACAAGATGCATCAACACTTGTTCATCTCTGTAAATCGCTTATTAGATCTAAATTAACCTATGCCCAAGAAATATTCTTCAGCGCACCAAAACGCTTACTCACAAAACTGCAGAGCATAGATTGTAAAAGTTTCAAACTTGCGCTGGGTCTTCCAATGCATGCCTGTTGCCATCGCACATACAATGCAATCAAATTGTTGCCACTTGATGAACAAAGGAAAGTCGCTTCTACTAAATTTCTGTTAAGAAACACTACCATAGAAAACAGCATCAAAACAGAGACAAAAGTAAGATCAGACACCGACTTTCCAAAAAGAGCTAAATCAATATCCTCACAGGTCACGCTTGCAACATTTACAGCTGATGTTATGAAAGGCTCTGGAATTGATTTAGACACAGGTCCTATAACTTTAAGACCTTCGTTTTCACCAGTACCCAGTTGGGAACTTCAAAGAGCACGATTTGACATACACCACACTGACTTAAAAAAAGAAGATAATATCAACTTACTGGCAAGTCACGTTAAATGTCATATAGAAGACTTTTATTCCGATCACTTGAAAGTTTACACTGATGGTTCAATAATTGAGAGACAAGCAGGCTCAGCGTTTTTAATACCTGCTCTCAAAATTGAGAAATCTTTCTATATAGGACTTTATAAATCTATCTTTACTGCAGAACTCTTTGCAATCTTAATGGCTTTGAATTGTATGATAAATCTTCCTAGGACAATTCCCCAGATACTTTTTTGCGTTGATTCAAAATCTGTATTTCAAGCTCTTGAATTATCAAAATTACAAACAAGATCTGAAATGATATTGGAAATTACTCACTTGATTAATAGTTTATCCTTAAGAGGCACTGATATTACTTTCTGCTGGATACCATCTCATAGTTCTTTTTATTACACTGATATGGTTGATAGGGCTGCCAAACGGGGGACAAAGAGCTCACCAGATTCAAATCATATACAACTTTCCGCTATCATTGCATGAGTGTTATACCTTAGTGAACGCCTACGTATGGAAGCAGTTTCAAGATAAACAGAAAAAGTATGAAAAATGTTACATGAATTTTGAAATTAGCAAAACACCTAAGCGGTTCCTTGCCAGCAGAAGTATACAATCCCTTATGTATAGGTGGAAACTTGATGCATTCAAAACAAAATACACCAGGAATGTAGTGTGCCTGTGTGGAAAGAAGATAACACATAGTCATATTCTTTCATGCGTTCGGGTAAAACGACATATACCTACGTTATCAACGAAGACAGTTTCTGACATATTTGCCTCACCATCCTTAACATATGAATTTTTTGTTAGCCTGTCTAAAAGTCCTATAGCGAATTATCTTTAACGCGCCGTTACTTCTCATGTTCAGTGTTATGGTTAGCTAATTTTACTGTTTTAATCGTTAATTATGATAACGTCATTTGTGAATTTTTCTTTCTTGTCTTGTTTTTCTGGTTCATTTCTTTTTCCTGAAGATTAACCATTTTCAAGTTTTTTTGTTTTTAAATTTTTTTTTTTTTTTTTATTGTCTAAAATCACTTTAGTGAATAGACATTAAATCAAAGACCACCACACACACACGCACGCACGCACACACACACACACACACACACACACACACACACACACGCACACACACACACACGCACACACACACACACACACACACACACACACACACACACACACACACACACACACACACACACACACACACAGGGATACAACAAAAAAATGAATTCTAGGAAAGTAGAAAACACAACAGTTCATTTGACCATGAAAACTTGAAAGTGTATATAGATGTTACGGGAAGGAGGGAATGACAGTACACACATCGTACTCGCGCGCGCGCACACACACACACACACACACACACACACACACACACACACACACACACACACACACACACACACACACACACACACACACACACACACTGCGGATGGTATGAATGCGGAGGGGGGGGGGGGCGCACTTTGAGAGAGAGAGAACTCAGAACTCAGAAAATGTTTATTGTACATCGGCCTTAGGCCACAATACATGCATGGGGAAGGGGAGGGGAGGAGATCAGGTTTTCTTATACATTCATACAAGTTATACTTTCAAACTGCAGTGAACTCTGTCACATTGTCCCCTTCTATCGTTTACCGTCACATAAGCTGGGATACATTCATCTTTGCATTTACAGTGGTCTTTTCATTTGTATTCTAGTCCATATTCCTTAACTGGCCAGCTAAGAATATTTGTCATTAACCGCATCTATATCATTCATCCAACTGTCAATTTTACAATAACTGGCTTCAGACAAACAAACCATTCAATTAGTGCACAGATCTGACATTTCTTGTACCCTTCGGAGATCATACAGTTGATCAATATATTCAACCACAGGTACTTGACATAAACACTCAATCCATCAATCGATCAACCAAACAACCAATCAATCAAACAGTCAACCAATCAATTAACCAATCAATCAACTGATTTACCAGTTTATCAATCAAAGAATCCGCCATTCAGCCCGTGATTCAACTGACAAATCAGCTTTCAATTGACTGGGTCAGATGCATCATCCAACTGTACAATCGATATCACTTCAGTAACAATCACTTAACGTAATCAGTCCCTCTCTCAATCAATCAATCGATCAATCATTTAACCAGTTAATCAGTCATCCAGTGACTTAATCGACCAGATAACCTAGAATTTAACTGAGTTCAATATATCAATTTGCAATCGTTACTTCAAATAACGCGAATCAATCATCCATACATTCCATAATTCAATCACTGATCGATCAATAGCTAAAACCATCAATCTATAAATCGATCGGTCGGTGAGCCACCCATCGCCATCAATTAACAAATCATATAATCATTCCGTTGTCAGCTAATCATGCGTTCAGTTTATCAATTTATTCACCAGTGAATCTAAACCAATCAATGGAATTAATGTACAATGAAGTGAAACAAGAAATATATGACATAAGAGCAATTCGACCCCAAAACAGTCGGTTAATTGGCAAAAACAGACATTCATAATGCCAATCCATTAATCAGACTAATCGCAGATCAGTCACTCATTTACCAAAACAATTGACATTGAGACAATACCAAATGATCATTCAACGCATATTTAGCATTTCGTGCATCTTTTAGTTCAGAGATAACTCAATCTTCGGCGGTCAGCAATGGTTCAGGCCATAGACTGAATTGAAGGTTATGTATAAACGCACATACACACATACACATCTATATACACGCACACATACATAATCACTCATACATATATACATACATAGATATATATACATATGTACCCACACATATACATAATGTAGATACTATCACCTATATATGCACATAAGTACACCAACGTCAATGTGAATACACAGGCACCTATGCACATGTGTCTCTATATGAGCACCCCTTTCATATTCAAATAAACATTTTTTTTTCTTTACAATTGAAATTAATTATTGTCTGAAATTCTAGTGCTAGTATCTACATAACTATTTACTTTTCTTCTCCTTTTAACAATTTTTTTCTCCTATTCATGGCGTGGAAAACGTATCTGGATACGCTGTGGCTTCGGTGGCTATTTGTTGATTGGAGCAGTATGCACATAGGCATGCTGACTAAATCCTTTAAAAATTTCGCCCTGAGATCAGCGTAAGTGGAACATCTAAATAATAAGTGTTCTTCGTTTTCAGATTCTGTCCTGCAAAATGGACACACCTTTTCTTGATCAGATTCACTGTATCTATTTATATTATTGTTTAGTGGTAAAACGTTCAACCTTGTTTGTGAAAGGGCAACTCTGAAACAGTATATATCAATAGAGTCAATGTACTTCTCTTTTTCAAAGATAGTCTTAAATGATCTGTAGCTTTCATACCTATCTCTGTCTCTGAGTGACCCAGACCATTCTTGAATATATAAGTCTACAAGTCTCCGTTTAAATACACGCAAAAAGGCTTTTACATCACCAACACCTTGTTGCAGCCACACGATATTAAATCCCGTTTCACACAAAATTTCCCTTATTTTTGAAGCCCAGCATTCTTTCCCAGCCCTGTCAAGTTCCACTAACATTTGGTAAGCCTTATAAGGTAACCTATTTGGATTCATTTCCAGTAATTTAAACCAATATCTAAGACAGGTAGTTGAGGAGTTGACATAAAGAGGATATCTTCCCAAATCCCCATATACCATCTTGTTAGGTGTCCTGACTGGAACACCCAACAGTCTTTTGCACGATACCAAATGTACTTTCTCTATATGCTCGAGTCTGTTAAGTCCCCATATCTCAGAAGAATACAACAAAATAGGTTGAATTTTTGCATCAAACAACTTGAAGAAAGTTTCTATAGTCATGTCTTTATATTTTTGAAAAGTCCTGTTTAATAGCAAAGTTGCTTTTTTACCTTTTGTCACCAAATGTTCTGTGCCGGCCTTGGTGCTAATCATTGTCGTGAAACTGAACCCCAGATAACAATATTTACTAACTACTTCCAATTTTGTCCCTTTGTAAAACCATTGTTCATGTCGTCCTAAGAAGCCCCCTCTTCTGAAAACCATAACCTTAGTTTTTTCAAGATTAACTTCCAGTTTCATGCTGGCACAGTATGTCTGCAAGACTCTTAACTGGTTTTGCAAACCATTTGGTGTTGTTGACAGAAGGGCTACATCATCTGCAAAAAGAAGAATGAATATTTCCATTGAACCTGGCATCAGCTGGATGCCATGTCGCCCCTTTTCATCCATACAATTGGCTAATTGATTTATTAATACCGAAAATAAAGTAGGGCTTAAGACACATCCTTGTCTCACGCCTATGGAGTTATCGAATATTTCAGATAATTCCCGGTTTGCCCGAATACATGAGCATAATGATTCATACATTGCTTTTAGCGAAACCAAAAACTTCCCTTTTACTCCTTGATTTTGAATACACTTTAAGAGTTTGTCATGCTGAACCGAATCAAAGGCTTTCTTAAAGTCTACAAAAGCAACATATAGTTTTCTACCTTTCTTGCACATAGTTTTCTGAACCATAGCGTACAGACTGAAAATTTGATCCACTGTAGAATATTTTTCCTAAAACCTGCCTGACTTTCTGATATTAAATTATTGTTTTCTAACCAAGCATACAATCTAGTATTCAGTATTGATGTGTAACATTTTGAAACAATGCTTAATAACGACACACCCCTGTAATTGTCCACTTTATCAGGATCTCCTTTCTTAAATATTGGTATGATAATAGCTTTTGACCAGTCTTGAGGATAAATTCCTCGGTCGAATAAAGTGTTAAACAGCTTCCAAAGAAAATTATGGATATTTGTGTTACCATTTTTTAACATCTCGGCTGTAACACCGTCCATTCCACTGGCTTTACCTATCCTCAATTTTCTGATGGATTCTCTGACTTCTTCTATAGTTATCTTAGAATTTAATGGGTGTTCTGATGATTCATTTAAATCTACTTCGACAATGCAGCGCTCATCATTTGTTGATCTGTTATCTTGAAATACGTTTTTAAAATGACTGAACCATTCATCAATACTTATATTGTTAGTGAGTTTGTTTTTGGTACCATACCCTATATTTCTTAACTCAGTCCAAAACTGCGATGAATTTGAAATATTTCTGGCTAAGCATTCTGCTTTTTGTTTATTATACTGCTGTTTTTTATTCTTTAATAATTTTTTATACTTCTTCCGTGCTTCACAAAACACAACTCTATCATCCTCATCTTTTGTTTTTCTGTAGTGTTTGAGAGTTTTTCTGCTTTCTGCTTTTGCTTTCTTGAGGAGAGAGAGAGAGAGAGAGAGAGAGAGAGAGAGAGAGAGAGAGAGAGTATCTGCGTATGACTGATCTATGAAACTGAATACCTTTAAACAAGGATCGTTTTACACTGGACACGTGTTATATCGTATCGGATGTACTTGACCGAGGCACGAAAGTTGTCGCCCGTTGTCACACAAAGCACTCTTCACAATCCAACGTTTCTGTGTTTCCGTGTTGACTTTTGAGTTATCTTCATTTTTTTGGTGTGTATGTATACCTGTAGTTTGCACAATGATCAGTTTGGTTGTTTGTTTTTTTCTTTTTTTTTTTTCTTCTTAATCCACCCACTCCCTCCCATTTTTTAAATAAAGATTATTTCAGTTCGACGCGGAGGGATGACGTGTCTAGTCAGTCTGTTTCTCAGTGTGTTTATTTGTCTGTCTGGGGAATTATTATTTGCTATTGTTGTTTAAAGCCCAGCCCACTGCGTAGAGCCATATCAGGGCTATAACCATTTCAAAACACAGAAAACTTCAACAGGAGGAAAAAAAAAAAAGTAAGTACACGTATTAATGCATTCGCCCACATAATCAAAGGGCATGTCCTTGACGTTGACCACTCCGTCTAATTTATCGCACAGGGAATTTAAAAACACACCTGAATACAAATTTATGCATACCTAAGGACACCAAACATATAAAAATGGGCATATATTACCTAAAATTGCTTCTGCATATCTCACCTCCCAAGAGCCAAAAATACGTTTAACAATTATCAATCTTAAGAAAAAGTACGTAAAACTTTATTGAACACATACAGGCGAATGGACCAGCAAGGCAGAAAATGACAGGAAGAAATGACAGAATGCAAAGGAACAAGGCAGAAACAAACAGTGTCAGAAAAGAGGAAATGTCTAGCGCAGAATTTCCTGAAGATTGGGGATACTACTTAAACTGAAAGAGCCCTCGGCATTCCCACGGGGGTGGGGGGTGGGGTGTCTGGGGAAAAAAGTTTGTTAGCAAAGATTTCACATTTGCTTATGAATGAATTGTTTTTCAAGTTTGGTTCTCACTTCAGGTTACTTTCAATGAGTTGTCATGAGCGCATACGCGTTGACCGGTTTGGTCTTACGGTTTTATGGTATCTCGCTCCAGCCAATGGCAGAATATGTTTATATTTGAAAATCAGATTTAGGGGAAAGTGTGGTGAATAAACACCTTCTTGCCTGATAATTACTTTTTTTCTGAGTTGGACAGGGTGAGGAAGTTGATGGGTTAAGTTTCTGTTGTTGGTAGACAGAGTGAGGCAGTCGAAGGGTTAAGTTAGGACAGGATGAAGGAGTGAAAGGGTTAATTTTTTCTGGTGGTAGACAAAGGTGAGAGAATCAGAGGGTTATGTTTTTGCTGTTATTGGATAGGGTGAGCGAGTCAAATGGTTAAGTTTCTGTTGTTAGTAGACAGGGCGAGGCATTCGAAGGGTTAAGTTTTTGCGTTTGGTGAACAATATGATGGAGTCAAAGAGTTAGGCGCCTGCTGTTGATGGATAGGATGAGGGAGTCAGTGGATGTGTGAAGTTATTGGAAAGGATGGGCAGGGTGGGGGAGTCAGTGGGTGTGTGAAGTTATTGGAAAGGATGGGCAGGGTGAGGAAGTCAAAGGGCTAAGTTTTTGCTGTTAGTCGAAAGGGTGAGGGAGTCAAATGTGAAAACAAAAACACCCTGCATCAAAAAAAAAAAAAAAAAAAAAAAAAAGCACTGACATTTTAGCAGTTTATGAAGGGATCTAAATCAAAATTGAACAATATGTTTGATATTGTAGGGAAACCCTTTTCTAATGAAGTCACTGAGTGAGATCAGTTTGAGTTTGTTTCAAGCGAAACAATGGATGAAACGTATTACATTGGTGCAGAAAGGAAGATTATTAGTATGGCTTGATCATCTTTTATTTCTTTCTTCTTCTTCTTCTTTTGTATTGATTCAAGTTTATCTTGTTCTCTTGAATGCAGTTATGGCTGTTGTGGGCACATAGGTTTTCTCCTCCGTGTCGAATTTTTTCTAATCTATAAGTTCAAAAGCGTTACACATTTCTATTCCGCATTTTCTTGTATTCGTACTTTTAAGGCGTATGGTTTTATGTATTCTTTATAATCTTTTACTTCATCGTTGCATAAGTGACTGACTTCAGAAAGTTGATGTTTTATACTGAAAACATGAATTTTGCGAACGCTAAGTTGCGAAACTTCGCTGACTCAGGATCAGATTACAGAACGCGGACCTGCTGTTAGGTTTTCCCAGAGTCAAGCGGTTTTTAGTGCCGTCATATGCTTATCGATATTGATCAGTCATCAAGCTCATTGAGCGTGAAATGACAATATATATATATAAACACACACACACACACACACACACACACACACACACACACACAACACACACATCACACACACACAACACACACAATATATATATATAAGGGCAGAAAAATTACCTAAATGTGAAAATACAGACTCACATTTTCACATAGAAACTGTCAAGCATAACCCTGTAAAATGCAGGCTGACCGCCTTTCTGCCGCAAACATCACCACCATGCCACAGGTTCGTCAAAGCGAGCGGACGATAAACGACTTGGACGCTGAGGGCTGGATGAAGCATACAGCAAGCAGCCAGAGCATAGAGCGCAGTAGGAAACTAAGCTCTGTGAGCTAGAGCCGTGAATGTACACTTTTAGACCGGTTGTCCGTGCACTGGACACTAGGACTGTTGTTGACAGACCTGGACCACCAAAAGGTAGTGGCCACGCCCAGGCAAAGCAAGACGGGGTCATACGTCAAGTCCATCTCCAGGGTCATCATCAAGTGCCCTGCCACATGGCGTTGGCGATCATGGCCTTTCATATGCATCAATCCCTTGTTGCCAGAAGCACATCTTTCACCCTCTCTGTCCTCGGCCATTCTGCAAGTCTGTCCAATATTTTTTCCCTGGGTCTACCTGCTGCCCTCTTTCCCTTCAGCTTTCCTGTTGTGACCAGGTGCTCTAATTCCTCTTTCCTCATAAAATGGCGTATAAATGTTGCCTGTCTTTTCCTGATCTTCCTTATGAATGATCTTCTGTGTTGTCCTCCATCAAGACTGTCTCGTTTGTTTTCTTTGCTGTCCATGGTATTCTCAACATTCTTCTTACCAACCACATCTCGGCCTGCCTCAATTTTGTTCTGGCTTTGCTTGTTGACTGTCCACGCCTCACAACCGTATAACATTATCGGGTCTATACAACATTCAAGAACTCTCTTCAGGATAGTTCCAGAAATTCACAGAGAAGCTTGAAGCTTGTAAATAACCACGTTCAATTAATTGTTCCACCAAGGACTGTAGCTGGTATTATTGAAGTTGCTTTTACAAAATACACGTCCTATTTTATCACTTGTAGCGACGGATTTATTGTGTGAAATTCGATGTGCTCTCCCCGGAGTGAACGCGTCGCCACAAAGCGGCGCCACCCATCCTTTTTCTGACTTCGCGTTTCCATACTACAGCCGCATCAATTTGGAGTTTGTCGCAGAGGGATTCATTGCACTCGGACAATTCCATATGGGCTCCATCAAATCAGTCGCTGATTATATGGCAGATTTGTTAAGCCTGAATAAAACCCCGTACGCTGGTAAGGTCTTGAAATGCAGAGGGGCAGGGTAGCTGGAGAGGAAGGGGGAGGAGAACAACATGACTTATGAAACATTTAACTGAAATCTTCAAAGTGATCACAGCATTAAAATAGGCAGCAAACAGGTCAGTTTCTTTTATTTATTCATATATGTTGCGCAGCGGGATTAAAAAACTCAAGATGAGATTTTGTGCTCACTGCTTTATCAACAAAACCAGCTAACACCCTTACCCCCACCTAAAAAAAAGAAAGAAAAGAAAACCCCCAAAAAACAAAACAAACAAAAACAACGTTTGGCTTGCCTTAGAATCAAACCCACGACTCCTCCGTTAACAGCATGACAGTTTGACCAACTGATCTACTACATGTAGAACCACAAATAACCATAACAGACTTATAATCACAGCAATTGTTCATTGATTTAGCAGACATACAAACAGAGTATGTATGGATCACGGTTCTTTATCATTAGGAATTTACCATTTCGTACATGGGCTAGGTGTCATACACGTCTGCACTTAACAGACACCAGGCCAGGTTAAAATAAAAAGCCAGGCATGCCAATGCGATTACGAGTCACTGGCAAATATGATTAATGGTCCGTTTTACAGGACTACAGACAGATAATAGATTTTATGTACCCAGTCCATGTTTAGCAATGGGCTGTCAAAAAGGGCTTGTGCAGCATTAAAACCGCATAACAACCGACCAGCTAGCCAACCAACCAACCTATCAACAAGAACAAAAAAAACAACAAAAAAAAACCCGAAGAGGAAAAAACAGAAAAAAAGAAGAAGCAAACAAGTAAAAAGACAGACAGACAGACAGACAGACAAACAAACAAAAAACAAAAAACCCAAACAGAAAACAAACAATCAAACATACAAACAAACAAACAAACAAACAAGGATGTTTCATGGCCCCGCATGCGGCCGAAATCATTAATACCAAACAGCTTGTTGATTAACAACACACGCGCACGCGCGCACACACACACACACACACACACACACACACACACACACACACACACACACACACACACACACAACATATACACACACACACGCGCGCGCGCGCCATCCGTAGAAATCGTATCCTGATCCTGTGTTTTACTTATTGAAAAAGGTAGACATTACATTGTCAGTGTGGTCGATGTCTTGTTTTATTTTTGTTGTACGTGTGTTGTTGTTCTTCAACACTATAATTCATTTCAAGTGCCATTTATTGTCAGATTAAGTAATGTTATACTGATGGAAACATTAACAAGCTACTTTATGATAACTGAATGAATGAAGCGAAAGAAACAAAGAAAAGAATTAAAGTACGTAAAAAAATGGACAGTGATAGGAATAGGAATCATTGATGATATAAGTTATGATGTAAGTTGATTGTGTTTGATTAAGCATCAAGCTAAATAATATACTGAGGTAATTAAAACAAAAAATTGTTTGAGCTAAACATACACACACACACACACATACACACACACACACACATACACACACACACACACCACACACACACACACACACACACACACACACACACACACACACACACACACACATACACACACACACACGGAGATATATCTATGTATATGTATTATATGTACATATATACATATATACATATATAATATATACATATGATAAATATATGTATATATGTAATATGATGTATGTATGTATGTATGTATGTATGTATGTATGTATGTATGTATGTATGTATGGTTCAAACATTTGTTTTCATTACATCAGTATATGCCTTCTTATCCCCTCCACCTCCAAGGAGATGCTGGGAGCTCTTTCAATATAAATAGTATTCCCACCTTCTGGAAATTCTTTGTCAGAAATTTCCTCTTTTCTGTCATTATCATTGCTTCTGCCTTGCTCCTTTGCTTTCTGTCGTCTGTTCTTGTCATTTTCTGCCTTGCTGGTCCATTCATTCACCTATCTTTGTTCAGTAAAGCCTTACATACTTTCTGTTAGGATTGATAACTGATACATGAGTTGACTGCATTACCGCTTTAAAGAAATCTGAAGCGCAGAAGCAATTTTAGGTAATTTAGGGAGGTTTTCATGTATATTTATGTGTGCGCTTCGCTATAAGAACGTCTGCAGTCAGGTTTGCTTATACACTGGTGATAATTTGGGCGGAGCGGTCAACGCCAAGGGCATATCCTTACAGTGCGTGCTCAAACGCATACATATGTGTACGTAATTTTCTTTTCAGTTTTATTTTTTTTCCATCGTGGTACTGTGCTCGTTTTGAAATGATTATAGCCCTGATAAAGCTCTGCGCAGTCAGCTGGACTTTAGACAGTAAGAATAAGCTGCCATATATCTTTAGATTTTTTGATATTTTGAGACTAAGGTCTTCGTCAGTAGCATTCAGACTGTCACGCCCAACTCTCAGTTAGTTCCCTGGCCACAATTCCCACGTGAATGCAGACCCTGTCATTTTTCCTTTAACCACATTTCTCTCCATATCATAATGTCTATGTATCTATGTATCTATGTATCTATGTATCTATCTATCTGTCTGTCTGTCTGTCTGTCTATCTATCTATCTATCTATCTATCTATCTGTCTGTCTGTCTATCTATCTATCTATCTATCTATCTATCTATCTGTCTATCTATCTATCTATCTATCTGTCTGTCTATCTATCTATCTATCTATCTATCTATCTATCTATCTGTCTGTCTGTCTATCTATCTATCTATCTATCTATCTGTCTGTCTGTCTGTCTGTCTATCTATCTATCTATCTATCTATCTATCTATCTATCTATCTATCTATCTATATCTATCTATCAACAAGTACAGAACTCAGCAGCCAAAATAGTGTGCAAAGCAAAAAGATCGGCACATTGTACACCCCTTCTACGAGAGTTACACTGGTTACCTATTGAACAAAGAATCAAATACAAAGCTTCTTGTCTCTGCTACCAAGTCATAATTGGCACTCTGCGCCTAAATACCTTTCTGACATCTTTACGATCTATGTACCACCCAGATCTCTTCGCTCTGCTACCGATGATAGAACATTCCGCGTTCCAAAATATAAACGAGAGAGGCATGGTGGTCGAGCTTTTTCATCATCTGCTGTGCAGATGTGGAACTCCTTGCCTCACAATCTCCGTCACAGCCCTTCATTTCCCTCCTTTAAAACTAGTCTGAAGACTTTTCTCTTCCAGCAACATTTCTTGTAGACCCTCTTTTCTGCCGCTTTGTATTCTTGATGTGCGTGTTTTTGGGTGTGAATGCGTGCGCGTGTGTGTTTGTGTGCGTGCGTGCGTGCGTGTGTGTGTGGTTTGTGTGTGTGTGTCTGTGCGTGTTTGTGTGTGTGTTGGTGTGTGTCTGTGAGTTCGTGTGCTTGTTTTACTTTTTATTGTTGTTGTAAAGCGCTTTGTGCAAGTGGAAAGCGCTCATAAATAACCATTTATTATTATTATTATTATTATCTATCTATCTATATCTGTCTAATTGTCGGTCTCTCTGTTTGTCTGTCTGTCTATCTCTATCTGTCTGTCTGTCTATCAGTCTGTCTGTCTATCTATCCATCTATCTACCTACCTGTCTACATACCTATCTATCTGCCTATCTATCTGTCTGTCTGTCTGTCCGTCCGTCCGTCCGTCTATATATCAATTTGTCTATCTATATGACTGTCTATCTATCTGTCTATCTATCTATCTATCTATCTATCTATCTATCTGTGTGTCTATCTATCTATCTATCTATCTATCTATCTATCTATCTATCTATATCTATCTATCTATCTATCTATATCTGTCTAATTGTCGGTCTCTCTGTTTGTCTGTCTGTCTATCTCTATCTGTCTGTCTGTCTATCAGTCTGTCTGTCTATCTATCCATCTATCTACCTACCTGTCTACATACCTATCTATCTGCCTATCTATCTGTCTGTCTGTCTGTCCGTCCGTCCGTCTATATATCAATTTGTCTATCTATATGACTGTCTATCTATCTGTCTATCTATCTGGCTGTCTGTCTGTCTGTCTGTCTGTCTACATGTACAATAAATTTCAAATCACACTGACAGAAAGAGAGAGAGAGGTGGTTGGATGACATGTGCTTGTAAATGAAGAGGCCAGTGATGTATTGTGTGTGTGTGGTGTCAGATAATCTGTTGTACATGGTAATAGGGTGTTGACAGGTGCTGTTTGGACAGGTAATATAATGCAGAGGGTCCTATGCCTTAACACGAGTGAGCCGATTTTGTTGTACCTTTGAAGATCTTATTAAATAGAAGCTAAGGGAAATCCAAAACAAGTATGATTGCCCGCGTTCAAGCAAACAAGAACAAGAAAAAACACGTAAAAAGAATCAAAACGCGTATTTAATTCAACCAGACTAGACAGGCGGAAATTTTCGGCCAACTGGCCTTTGTCATACGTAGGATCACAAACAAACAAACACCAAATACAAAAATTGGGAGAAAAAGACTGAAACTTCCCTGCTGCTTCGTTCAGTATAATACAAAAATTAGGAGAAAATGACTGAAACTTCCCTGCTGCTTCGTTCAGTATAATACAAAAATTAGGAGAAAAAGACTGAAACTTCCCTGCTGCTTCGTTCAGTATAATACAAAAATTAGGAGAAAAAGACTGAAACTTCCCTGCTGCTTCGTTCAGTATAATACAAAAATTAGGAGAAAAAGACTGAAACTTCCCTGCAGCTTCGTTGAGTATGAGAAAAGGACTGAACGAAGCAGCAGGGGAGTTTCAGTCTTTTTCTCCTGATTTTTGTGTTTGGTGTTTGTTTGTGTGTGATCTTACGTTTGACAAAGGCCAGTTGGCCGAAAAATTGCGCCTGTCTTGTCTGGTTGTATTGAATAAGCGTTCTGGTTCTTTTTCTTCTTTTTTTCTCTCTCTCTCTCTCTCTCTCTCTCTCTCTCTCTCTCTCTCTGTGTGTGTGTGTGTGTGTGTTTTGTTCTAGAAGCTAAGGGAACAGTTTTAAGAGCGAAAATCTAAAAAAATGCTTCTATTTAATGTGTCATGTTAAACAGAAATTACTGCCCCTTCAACTACCGCCACCACCACCACCACAACATCACCACGACGACCACCACCACCAACTAGAAAAGAATCAAAACAACCAATCAATCAGTTGTTACAAAATAAGTAACAACAACAACAACTAACAAGCAAAGAAAAAAATCTATCAATCAACCAACTGTTACAACAGCGAGAACACACACACACACAACACACACACACACACACACACACACCACACACACACACACACACACACACAACACACACACACACACACACACACAAACACACACACACACACAACACACACACACACACAAACACAACACACACACACACACAAACACACCCCAACACCACACACACCACACCCACACACACACACACAACAATCACAACAACAACCAGCGGTTTCATGCAGGGCTTTAAGCAGGAAGAAAAACACATACCCTTTGACTCCCGCACCCTATCCACCAACAGAAAAAGCTTAACCCTATGGTTCCCACACCCTGTCCAACAGCTTCCTGCAGGAAGTTGGTGGATATGGTAAGGGAAATCAAAGGGTTAAGTTTTTTGCTTTGATAGCATGGTTGACAATGCAGGATGCTGGTGGACAGGTGCAGAAGCCAAAGGGTTAATGAACGCGTTTCGTCTTTTTTTTGTGTGTGTCTTAGATTCGGTTATGTTTTTTAAAAGGGAGATTATTTTATATGCTTGGGAGAGATGTGTATTTGTGAAGGAAGTTTCTCAGTTTTGTATGGATCTATGTTTACCAAATGTTGGTCAAAATTGAGGACTGTTTAGGAGCCCTGAGAGCATCCATTTGTAAGGTAAATCTTTGAGGTAGGTCACGAGGATAAAAATAAATAAATAGATAAAATAAAAAAATAAAAAAAGAGAAAGAAAATGCGTAAAATGGGTACTCTTTGGGGAAGGTGTTTCAAAAACACTTTCTCAGGAATTTTTGACAATTCTAACAATCTTTTTCGTTATTGTGACATCTGTCATTGTCCTCGATGCATACCAGATTCTATTTCAATCGAAGCGTCTTTGGGGTCACAATGACCTTAAGTCTTGTCTTTCTGTAGTGATATTTGTTTGATAAGGAAATTGTTAGTATGGGGTTATCTTATGTCTCATTCTTCTCCACTTAATTTTTTTTATTTCCTATTTTGTACTTTGCTTCTCCTCGTTTTTTCCTGCATTTGCTGTTTCCCCTTTTATTTGTGTGCGCTATGAGCATAGAGATTGTCGTGTATGCCGTATTTGAAGATTAGCACAACTCCTTTGCTGTTCAAATGTATTTCACCAAGATTACGTGCGCTAATGCATTGATATGTGTACTTAATTTTCTTTTCTATTTTTGCCTCTTTTGTATGTTTTGAAGCGGTTATAGTTTTAAACAACAGTAACAATAACAATAATTCTATACCATCCTGCGAGTTGGCTTGCACATAGCGTGGCGTATTTTGCAATTAACCTCCATATCTGAGGGCTATCCACTATCTGCCACCTGCAGGTCCATCGAATTGGGGATAGTCGCCTCACGACCAAGTGATTAGTTGAAACTTGAATGACTGATCCCAGAAACCAGAAATATATGAAAATGGCACGGGAACGAGTATTTAAGTAACGAAATAAAACAAGACTGCTTTCAGTTAGGAAGACGATGAAGAATTCTTGTCGCTTGTGTTCTATAAAACAACATACATTCGGTCGTTCAAACAGACTCGACTCTGTTTTATGGAAAAGGTTGAAGGTTTATCTGCCTGTGGGGTTGTGCAGTGGCCGTCATATGTAATGTGCTATCAGTTCTTTTCAGACGAACAAAATGGCATCAACAGTGGTTGTATTGTCGTTCTCTGAATGGTGGACATGTTTGGCATTTTTATCACTTCATAGAAGACATAACGATAAGATTCTCTCTCTCTCTCTCTCTCTCTCTCTCTCTCTCTCTCTCTCTCTCTCTCTCTCTCTCTCTCTCTCTCTCTCTCTTGTATTGATGCTGTCAGCATTGGCAGGGCTTGAATGAGTTGATTGTGTGCGACGTTTCTGTTGGCCCCGTGTGTCTGTGTGTGTCTTTGTGTCTCTTTAAAACCCATACTTGGACTTCAAGACCTTTCCAAAGCATAGGGCTTACGTGCAGGCTTGTGGCTTATGCCATGTTCATTTTGGGTCTTCTCCATCACTCGGCATCCGTGACGCCATTGCCTGTGGAATTTATTCCGAGTGCGGAAACGCCATCTTGAGAAACTGAACCCGAAACTGAAACTCTGTCTCTTGGTTTGTTTGATTTTCTGTCTGCCAGTCTCTGTTTCTCGATCTTTCCCCCCCCCCCCCCCTTCCCCCTAACTCAACGTTGGGATTCTAATCAAAATCAGATGTGGATTTTGTAACTGGCAGGTCGTGGATTTGAACAACCGCATCAGTCCAGAAAATGTCTATTATTATTTTACCCGATTTGAGTGTGCAGTGCGCTGTTTGGGAAGGATGGGATCGCACAGTTGAGCCGTACCGCTTTACGGATGCATTCTTTGGGAATAATAGGTTCGTACAGTTGAGCTTCAGCACTATGCGGATGCGTTCTTTGGGAAGAACAGTATCTCATAGTTCAATCTCAGCAATTTACGAGTGCGTTCTTTGGGAAGAACAGGATCTCACAGCTCAACCTCACCAATTTACAGATGCGTTTTTTTTGGGAAGAACAGGATCGGACAGCTGAGCTTCACTACTTTATACGGATGATTATTGAAGGTGTTCATGGCTGCACACAGCATTCGTGTGTATGCTCCATCAATCTTCTTCTCCAATGTCGTTGTTAGGGTCCAAGAGATTGAGCAATATGTAAGAACGGACTCTACTGCTGCTCGGAAGAAGTTCCCTTGTCAGGTTGTCTGGTAGATTGGATTTCCAGATTTTGTCCAGTTGATTTAGTGCGCCCCAGGCATTTCCGAGTCTGGTGTTGACGTCTTGTTCTGTGGAGTCAATGTAGCTGCCAAGGTATTTAAAGTCTTGAACTTGTTTGATCGTATCTCCATTGAGACGTCAACAAAGACTACGCTTCGCAGGACACTGCTGGCGTAGCAAAGAAGAACTGGTGGGGGATGTTCTACTATGGAGACCCAGCCACGGCAAACAAAGACCAGGACGTCCAAAGAAGACCTTCATCGACCAACTGATCGATGATACAGGCTGTCAGATGATGAACTACCTACTGCAATGTCTGACAGAGAAGGATGGAAGAAACGTGTCATGGATAGCCGAGCAAGCTCGACATGATGATGATGATTGAAGGTGTTGCTCAAATTGCGTGATCAACACCGCAGGTGTCTGTATGTCGTGAGCCTGGCTGATGTCAAGATATATTATGAAAGAAAGCGTAAAGTAGTCTTTTCACGCAGTCTCAGTCCACATTGCAACCTTATGTGTTCCATTATAATTGGTTTGATTGTCGTTGATACTATGTAAAGTCTGTGAATAAAATGAACATAGGCCAACCCAATAGCGTTGTCACTTCTATCACCATTCGCTTCGTCATAGCATTGTGAAACATTGTCCCAGATTCTGTGGCCCTTTATGCTCTGCTCAGATCGTGATAATCTCAGTTTGGGTGAGTTTGGAGGAGTGCAGGAGAAGAGAAATGAGCGGCGTAGGGGGTAGTTACGCAGAAGATAAGGCAGAAAACAAATCAGGGATATCTTTTTTTTAAACTCGGACAATTTTTCTATATTTTCTCAACCCAAATCAACAAACCAACCAGCGGTAATCTGGCAGATATCCTTAGGTCTGCGCAAAAATCAGTATGCTGCTGGGGTCTTAAAACGGGAAGGAAGGAAGGAAGGAAGGAAGGAAGGAAGGAAGGAAGGAAGGACGGACAGGATCTCAATTCGTTTGAATGGCTAAGTCTGTAATCTGTTGTTGTTTTTTCAAAAGGATTCATCGTACCAGACAATTTCATATGCTCTTCATCTGATTCTGCAGTAGTTGTCATTCAAAGACTTTTCAGCCCACGCAAAATTCTATTCGCTGGCAAGATCTTGAAATGGGGAAGAGAAAAGGAGACATGAAACACTGACACCATGCTGGGTGTTTTCGTGTTTATGTGAGTCACCGAACATCAACGTGGCTCATAGGATATATCTTGGACATACGTCTTTGCTATTGTCTGTCTATATTCCCAAAATGGGTTCAGGCACTAACAGGTCAGCACATACATTGTTGATGTGGGAGGTAGGGAAAAAACCACAAAGAAAGATAGAGAGAGATAGTGTGTGTGTGTGTGTGTGTGTGTGTGTGTGTGTGTGTGTGTGTGTGTGTGTGTGTGTGTGTGTGTGTATGTGTGTGTGTGTGTGTGTGTGTGTGTGTGTGTGTGTTTGTGTGTGTGTGTGTGTGTGAGAGAGAGAGAGAGAGAGAAGAGAGAGAGAGAGAGAAAACCAACCAACCAACCAACCAACCAACCAACCAACCAACCAACCAACTAACCAACAAACCACCACTACCAGCAGCAGCAGCAGCAGCACACAACAACAACACAACAACAACAACAACAACAACAACAACAACAACAACAACAACAACAAGAAGAGCAATAAGGGAAAAAAAAGCCCCAATGCAAATTTCAACCATTGCCCATCTACTGTACGTTGTCGTGCAGACTCGAATTGTGTCCTTTCATCGGGAAGTTCATTTTGTTAACCACTGTGCTATCGCACACGTCTTTATTGTCTGTAGTTTGTTCAAGAGGGATTCATCGTGCTCGGACAGTTCCATGTGCGCTCCACCCAGACCTGCCAGTAATTAACTGGCACACTCTGAGCCTGCGCAAAACCTTATTCTCTTGTAAAGTTTTGAAATAGGAAGGGAGGGTTTATTGTTTCTTCTTGTTTTTGTTGTTTAAAACCCAGCCGACTGCGTACAGCCATTTCAGGACCATAACCGTTTCAGAGCACACACATAACTTCAACAGGAAAGAAAAAAAAAAAAAAAAAAAAATTAATAGACATATCAATACATTCGCGCACTTAATCTAAGGCGATGCCCTGGTGTTGACCACTCCGTCCAATTTATCACATAGTGGATTAAAAAACAACAACACCTGAATGCAAATTTAAACATACGTAAGGACATAAAAACATATCTAAAAACGGGCCTATATTACCTAATACTACTTCCGCACATCACATTTCCTTTGAGCCAAAAATGCACTTGGTACATGTACCTAGTTATCAATCCTAAGAAAAATTACGTAAGACTTTATCGAACACATACAGATAAATGGACCAGCCAGGCAGAAAGTGACAGGAAGAAATGACAGAAACTGAGAAAGCAAAAGAACAAGGCAGAAACAAAGAGAGTGATAGAAAAGAGGAAATTTCTAGCACGGAACTTCCAGAAGGTGGGGATACTATTTATACTGAAAGAGCCCCCTGCATCCCCAAAGGGGGTGGGGGTGGAAAGGAGGGTGGACTAAGCTGACACCACCGGGATGATTGAAGTATAAAGATGAGCAGCGAAAAGACCAGTTTTTATCTTGGGGACTAGCACTGAAATCATGACGTGAAATGTTGAGTCCGTGGTTCTGTCGAAACGAACCAACCCGCCGGGGCTTTAAGAATCGTTCACACGTGTAGGGTCACTAAATAGCATACTCACTGGTCCTCCTTCAACTCACAAGGAGGTATGGTAGTACTTAAGTCTAGACAAATCTCTCTGTTTTGGCTACCTGTCTGTCTCCCTCCATAATCCTTGACCGCTGAAATTACTGTGTTGACCGCCCTGTCTCTCCTTCTTTCTCTGTTTTTTCTTTTTCTTCCTCTCCCACACCCCAACCCGTCTCTGTTTCTGTGTTGTAGGCAGACATGTAGATTGGCAAGGCAAGTTGGAATTTATCTAATACCTTTTTCTATTTGAAAATAAATGTCATTGTCATTCTGTCTGTGTGTCCCTCTCTCTCGTGTCTCTCTCCTCTTATTCTGTCGCTGTCTCGCTCTCTATTTCTCTCTCTCTGTCGCTCTCTCTCTCTCTCTCTCTCTCACCTCTTGTCTCTCTCTTTCCGTCTCCCCGCCCCCCCCCCCCCCCCTATCTCCTGTTTTCTCTCTTTTCTCTCTCTCTCTCTCTCTCTCTCTCTCTCTCTCTCTCCTCTCTCTCTCCACCTCTTTCCCACTCGCCAATTCAGGTGTGAGAGCATGAGTTTAGTACGGTCTTGTGTGTGGGTCGATACCCTTCACAATTCAAGTATGTGTCAGGGTCATTCTCTCTCTCTCTCTTTTCTCTTTCTCTCTCTCTCTCTCTCACACACACACACTACACACCTCTCAATTCCTTCCCCTCTCTCTCAACCAAAGTCTCACAGACTTCTTGCTTTTACCTTCTACATGGTCAGATCACATCCACATCTGAGGCAAAATGTGGCCTTATCCGGCATTGCTTGAAGGGACCTCAGTGGGCAAGTGTCATTTCGTCTGATGCAGATGACTGTGTAGACATTTACGTTATATCACATGGCACTACCATGGCGTGTTAGGAGACATCAGCAAGTCTTGATACCTCTAACATCAGGCCTGTGGGTTTTCTGTAGGTGTTACCCTGTCCTGTAGGAGAGAGAATGTGGGTGTGTACGTACAGCTTCGTTTATGCGTGTGTGTGTAGGTGAGCATATGCGTACACACGTGTACACACACACACTCGTCTAAAAACACATATGTGAATAGACGTTAAAAGAAATAATGAACGAACGAACACACACACACGCACACGCAACACACACACACACACACACACACACACACACACACACACACACACACACACACACACACACACACACACACACACACACACCTCTCTCTCTCTCTCTCTCTCTCTCTCCCCTCATCTCTCTCTCTTTGTCTGTCACACACATTAATTACTATTTTTTTGCTTTCTGTAACTCTTCCTTTCTCATTCTCATTTTCTGTCTGGCTGGGCCATTCACTTTGTTTTCCATAAAGCCCAGCAGACTTTCAATTATGGCTGATAATTGGGTACATTTGTTAAGTGAGTTTACGCTGTAAGAAAATATAGACAGCTTTGTGGCAATTTTTGCCACTATAGGCCAGTTTGTCTTGTTTTTTTGTATACGGTTGTGTGTTCTTGGTTATGTTTGTGCAGATTATTAAGAGTTGTTGTTTTGTAATCCCCCTGGCAATGAATTTGGTGGAATGGCTGATGCCAGGACATGTCCCTACCTTATTTGCACGAATGCTTTGATATGTGTACTTCATTTTCTTTCCCAGTTTTTTTGTGTGTGTTCAGATGTGGTGTTATGTGTGTGGTGTTTGAGGTAATTATTGCCTTGATATGGCTCTGAGCGGTCAGCTGGGCTTCAAACACCTATACTAGTAATAAAACGTAGGTCTGTCCTGTCTCCCCTCCTTCTCTGTTTCTCTCTGTTTCTCTCTGTCTCTTTCTGTCTGTCTGTCTGTCTCGCTCTCTCTTTTCAAACAATAGTTTCAGTTTCAGTTTCTCAAGATGACGTCTCCGCACTCGGAACGAATTCCATATATACTAACGTCACAGGTGCCACGTGTATTGTGACCGTGGCACAAGCCTTAAGCCTGTACATAAACCCATGAGCTGGCCAGGTCTTGAGGCCCTACCTAGGCTATGTTTTACCTAGTCTATATTTTATACTGGTATTTTATCAGCCCACCACTGGAATAATCTTGGTTACCAACAAATGCCTGTCAATTAACATCAGGAAGAGAGTTCTTGAATGTTATATAGAACCAATACTGTTGTACGGTTGCGAGGCGTGGACAGTCAACAAGCAAAGCCAGAACAAAATTGAGGCAGCCGAGATGTGGTTTGTAAGAAGGATGTTGCGAGTTCCATGGACAGCAAAGAAAACCAACGAGACAGTCTTGATGAAGGCAGACACAAGTAGATCATTCATAAGGAAGATTAGGAAAAGGCAGGCAACATTCATAGGCCATTTTATGAGGAAAGGGGAATGGGAAACACCTGGTCATAACGGGAAAGCTGGAGGGAAGGAGAGCACCAGGTAGACCCAGGGAGAAAATACTAGACGGACTTGCAGAGTGACTGAAGACAAGGAGGGTGGAAGAGATGCTTGAGGCAACAAGAGATAGAGACAGATGGAAGTCCATAATCGCCAACGACATGCGGCAAGGCACCTGATGATGATGATGATGACATGTAAATGACATATGTATGTGTGTATCTTATCTTAAATTTTTGTGTGCTACCGTAACTGCCTAGACTGCCTCCCCTTCCTCCGGCTCCCCTCAAAGGGGAGGGGAACGATCATGCTTGTACTAGCCTACCGCTAGAGCCAACAGCAGGCTGTACCGTGACTCCCTTGCCAGAAGAGGTGGCTCCGTCTCATCATCGCAGGTTACAGTCCTGTCAGTTTTATCCGGCGTCTCGGCAGTACATACTTTTAAATTGATCTTTAATAGTATGATAACAACAGCAAACGGTGTTGATATTTGATTCCCTTATGTAGCCTATTAAATTTTATAGTATCAATACACAGACGTATTTCTTTTTCGGTAGTTTTAGTTCAAGGCAGATATGTAGATTAGCAACGGCAAGTTTGAAAATGACTTGCAGCTAGTGACTTCTACCGTTGGAAAATAAGTATCATTGGTATTGTCATTCTCTCTTTCTCAGTTTCTGTCTCTCTCTCTCTGTGTCTCTGTCTGTATGTGTCTGTCTCTGTCTGTCTGTCTCTCTGTCTGTCTGTCTGGGTCTCTGTTTGTCTGTGTCTGTCTGTTCGTTCGTTCTTTGATTTAACGTCTTTTCACTATAAGTGATATTAGACGGTGTATGTATCTGTCTCTGTCTGTCTGTCTGTCTCTCTGTCTGTCTGTCTCTGTCTCTGTGTGTCTGTCTCTCGCTCTTCCCCATTTTTCTTCCTCAGTGTCACTCTGTCTTTGTCTATCTCTCTTTTTGTCCCTCTGTCCCTCTCTCCCTCTCTCTCGCTCTCTGTCCCTCCTTTTTCTTTGTGTCACTCTCTCTCTGTCTCTGTATCTCTGTCTCTGTATCTCTGTCTCTGTCTCTCTGTCTCTGTGTGTGTCAGCTTTCAAGGGAGATTGAAAGACATGGACAATGAGCGTGCCATTATTCTTGTTTCGAGGGATGGGACTGAACTGAACTCGAAACATAACATCGTTTGTCAATGTTTTTCTCAGTTGAGCTGACGAGCCAACAAGCTAAGGGGAGCAACCGATGACCTCTGAAGGGGAAACAACACTTAACCTGGCAGGCAAACCAATCTGTCTGTCTGTCTGTCATCGATGATAGTTAATAGTGTTTCTTTGTAATTTATTCTCATGTGGACGAGTAGGTGACATTTTTATCACGGTGTCAAAGGTATGGTGGAGTATAATGTTGTTGAGGTTTCGTAATAAGAAAAAAAAAAAAAAAAACGGGGGTGGGGTGGGGGTGAGGGAGGGGGATTGCGGTTGTAACTGAAATGGATTTCTTTAAACAGTATTTGTTTAGTGTGCCGATGTTTCTCGAATGCGTGTGTGCACGTTGCTTCGCCACTGCGCAGGAGGTATATTGCTACACAGTCTACGTACTGGTGTTTTTCATGTTTCCTTAAATTAAAGCCAGCCACTGACACGACTTACCGTGACTTTGATATGCGTACTTGGTGCTCTGCATGCGTGTACATAGGAACGGGGTTGAGATACTGACAGGTCTGCACACATGTTGACCTGGGAGATTAGGAAAATCTCCACCCTTTACCCACCAGGCGGAGATGTCTAGGCGAATCGAACTCATGATCTTGGGATCTAAAGTCCCGACCTTTACCAGAGAGAGAGAGAGGGGGGTGGGGGAAGAAAGAAAGAGAGAGAGAGAGAGAGAGAGAGAGAGAGAGAGGAGAGTAAAGGAGAGGAGATGAGAGAGAGAGAGAGAGGAAAGGAGAGGAAAGGAGAGGAGAGGGGGGAGAGAGAGAGACAGAGAGTGAGGGGTGAGAGAAAGGAGAGAGAGAGAGAGAGGAGAGGAAGCAGAGAGAAGTGAGGAAGAAGAGGGGAGGAGAGGGCACAGAGAAGAGAGGAGAGGAGAGGAAAGGAGACGAGAGAGAGGAGAGAGAGAGAGAGGAGAGAGAGAGAGAGAGAGAGAGAGAGAGAGAGAGAGAGGAGAGAGAGAGGAGCTTTTTAATCTGATTGATAAAACAATTTTTTTCCCAGAGAAAGAGCTCACAGACTTCCAAGATATTTAGAAACAGGTTTCATTCCGTTTTGGGTAACAAAATATGTCATTAAAAAATCCGCAATGCGTGAGTTTGAATGAATGCTGTTCATTTTCAAATCCACATATTCCCCACAAATTACTTCACTTTTGTGTGATCTAAAGAGATAAAGGGCACACATAAGAGGAGAAGGGCAAATGCCGGGAAATCGGCTGCCTTTAGTTCATTGTATCGTTGTTTATTTTAGTATTACTTTGGGGAACCAGATTCCATTATTGTCTGAAGCAATAATCTGCGCGCGCACTCACACGCGAGCGAGCGCACGCATACACAAAATTGCACACACACACATACACAAACACACACACACACACACGCACGCACGCACGCGCTCACACACACTATACACACGTACGTACGCAAGCACGCCCACGTGCACATAATTGCCTAGCTATATGCACACACTCAAACACATATAGCCTTTGCCTTTAAAAATGAAGTACGTTTTGCTGTGTCTTTTCAGCTCTGTCCGCCTCCGATGTTTACCTGGATATTTGATTCAGATTACGTACTAAGCGTCGCATTTAAAATAAATGCGGATTTGACAAATAGCTTTCGCACGCTTTTCTCTCTGATGTCCGTCTGTCTGATTGTTTTGTGCGCGCTTGCTTGTGTGTGTGTGTGTGTGTGTGTGTGTGTGTGTGTGTGTGTGTGTGTGTGTGTGTGTGTGTGTGTGTGTGTGTGTGTGTGTGTGTGTGTGTGTGTGGTGTGTGCACGCTTCTGTCTCTGATGTCCGTCTGCCTGATTGTCTCGTGTGTGTGTGTGTGTGTGTGTGTGTGTGTGTGTGTGTGTGTGTGTGTGTAGTGTGTGTGTGTGTGTGCGCGCGCGCGCACGCTTCTGTCTCTGATATCCGTCTATTGTCGTGTGTGTGTGTGTGTGTGTGTGTGTGTGTGTGTGTGTGTGTGTGTGTGTGTGTGTGTGTGTGTGTGTGTGTGTGTGTGTGTGCACGCTTCTGTCTCTGATGTCCGTCTGCCTGATTGTCACGCGCGCGCGCGCGCGCGCGCGTGTGTGTGTGTGTGTGTGTGTGTGTGTGTGTGTGTGTGTGTGTGTGTGTGTGCCCCAGTGTTCTGCATAGGCCTGCCCTGCATGTGTGTACGCGCGCGAGCACACGTGCATGTGTGCACGTACGCCTTTGTTTATGCTTGTGTGTGTAAGTGTGCATGCGCATGCGCTTGAGCATATGCGTACACGTACGTGTATGTTCGCTTGTGCGTGTTTTAGCGGAGGGAACACGCAAAGGCATAATGAAACGACATCCATAGGCTTAACTCTCGAACGAACTGGTGCATATTTTCGTGGAGCACATATGAGATTGCCCGAGTACAACGAATCCCTCTCGTACAACTTGGACAACGCACAGTTTTCTGAATTAGAAAGTTTTGTTTACAAACTACCAAAGGACTGACATAATGACACCCCAGGACTTTGTAGTTTAATCCGAGATAAGATAGTCTTTGATAAGACACAGGACAAAGTACTTTACTCTTTTCGACAGGACCAAAGACAAAGTAGTCTGGCCTTTGATGTGACATCAGATAAAGTAGTTTTGTCTTTGACATGGTACAAAATAAAGTGATTTAGTCCTTTGAAACGACAAAGCTGCAATTTGATTTTTAGCGTAGAAAATGTGGAATAACTATTCAAAATTTGAAATTTCATGATAGAAAGTTTGGAATTTCCACTTGAAAATTAACTATTTAATGAGAAAAATGGATTTACCAGTAGGAATTACACTATGAAATTTAACTTTTTATTATAGAAATGTGGAATTACCGCTTGAAAATTAGCATTCTATCATAAAAGATTGGGAATCATCAGTTTGAAATTTGATTTTTTCCCCTCGTCACTTCAGTTAATTATATCATTTCACAAGAAGTACTGTCTATGACAGAGAATATAAAGTTTTGCGGGGAAAACAAGTAATGTTTCTTCTAGAACAAAGCAAGTAGCCTTCCTTGTATTTCTGAAGTAGGTAATTGTTCTTATCATTGTCCTTCAGAGCTCCTTGTCGACAATGGACTGAGTGACGGCCCGAAGGCTTTGAAACCTCTTGATTGTCAAGAATAGCAACTTTATGGAATGATAACAATCGTCCCTGATAAATTGAAAGTACAAGAAAAGCAAATTTGTGGAGTGATAACAATCATCTCTGATAAACTGAAATTAAAGAACAGCAAATTCATGGAGTGATAACAATTATCTCTGATAAACTGAAATTACAAGAATAGCAAATTTATGAGTGATAACAATTATCTCTGATAAACTGAAATTACAAGAATAGCAAATTCATGGAGTGATAACAATTATCTCTGATAAACTGAAATTACAAGAATAGCAAATTTATGAAGTGATAACAATTATCTCTAATAAACTGAAAGTACAAGAATAGCAAATTTATGGAGTGATCACAACCAGCTGCGATAAACTGAAATTGCAAGAATAGGACATTTATGGAGTGACAATAATCATCTGTGATAAACTGAAAGTACAAGAATAGCAAATTCATGGAGTGAAAGCAATCATCTCTGATAAATTGAAAGTACAAGAATAGCAAATTCATTATGGAGGGATAACAATCATCTTTAATAAACTGAATTTTGTTCACCAAGATTTGGAATTAATTGCACTTATCGTGTCATTAACTGTAATAACCGATGAGATTTCTTTTTGTCTGTGAACATTTCGGTGAAGTATACTATATTTTACAATAACAATCTGAGTTGTTTCAAAGACAGATTAATACAAGAACAGACGTAGAACCCACGTGCTCTTTCAGTACAAACAGTATCCCCACCTTCAGGAAATTCTGTGCTAGAAATTTTCCTCTATTTTGTCACTCTCTTTGTTTCTGCCTTGTTCCTTTGCTTTGTCATTTCTTCCTGTCATTTTCTGCCATGTTGGACCATTTACCTATACGTGTTCGATAAATTCTGACGTATTGTCTCTTAGGAATGATGATAGGGTACATATATTAAGTGCATTTTTGGCTCTAGGGAAATGAGATATGCGGAAGCAATTTTAGGTAATGTAGGCCCGTTTTCATGTTATTTTAGTGTCCTTTAATTGTGTTTAAATTTGTATCCATATTTGTTTTTTAAATCCACTGTGCGATAAATTGGACAACGCCGGGGGCATCTCCTTAGATTATGTGCGTGGATGCATTGATATGTGTACTTAATTTTCTTTTCGTTTTTTTTCCTGTGGAAGTATGGTGTATGTTTTGAAACGGTTATAGCCCTGATATGGCTATACGCAGTCGGCTGGGCTTTAAATAAAAATAACCATAACTATAACTAGAACCCATATGCCAACTCGAGATCTTGCCAGGACGCAGGGCTTATGTGTTTATGGCTTATGCCGTGATCATTTTGGATTTTATACATCACAAACCATCTGTAGCATCAGTGGATATAGAATTTATTCCGCGCACGGAGACGCCATCTTGAGAAACTGAAACTGAAACTTACCACAAAACGAATGGAACAACATCACGGAGAGTTTAAAATTTTGCTTTTAAAAATTCAAATAATGATTCCGTACTGAATAATGCAGGTGGTCACGCTTTATCATTGGTGAAGAATGTGTTGTTTCTTAGCACTGTCCTCAAGATTGCCTTGTGGACACTGGACTGAGTGAGAGCCAGAAGGCTTGAGACCGTTGGAGCACTTGAGCGTTTCTGGGCAGAAGCAAACAATATGGAGTGATTCACTTGTGCTTTATCTCCCCTGCAGACCGGTCGAGTGGATCCTGGGTAATAAAGGGAGACAAAGCCTGGGAGACAAGCCTGACAGTTTTTGCTGTGTCCAGGAAGCTAAGGGAGGCTACTTTTCTGTCGTCTCGTTTAGATTGCCTGTGCGTGGATCTTGAGGTTTGAGTGTGTGTGTGGGAGACGACAGCATAAGAAGAGTTGGGGGAGGAACGGGAGGAGGGGGGCGGGGGGGGGGGGGCTAAGTGTTTCGCGTTTGGCGTTCTCCGACCTTACAAGTTTAGAGTTTAGTCATGAACAATATTTCGCATTCTGACATTAATTTTCGATGTTCGCGCCACCCAAATGTGCCAGCGGTCATCTTGCAGACGCCTCGAGTCTGCGCAAAGTGCTATATGCTGGCAAGGTCTTGAATTGGTGCGAGAGAAAGAGGGGAAGACGTGTATGAAACATTGGCATCGCCAGAATTGTCATTTTCTTCTGCTCGACGATAAAACGGGGAAGTTTGGCGTTTTTTCATTAACTTTTGTATTTGTTGTTGATTGTTATTTCTTCGTCTTACATTCACAGTTAACAAAAGGTCAGTTGGTTGAACTTTGCGCGTGTCTTGTTTTGTTATAGAAATACGCGTTCTGATTCTGTTTTCGAGTTTTTCTTGTTCCTGTTTGTTTGAACGCGGGCGGTCACACTTGGTTTTGGGTTTCTTACCACTAGAATGGTCAAAGCAGTAACATGAATAGCGAGCAGTCCAGTTTTTATGTTCTGTTAAAAAAAAAAACAAAAAAAAAAAACGCCCGTGAGAGTCAAACCCACGACCGCTGTATTTTCAGCTTGGTATTCTGACCATCTGAGTTAAACGAGTCAGGTACTTAGCTGTCCATGAATATGTAACACACACACACACACACACACACACACACACACACACACCACACACACACACACCACACACACACACACACACACACACACACACACACACACACACACACACACACACACACACCTCACACACACACACACTCACAGAAACACAGTCACGGACACACACACAAAACACACAGATACGGTCACGGACACACACACACACAGACGGTCACGGACACACACACACACACACACACACACACACACACACACACACACCCCACACACCACACCACACCACACACACAACACCACACACACACACACACACACACACACACATCACACGGACACACACACACACACCACACACACTCACAGACACAGACACGGTCACGGACACACACACACACACACACACACCACACACACACACACACACACACACACACACACACACACATACACACACTCACACACACACACACACACACACACTCACACACACACACACACACACACACACACACACACACACACACACAACACACACACACACACACACACACACACATCCTGTGTCTTGTTGGCTCACTGTTACAACACACACACACGGACACACACATATGGAAACACATACACACAAACGGACACACACATACACACACACACACCATGCACTACACACACGCACCCGCCGCGCACACACACACACACACACACACACACACACCACACACACACAACACACAAGCTCCCCGCAGGAAGAAAACAAGAGAAATGTCTTTCGTGGATGTGAACAAGCTACTTGTTTGATCAAAACATAACTGGTTTAAATGACTGCTGCCTTCACCATAAAAAAAAAAAAAAAAAAAATCACACAGAAAAGATGGCCGCTACCTAATTTCATATGCACTGTTAACTACCTTAGTGAACAAAACGTTGTAAGGACTACCGACAAAAAGATCACAGTAAAATACAGGCACACACTCACATAGACGCTTATCTCTCTGAATATGTGTTGCCAGCCCTATTGGCTCAAACCAGTTGTATCGAAAATTCTGATTTGTAAGTGCCACTCGTACCGAGACGAACCGGATCTGACAGAGAAAGAGATTAATATACGAGTCTTGTATCTGTCTGCCTGCCTGTCTATCTGTCTGTCTGTCTGTCTGCCTGCCTGTCTATCTGTCTCTGTCTCTGTCTCTGTCTCTCTTTCTCGCTCTGTAATGCTAACTTTCTTTTTACTTTCATTGTAATGATATTTTACATCATACTTTTCCTGATGTATCTTCCTGACTCTGAACTTGTAACTGTGAAGAAATGTATGTATAGATTAGCAACGGCAAGTTTTAATAAAAAGCTTTTAGTCAATAACTTTTACCGTTGGAAAATAAAGCACCACTGTCATTGTCATTGTCATTCGCTGTCTCTCTCCCCTCCCCTCTTATTATCTGTCTGTCTAGTTAGCCATCTTTTTTATATATCTGTTTGTCTATCTTCCTATCTGTCTGTCTGTCTCTCTCTCTATATATATATGTCTGTATCTATCTGTCTGCCTGTCTATCTGCCTATTTGTATTCATGTCTTTTTTCACTATTGATATACCATGTGAACGTAATGCTGCTGTCTATCTATCTGTCTATCTGTCTGCTGTCTATCTGTCTATAGATCTATATCCGTCTGCACACACACACACACACGCACGCACGCAAGCACGCACACACACACACACACACACAGGAGAGAGAGACAGAGACAGACAGACAGACACACATACACACACACACACACACACACACACTCACATTCACACACACACACACACTAACACGCGCGCGCACACACACACACACACACACACACACACACAGAGAGAGAGAGAGAGAGAGAGAGAGAGAGAGAGAGAGAGAGAGAGAGAGAGAGAGAGAGAGAGAGAGAGAGAGAGAGTCTCGTTCGTCACTCCTGGCGTGACGTTTGACGTTTCTCCCACGGGTTTAATTTACTGGAACAATTTCTACGTGATTGATTTTATATATCCGAACAAACAACGTTCACAATGACCCACCTAAACACGCTAGTGTTCAGATATAGGCATGGAAAGTGCCTGGGAGAAGAGAAAATACTGGCAAAGTCAGAGAGAGAGAGAGGGAGGGAGAGAGGGAGGGAGGGGGAGGAAGGGGCGAACGAAAATAAAGTTTACGGGAACTAGCATATTTGTCGTTGCTAATATATTTATCAAAACAAAGCAAAAAGGACGAAATTGAAAGAAAGTAGGACACTCTGTGTTTGCAAGTGTGTGTGTGTGTGTGTGTGTTGTGTGTGTGTGTGTGTGTGTGTGTGGTGTGTGTGTGTGTGTGTGTGTGGTGTGTGTGTGTGTGTGAGAGAGAGAGAGAGAGAGAGAGAGAGAGAGAGAGAGAGAGAGAGAGAGAGAGAGAGAGTGCGCGCACGTGCTGTTTGTCTCTGTACCTCTCTTTTCGATCTTTTCATCCTCTTTATCTCTTTCTCTGTACTCATGACAATGTAGGCGCATGCATGCGTACCTGTGCATGTGCGCCCGTGTTTACGCGCGCGTGTGAGTGTATGCCCAAAGAAAATTGTAAGGATTTGGGCGATGTATCACAGAAGTAGGGAACACGTTTAGAAATCTTTCAACACAAAAGGTAAAGTTTGTCCCCAAACAGTTGAGGTTGTTAGGGAATAGGTTGTCCCATAACCGTGAGGTCGTTGAAGAGTGAGGTGGTAGCGATGTTAACGTTTCTCGGGGCCAGCGTAAAGAGGGCGATACCCATCTTTTCTAACTGGCCGTTTTACCTTTCCTAACTTCGAAGAAAGCCAAGTACTCATTTAGAGATGGGTAGACTGTTGGCTCACACGCCAGGATATGTTATGATAGTAAGCGTAGAGTACAGCCCTGTCATAGCGAGCCTCTGTAGCTCAGTTGGTTTGAGCGTCAGATTCACGTGCTAATGGTTGTGGGTTCGAATCCCGTGGTGCGCTAAATTAAAAGTGGTCATGTGACTGTCCCATCTTAACATCATTGTTGTTCCGGTGGTGTCAGTATAGGATTAGATAAGCCCCCCCCCCCCCCTTCCTGCACTTCTCTGGGATGGTTATCCCCGTCGTCCATATCACCTGAGGTGAGTGTCTACGTAAAAACTGAACCAAACCAAACCAATCCAACCAGCCCTGTCACGCAGTCTCAGTGGAACTCCGTAGCATCATGTTATCATCGTCATCGACATCATCATCACCGCATCGTAAATAAAAGAAAATTAAAAAAAAAAAAAGCCAGCTTTTGTGGCGATTAAGGTGGGGTAGAAAATGGAACGAAAACAGAAAAAAAAAAGAAAAAAAAAAGGTGAGCGCAAAGGTAATCTCCCAGAGTGCAATGATCCTTAAAAAACCTTAGGCGCACCGTAAGCTGTTAGCCTGTTTGTGCTTTGTTGACTTAGTGGTGGTGATGGTTGTATGTGATACGCTTGTATAAGTTTAGGAATAAATCTTGTTTAAATCAAGCGGTTTACTCTGTCGAGAACCACACCCAGAGCTTTCTCATAAAAGAAATGGGAAAGCTACCTTTCACATCGAGCCACAGCTTGTAATATCAGTGCCAGGAGGCGAAATATCTTTTGCGGAATGAACTCTATAGCGCTGCTTTCTTTTCAGCTTATTCGTCCTTACAATCTTGATTTAGATGTTGTTGTGACTGTCCAGCCGACGTTTGTTATCGTTGTTGTAAATGTTTGTATAACACTCTTATTTCAAGTTTTCTTGCAGTGTATTCGCTGTTACTGAATTTGCAAATCTGAAGGGAAAGAACCTTGGTTGCAAGGGGAGAAAACAATGGAAAAGTTTGTATCAGTCATATCGAAACAGCGTTCAAGATGTTGTTACACTGGATTTCAGCATAGTACATTCACCGTGAGGCGACGATCGTACTGCGATACGGATTGTCACCCGGTACAGAATGTTACCAGTTGACAGTGCGTACCGTCGTGACGTTTTGTACCAGGGTGATATCCTGTACCCCAACGTCACGGCACAGAGTGTCACTCCGGTACCAGGGTGGTATTTTGTACCAGCAGGTCACCTGTGTTATGTCTACTGTGAAACAAATTGTCGTCATTTGTGAACGTACGGTTTTGGGTCTGGTTTGACTGGTTCCCTTGTATTCTGTGATCTAGGTGTTACAAGGTGGAGGAGGAAAGATGAGTACACCTGAATGATGGTCAGCGACGGATTTGGATACAGCATCTCGAAAAACTCATCGTTACTTTGCCTGCGCATGGCGTTGGCGATCATGGCCTCACACGAATTTATCGCCTGTCGCTGCAAGTACATCTCCCACCTCTCTGTCTTCTGCCACCCTGCAAGTCCGTCCAATATTTTCTCCATGGGTCTATCGGGTGTTCTCTTTCCCTCCAGCTTTCCTGTTGTGACCAGGTGCTGTAATTTCCCCTTTCCTCATAAAATGGCTTACAAATGTTGCTTGTTTATCTTCTTTATTAATTATCTTGTGCCTGCCTGCTTCAAGACTGTCTTGTTTGTTTTCTTTGCTGTCCATGGAACTCTCAACATTCTTCGTAGGAACTACATTTCAGTTGCCTCCATTTTATTCTGACTTTGCGTATTGACGTCCACGCCTCAAACGTACATATCCGTCATATAACATTAAGACTCCTCCTGAAGCTTCGAAAATTCGAAATCAAGAACATTTTATGGCCAGAAACGTTGCAAGGTTAATATAGGTACACATAGGCCTGTCTGTCAGATCATTGTCCCAGCAGATGGTAGGCATCATTTTGGGCGTGCTGTGGGGGGTTAGAGCTGCCGTTTCTTTTCTTTTTTTTCTTTTTAAAACGTTAAAGAGTCATCGAAATCGGAGAGGTTACCTCTGTGCTCATCTTTTTTTCCTGTCCCATTTTCTACGCCACCTTAATGGCCACAGAAGCTGGCACAGTTTTTACAAGCGATGATGATGATGTCGATGAGGATGATAATCATGATGCTATGGAGTTCCATCTAGGATTGAGACTTCGTGACAGGACTGTACTCCACGCTTACTATCAAAACGTATCCTGGCGTCAGCAGCCAGGCCCGAGAGATACAGACACCTGCGGTGCTGGTCAGAAGATTTTATAAAAATATGCAACATTCTCAGTTTCACATACGTGAAGTGGATGAGACTCGACCGTGTGTCCCAGTCTTCCCAATGAGCCCATATCACGCCCAACTCTGGTAGTAGCTGGTTAGAGCCGAAAAATCCCATAATGATTTTTTTTGAGGGACTGATGGGGATTCGAACCCACAACCTTCCAGTCGGTAATCCATTGCGCTAACCACAACACCACGGCGACTGGTGGTAGAGCTGCCGTTTCTTTTCTGGTGTGCTTTGATGATAGTTTTGATTGCATCATAGGCCACGGGAGTTGTTGGTCTGCTTCTTCTGGTTTGTTTCGTTAGTAAACTTGTCTGCTCTTCTTATGTTGTCTGTGATGCACAGTGTGCAGGTACCTACTGAAGTACTACCTTCTGTACAACAGAACTGAGGTCAGCGAAGGCTGTGGTGAGGTGTTTAGCTCCTTGGTACGGGAGTCTCTGAGTGTTAGGAGCACTGACAGGGCATCTGTCAGCAGTAACACTTTGCCAATATTGACTCTTTCTGGCTGCTTCACCTTGTACACACACACACATCTCTCTCTCTGTCTCTCCCTCTCTCTCTTTCTCTCCCTCATTCTCTCTCTTTCTCTCTCTCTCTGTCCTCTCTCTCTTTTTCTCTCTCTTTGCTCTCTGTCTGTCTGTCTGTCTCTGTCTGTCTATCTCTCTCTCTCACATGCACACTCACATACACACACACACTAACTCACACAGATACTCAGACTCACCCCCCCCACACACACACACGCACACACACATACACACACACACACATTACTCACTCACTCACTCACTCACACACACACCGACAACACACCACAACACACACACACAACACACACACACACACACACACACACACACTTACACACACACACTAACACACACACTCTGACATACACACACCACACACACACACACACACACACACACTTACACACACACACACACACTTACACACACACACACACACACATTACACACACACACACACACTTACGCACACACACACCACACATTTACACACACACACACTTACACACACACACACACACACACACACACACACACACTTACACACACACACCCACACACTTACACACACACACCACACACACTTACACACACACAACACACACACTTACACACACACACACTTACACACCACACACACACACACACACACCACACACACACACACACACACACACACACACACACACACCACACACACAGAATGACCAGTTATACCTGACCCCAATCCATATACATTCACACTGTTTGTTCCACAGTGGAATCGATACGTGACCTAAAGATACACAATATCAACCAGCCATCGGGTGACATTCTGTACTCAGGTGACATCGATACCCGCAACAGACCCGACCCGACCCGAACAGGCTAGGATAAGTGTGTGCTACAAAATGGCTTTCAACTGAATGGAGGCGCTCATCTGATGAAGAAATTGGACTTTCCTATAACCCGACTTGTCCGCTATCTCTGCCAGATCAACCGGCAGTTGTGTCTTTGTGTGACTTCATGTGACGAGCCATTAGGAAAAATAAATCATTCGTGAATTGTATCGAACGAACGATCGAAGCTACAAGTGGCACCGGTACCAACACGTACTGAATTTGCCAGAGAAGGAGGGAAGAAAAAAAATGAAGAAAAAAAAATTAAGGGGAGGGGAGAGGGAGAGGAGCGTGAGTGGAGGGGGGGGGAGGGAAGGTGTGTTTTGAAATATTTCATACTTTGAAAGTAGAGGTATTTCATGTTTTGATCATATGTATATATATATATATATATTTTGAAAGTATGGCAGAGATTGGTCAAGAGGGATTCTTTGTAATAAGACAATACCATAATCGCTCCACCCAAACCTGCCAGCACTCATCGGGGCACACTCTTTGTACCTGCGCAAAACCATATGCGCTGGCAAGGTCTCGAAATGGGGTATGGGAGGGGGGGAATGCTTAGGGACGTGTAACACTAAGCCGACATCACCAGAATGACCGGAACATTAAGATGGGTAGCG
>JAPXFY010000025.1:42038314-42065814 GCA_030674185.1 Monoplex corrugatus | reverse complement strand
AGCTGTTTTCGTGTTCTCCTACACCCCCCCCCCGCCCCCGTATGGTCAAGAACACGCAAACACACAAGCACGCGCCCGCACACACACGCGCCACCACACACACGCGCCCGCACCCGCACCACACACACACACACACACACACACACACACACACACACACACACACACACACACACACACAAACACGCTCTCTCTCTCACACACACATACACACACACACACACACACACACACACACACACTCTCTCTCTCTCTCTCTCTGTCTCTGTCTCACACACACACACACACACACACACACACACACACACATACACACACACACACACACACACGCACAACACATACACACACAAGCACAAATACACACACATTTTTCCTACAAACCACTCAGCCCCCTCTCCTCTCTCGATACGTTTACACACACACACACACACACACACACACACTCTCTCTCCTCCCTTTCCCTTGCCGTTCCTCCTCCATCCAGCCTTCGCTCCTCCCACCCCCACTCGATTCCTTCCTTCTGTCGTGGCAAAACTCCAATCACGGAAGTGTGTCGTTCATAAAGCGAAGGTGTTGGACTATTTCATGTGGTGGTGTCTATGGTCCTTCTGTGGGACTACCAGTTATCCAGTAAGGCACTGAGGACAGACCGTCAACTTGTGTATATGTATGTATTGGAATTCTGTCTTATTTGGAAAACATCTCCCATCCACCCCCCCTCCCCCTTGGGTATGCTGGAGGCTCTTTCAGTATAAACAGCTTGTCTCCACCGTCTGGAAATTCTGTGCCAGAGATTTCCTGTTTTCCGTCACTCTCTTTGTTTCATCTTTGCTCCTTTGCTTAATTTTTTTAAAACTTGTTTTTCATTCGTTTTTGCTGTGTATAATCTCTTCCTCTCATTTTCTGCCTTGTTGGTCCATTCATCTACATGTGCTCTATAAAGTCTAACAACATACATACTTTCAATTAAGATTGGTAAGTGGGTACATGTACTGACTGCTTTGTTTGCTCTTGGGAAATGTGATTTGCAGAAGCAGTTTTAGGTAGTTTAGTCCAGTTTTTGTATATGTGTTTTCGTGTACTTAGCTATATTTACATATTTGTATCACATATGCATATATATGTATTTATGATATAGACATATATTTTTTTCAGTTGTTAACCCCCTGGTGATAAATTGGGTGGAATGGTCAACGTTATTTGTATGTTATTTATGGTGTGATAATATTCACAAGATTTCCCCAAACATATGATTGAAAATTGTCTTTGTATGTCACACCCTTCACCAGAGGCGATGGTCTAAATGAACACCATCGAAAGTCTGAAATCAGATATCTGAAGTCAGTCTTAATCTCTCTATTTGTGTCTTTGTGTACCTGTCATTTCTCTCTCTCTCTCTCTCCCTCTCTCTCCCCTCCTCCTCTCTCTCTCCCCCTCTATCTCTCTGTCTGTGTCTCTGTCATTATATGAGGCATACAAATCATGTCTATCAATTGATATACCTTTTTATTGTGTGACTTACCGATGACTATTCTTGTTCATTTTTCCTTTCAAAATTGAGATATTGTATGAAATGTGCGTGAGTCCTGTCACCTCGCCACCCCCACCATCCGATTCGTGGTTTGAGACCTATGTATTGTAAAACATTCTGAGTTCTGAGCTTTCTGTCTCTCTCTCTGTGTCTGTATCTGTCTCTGTTTCCCTGTCTCTCTCTGTCTCCGTCTGTTTCTCTCTCTCTCTGTCTCTCCCCCGTCATTTTATGTAGTGTGTACTCTCCTTTTCAATCTGTCTTGCCTGTTTTTCTTATCTGATTGTTGCTAGTTTGCGTAGGGTTAGATTCTGCCTCAGCACCTTTGTCGGGTGGGATGTTCTGTTGTCAGGTGTGCTCACTCTTTGGCTGGTAGTTTACAGCTTGTGTTTGCCAGCGGTCAGTCGGCTACTTGTCGGTAGAGGGGATGTCGTTTGTGGCCACCATCTCTGTTGCGTGATTGCCCCCCTGTTGAGTGATTGCCCCTTGTTGAGTGATTGCCCTTGATTTATTGCCAATTGTTGAGTGGTTGCCCCTTTGAATTTCCCAAGCTTCGTGATTTTTCCCATCTTCCTTAAAGAAACAAAACAAAACAAATAGGCCTACTCAAAACAAAACAAAACAACAAAACAAAAAATAAAAACCCAAACAACCAACCAACCAACCAAACAAATCGGACAACTTAAAACACAGGCACACTTCCCTCTCCAACCGATATGAAATATCTCCACCACCACCCCTGCATGGACAAGAGAAATTAAATAAAGGGAAGTTATTTATAATCGAGACAACAGACGGAGCCAGCCAGCAATAGCTGTGGTTAAAAAAAGCTGGAATGGGTCAAAATTTGGTCAACTAATGCCCTTCCATATTTCGTGCCTTTAACATCTAATTTTCAGTTTCCTAAAATTTTATCCTATCTTATGTCTGAGAGCACCCGGAAAAGCAATTCGTTATTCAACCTTTTTTTTCCACAAGATTTTATGTGCATAATTTCCCTTGTTAAAAATACATTTACAACACAGTTCAAACGTTTCTAAAAAGAAGTGTATAACAGAAATAAATTAATTCCGTGTTTTGCATATTAATGTATCAACTTTGAAATTTAGGTAACTTGAAGTTTAAGGTGACTTGAAAAACTCAAAATGAACATTTTGCTCAGTCCCCCTTTCCCCTTAAGGTCACAGTCTGTGTATAGCTACCATGGAAGTTTGCAGAGTTAATATTGGCCTGAAGACCAGAGAGCATGCTCTGTGCTTGGCTGGGGGGGGGGGGGGCTGGGGGAGTAGGGATGGCGGGGTTGAGAGGGGTGGGGGTGTACGGGAGACAACAATAGGTGAAGACTGGCCGCCGTCGTGAATGAAGAGATTTTTCTCTGTCATTTTGTGAAAGAGGATTTTGTACGGCAGGGAATGGATTAGGAAGAGGACAAGATTGTATATGCATCGACCCTTAGGTAATAAATAGACGGTGTCACTCGAGTGTTGGCCCCGCGAATAAATCGTCCACCTTGGAGGTGAGAGAAACCATGGCTCCGTGGTTTAAATACCGGTGAAACAAAGACTGGAGGAGGGGATGGGGAGCAGACAGACAGACAGAGAGAGAGAGAAGAGAGAGAGAGAGAGGAGAGAGAGAGAGAGAGAGAGAGAGAGAGAGAGAGAATAAAAAACGATGGACTGACAGTATTGCGAAAAGGACATAGAAACCATTTTCAGAGACCCCAGGCTTTTGCATATAGCTGACAGTTGGAGAAATCTGGTGAATAGTTCTTTATTATAAAGAGCAGCGCCCCATTGACCGTTCACGGAGTTAAGGAAGAGAAAGAAGAAGAAGGAGAAGAAGAAGGAGAAGAAGAAGAAGAAAAAAGAAGAAGAAAGAAGGAGAAAAGAAGAAGAAAAAAGAAGAAGAAGAAGAAGACAAGAGAAGAAGAAGAAGAAAGAAGAAAACGAAGAAAGAGAAGAAGAACAAGAACATGACGACTAGTCTTTCGGATGAGAAGATAATTGAGATCCTGCGTGCAACATGAACTTAGTGCACATAAACGAATCCATGGCGGCAAAAGAGTTGTCCCCCGCAAAAGTTCAGAGTTTAAAGTTCGGAATTTGTTCACATTCGGACAATTCGAAATGCACCACCCAAGCGTGTCATTGATTATCTTGAAGACTGAACCTTCGCAAAACCGTAGGTATTGGTGATATCATGAAGTGGGGGATGTATGAGAAAGGAATAGGGCGTTGGAAATGCTAAGCTGACACCATGAGAACGATTGGATCATTGATCGCCAGCGAACAGGCCTAGATATTAAGTTAGCAAGAAACACAACGAGGATGCGGATGGGACTCGGAGCACCAGTGCCCCGCCACTCTCCGGACAATCACCTCCCAAGCTCCCGACGCCAATCGACAGTCATTTCATTAAGCAAAAGGTGGCTATCCATGCGTTACATGACCCATTCGAACCCAGTCATCAGTTACCTTGTTTACACACCGAATGGCAAGGTGGGGAGATGACAAACCCCAGGACACAGCCACACAACGTGCACCAACCAGGTCCAGTGCAGCCTGCTATTATACCCCAGGTTGGGATTGAACTCAAGATATCAAGGCTATAACGTTTCAAAATATACACAAATACTTAAAAAGAAAAGAAAATTAAGTACACATATCAATGCATTCACCCACACAATCTGAGAAGACGCCCCTGGCGTTGACCACTCCGTCCAATTTATATCTCAGGGGACTTAAAAATACAAATACAATACAGACTTAAACGTAACTAAAGACAATAAAAGATAAATAAAACAGGCCTAAGTTACCTAAAATTGCTTCCACTTATCTCATGTCCCTACAGTCAACAACGCACTTAATACATCTACCCAACTATCACTCCAAAGAAAAAGTACGTAAGACTTTATGGAACACATACAGATGAATGGACCAGCAAGGCAGAAAATGATAGGAAGAAATGACAGAAAGCAAAGGATGAAGAGAGAAACAAAGAGAATGACAGAAAAAGAGGAAACTTCTAACACAGAATTTCCAGAAGGTGAGGATACTATTTATATTGAAAGAGCCCCCAGCATCCCCACGGGGGAACCATCACACATAAATACTTCGTGTACACGTATTGTGGATGGTGTGCGTCTGAAGAGTCCTGGACACACCATGTCTGTACATGTACATCCTTCTTTACCCGCTTCACTGCCGTCCTCTTGGTATGGTGATTTGATTTACTGAAGCTTGTGACTGTTAAATAAGTTTACCCAGTTGTTGTCGGGTTTGGCAGGAAGGGGGCTGGATTCGATTTAAGAGTTTCCCTGTGTGTGTGTGTGTGTGTGTGTGTGTGTGGGGTGTGTGTGTGTGTGTGTGTGTGTGTGTGTGTGTGTGTGTGTGTGTGTGTTTGTGTGCTGCGTTTTGTGCGTGCGTGTGCGTGTGTGTGTATGTGTGTGTATACATATTTATACAAATTTGTAATGTGTGTGTGTGTGTGTGTGTGTGTGTGTGTGTGTGTGTGTGTGTGTGTGTGTGTGTGTGTATACACATACATATCTATGGATTCCTATTTCATTGTTATCATATTTATGATATAAATACATTAGCTACTATTACAACTATTGTTATGTTGTGTTGTTACTGTTGTTGTTAGGAGTCGATATGTATTTGCTTTCTCTTTTTTCTCTGCTTTCTCTCCTCTCGCCTTTCCCACTCTACTTTCTTTCCTTCCCTCCTTCTCCCGCTGTTTCTCTAACTGTTTCTTTCTTCTCGTCTGTCTGTCTGTCTCTTCTTTACTCCGCTTCACTGCCGTCCTCTTGTCTGTCATTTGTCTTCTGTCTCAGTCTGCTGTCTCTGTCTCTCTCCGTTGTTGTCGTTGTCTGCTCTCTCGTCTCTGGTTTCTCCTCTCTTTTGTTGTCTCTCTCTCTCTGTGTTGTTGTCTCTGTCTGTTCTGTCTGTCTGTTGTCTGTCTTGTTGTTTGTGTCGTCTGTTCGTCTCTCTCTGTCTCTCTTCGTCTTCTTTTTACTCTTGTCTGTTTGTTGTCTTGTTCGTCTCTTTGTCTCTCTCGTCTTGTCTGCTCTGCTGTCGTGTCTCCTCTTCTGGTTCCTATCTTCTTGTCTTCTTCTCTCTGTCTTGTCTCCTATTCCACTCCTCTTCTCAGTCATCTGTTTGTCTGTCTCTGTCTCTTTTGTCTGACCGTCTGTCTGTCTCTCTCGCCTTATTCCTAAGCCGTTCTTTTGTATGATGTATAAAGCTTCACCGTTCCTCTCTGTGTCTGTTGCTTCTTCTCTGTTCTCTCTTTTCTCTCTGTCTTTCTCTCTCTCTCTCTGTCTCTCTCTGTCCTTTTGTCTTCTCTTACTTCCGTCTGTTCTGTTCCTTCCCTTGTTCTAGTCTAACGTTCTGTTTGTATAGATAAGAGCTTACCGTTCCTTGTGGAACGGGTGTATGGCGTGCTTATTGATATACTAATAACGACCAGATTACGAGCGTATGTAGGGGAAACAGCAGCGATGAAGACTGGGACGCGGATCGTGTATAGAGAGATTACTCGGTAATTTTGTGAAGTGAATGGGTTAGAAAAAAAGAGAGAAGACTGTATGCAACGACTCTTTGATAGCATCAAATGTCTTACGAAGTTTTGGCATATGAATAGTGCGAGGTGTGGGAATTTATCTTTAGTAGTCAAGTGGGTAAATGTTGAGATTCCAGTCGGAAGGTTCTGAGTTCGATCAGCCTAGACATGTCCGCCTAGTGGGTGAAGGTGGAGATTTTTCGGATCTCCCAGGTCAAGATGTATGTGTACCCGCCAAAGTGCCTGCCACCTCTCCTTTGTGTATATACACATGCAGAATATCAAACAGTCTCAGACGTTAAAGATCTGGTCAGTCACGTCAGTAACTTTTTTTTATGGAAACCCGAAATCATCAAAGATGTGCACCTATCAAACATGCAGATTTTGCAGTCACATAGTGGACTGAGATTTGTCTCCCAAAGCGCAACTCCAGCACCATTATTTGCTTTCATTCTTCTTCCTTCCATCAATCCGTCCTGCTCTCTCTGTCTCCTTTCTTCCGTCTGTCTTTCCTCTCTCTATTTCCTTTCTTCATCTGTCCTTCCTCTCTCTCTCTATTTCCTTTCTTCCATCTGTCCCTCCTGTCTCTGTCTCCTTTCTTCCATCTGTCCCTCCTGTCTCTGTCTCCTTTCTTCCATCTGTCCCTCCTGTCTCTGTCTCCTTTCTTCCATCTGTCCCTCCTGTCTCTGTCTCCTTTCTTCCATCTGTCCCTCCTGTCTCTGTCTCCTTTCTTCCATCTGTCCCTCCTGTCTCTGTCTCCTTTCTTCCATCTGTTCCTCCTCTTTCTGTCTCCTTTCTTCCATTTGTCCCTGTTCTTCTCTCTCTCCTTCCATCCGACCGTTCTCTTTCTTTCTTTCCACGAATCTCTCCTCTTGCCTGTGTATCCCTCTTCCTCCTCTCATTCTTCTTTTATCAACCCCTCCTCCCCCCGCACTCTCTTCCTTCCATCAATTCCTCATCCACTCTCTCCTTCCTTCCTTCAATTCTTCATCCACTCTTTCCTTCCATCAATCCCTCATCCGTTCTCTCCTTCCTTCCATCAATCCATCATCCATCCTCTCCTTCCTTCCATCAGTTCCTCATCCATTCTCTCCTTCCTTCCATCAATACCTTATCCACTCCCTCCCTCCATCAATCCCTCATCCATTCTGTCCTTCCTTCCATCAATCCCTCATCCATTCTCTCCTTTCTTCCATCAATCCCTCATCCATTCCTTCCTTCCTTCCATTAATTCCTCATCCATTCTCTCCTTCCTTCCATCAATCCCTCATCCATTCTGTCCTTCCTTCCATTAATCCCTCATCCATTCTCTCCTTTCTTCCATCAATCCCTCATCCATTCTGTCCTTCCTTCCATTAATTCCTCATCCATTCTCTCCTTTCTTCCATTAATTCCTCATCCATTCTGTCCTTCCTTCCATTAATTCCTCATCCATTCTGTCCTTTCTTCCATCAATCCCTCATCCATTCTGTCCTTTCTTCCATCAATCCCTCATCCATTCTGTCCTTTCTTCCATTAATTCCTCATCCATTCTGTCCTTTCTTCCATCAATCCCTCATCCATTCTGTCCTTCCTTCCATCAATCCCTCATCCATTCTGTCCTTTCTTCCATTAATTCCTCATCCATTCTGTCCTTTCTTCCATTAATCCCTCATCCATTCTGTCCTTCCTTCCATTAATTCCTCATTCATTCTGTCCTTTCTCCATCAATCCCTCATCCATTCTGTCCTTCCTTATATCAATCCCTCATCCATTCTGTCCTTTCTTCCATTAATTCCTCATCCATTCTCTCCTTTCTTCCATCAATCCCTCATCCATTCTGTCCTTCCTTCCATCAATCCCTCATCCATTCTGTCCTTCCTTCCATCAATCCCTCATCCATTCTGTCCTTCCTTCCATCAATCCCTCATCCATTCTGTCCTTCCTTCCATTACTTCCTCATCCATTCTCTCCTTTCTTCCATCAATCCCTCATCCATTCTGTCCTTCCTTCCATCAATCCCTCATCCATTCTGTCCTTTCTTCCATTAATTCCTCATCCATTCTCTCCTTTCCTCCATCAATCCCTCATCCATTCTGTCCTTCCTTCCATCAATCCCTCATCCATTCTCTCCTTCCTTCCATCAATCCCTCATCCATTCTGTCCTTCCTTCCATCAATCCCTCATCCATTCTGTCCTTCCTTCCATTAATTCCTCATCCATTCTGTCCTTCCTTCCATTAATTTCTCATCCATTCTCTCCTTTCTTCCATCAATCCCTCATCCATTCTGTCCTTCCTTCCATCAATCCCTCATCCATTCTCTCCTTCCTTCCATCAATGCCTCATCCATTCTGTCCTTCCTTCCATTACTTCCTCATCCATTCTCTCCTTTCTTCCATCAATCCCTCATCCATTCTGTCCTTCCTTCCATCAATCCCTCATCCATTCTCTCCTTTCTTCCATTAATTCCTCATCCATTCTCTCCTTTCTTCCATCAATCCCTCATCCATTCTGTCCTTCCTTCCATTAATTCCTCATCCATTCTCTCCTTTCTTCCATCAATCCCTCATCCATTCTATCCTTCCTTCCATCAATCCCTCATCCATTCTGTCCTTCCTTCCATTAATTCCTCATCCATTCTCTCCTTCCTTCCATCAATCCCTCATCCATTCTGTCCTTCCATTAATTCCTCATCCATTCTCTCCTTTCTTCCATCAATCCCTCATCCATTCTGTCCTTCCATTAATTCTTCATCTATTCTCTCCTTTCTTCCATCAATCCCTCATCCATTCTGTCCTTTCATTAATTCCTCATCCATTCTCTCCTTTCTTCCATCAATCCCTCATCCATTCTCTCCTTTCTTCCATCAATCCCTCATCCATTCTCTCCTTCAATCAATCCATCATCCACTCTCTCTTTCCTTCCATCAATCCATCATCAACTCTTTCCTTCCTTCCATCAATCCCTCATTCATTCTCTCCTTCCTTCCCTCAATCCATCATCCACTCTCTCCTTCCTTCCATCAATCCTTCATCCACTCTCTCCTTCAATCAATCCTTCATCCATTCAGTCCTTCAATCAATCCTTCATCCACTCTCTCCTTCCTTCCATCAATCCCTCATCCATTCTCTCCTTCAATCAATCCTTCATGCACCCTCTCCTTCCTTCCATCAATCCCTCATCCATTTTCTTCTTCCATCAGTCCCTCATCCACTCTCTCCTTTCATCATTCCTTCATCCACTCTCACCTTCCTTCCATCAATCCCTCATTCTCTCTCTCCTTACATCAATCCCTCACCCACTCTCACCTTCCTTCCATCAATCCCTCATTCTCTCTCTCCTTACATCAATCCCTCACCCACTCTCACCTTCCTTCCATCATCCCTCATTCTCTCTCTCCTTTCATCAATCCCTCATCCACTCTCACCTTCCTTCCATCAATCCCTCATTCTCTCTCTCCTTACATCAATCCCTCACCCACTCTCTCCTTTCATCAATCCCTCATCCACTCTCTCCTTCCTTCCATCAATCCCTCATTCTCTCTCTCCTTCCATCAATCCCTCATCCACTCTCTCCTTTCATCAATCCCTCGTCCACTCTCTCCTTCCTTCCATCAATCCCTCATCCTCTCTCTTCTTACATCAATCCCTCACCCACTCTCTCCTTTCATCAATCCCTCATCCACTCTCTCCTTCCTTCCATCAATCTCTCATTCTCTCTCTCCTTCCATCAATCCCTCATCCACTCTGTCCTTTCATCAATCCCTCGTCCACTCTCTCCTTCCATCAATCCCTCATCCACTCTCTCCTTCCATCAATCCCTCATCCACTCTCTCCTTTCTTCCATTACTCGCTTATTTACCTCTTCTTCCCTTCATCTCTCATCCACTCTCTCCTTCCTTCCATCAATTCTTTTTCTTTCTTTCCATCAACCCCTTCTCATCTCTCCTTCCTTCTATCAATCCGTCCTCATCTCAGCTTCCTTCCACTAGTCCCTCTCTCCCTCTTTCTCGCTCCTTCTATCAATCCCTCCTTTTCTCTCTTCTTCTGTCAGTCAATCTCTTCTCCAGTCTCATCTTAACGTCTGTCTCTCTCAGTAGTCTACCGAGGTGGATAAATGTCTTTCTCTATCTGTCCTATGGGTATACAGCCTGTGAGTCCACTGAGGTGGATAAATGTCTTTCTCTATCTGTCCTATGGGTATACAGCCTGTGAGTCCACTGAGGTGGATAAATGTCTTTCTCTATCTGTCCTATGGGTATACAGTCTGTGAGTCGGATTCGTCTGAGTGTCACAGCATGGGGCATTCTGTGGTAATGGGGGCAATAAAATCGAGACCTGTATACTCTTCCATTGCGATCTGAACTTTCCTTTTCTTTAAACCAAGGTCACATTAGCTTAAGAAAGAAAAACGTAGCGGCTGGAATTTACAATGCAACGCGATTCAGTGTAATAAATTCAGTGTGATAAATACAGTGCAATACAACAAATCACAACGCAACTCAACGTAAGACAAGCCAAGCCAAGCCAAGACAAGACAACGGAATGTGACTTTACTGACTATTCAGAAAAAAGATGAAGAAGAAGAAAAAAAAAACAAAAAAAACAACCTTCTTTCGTTGCGATGTCTTAAATTTCATTCTCGGACATCAAAACCAGGCGTAACCAAATCTCAAGTCATTTACATCTAAAAAACTGATCGGATTTCGTACAGTCGAGTTTTAACGCGAAATTGCTTTTCAGGTGGGCCTGAGCTATTTGAATATCAAAACGTGTTTAGTCCTCGCCCCGTTATCCAGTCGAATCTTAAACATTTGCATTTTAGATATGACCACACACGAGGTCTTGAAGATTCGCAATGGATTGAGTTTCAGACATTTGAATTGCAGAAGGAACTACAAATCTTTATTCACGCATTTTTGGATGTGTGCTATTATTACTAATCTGTGCGTCAGTGCGTGGTACTATGTGAAACAGTGAACTTGTATAAAACTCATATATGTGTGTTTGCGTAAAGATCTCGTTTACGCGCGCGGCATGCATCTGCCTGCGCGTGTTGTTTTCGCTTTCTGTCATGGTACGGTCTGTGTTTACATCCTAGTGTAAGTTAAACTAAACCAAGCAAAACAACAAGAACAACAAGAAGAAAAAGAAGAAAATAACAAAATCAGTGTACACATTTCATTGTTTTAATCTCCCTTCCTCTCGTTTATTTCTTCACTGGATAAGTATCTACAACAGGCGGGGGTGTGTGTGTGTGTGTGTGTGTGTGTGTGTGTGTGTGTTGTGTGTGTGTGTGTGTGTGTGTGTGTGTGTGTGTGTGTGTGTGTGTTGTGTGTGTGTGTTGCTGTTCTATGAAAAAGAATGTTAAACGGCTTGACTGTCTTGGTATCTCTCTCTCGACTCAAGCGCGCGCACACGCACACGACACGCACGCGCCCCCTCCCACACACACACACACACTACTCACTCACACCACACACACACACACACACACACACACACACACACACACACACACACACACACACATCTCTCTCTCTCTCTCTCATCACACGCACACACGCACGCACGACACACATAAACATAGCCAGGCAAAACAGAACGGAGATAAACAACATGAATAGGGGCTTACATGGAGCACCTTAGTCTTGTAAGGAATATCTACCTATCTTCCTAAAACCTGAGAAAACAAAAGACAACCATCAAGTAATTCACCCCTATCTACACTGTCTTCCTAAAACCTTAAAAAACCCCAACAAAACCAGCAACCACCAAGCAATTCACGATTATCCACACTATCTTCCTTATATCTTAAAAAAAGATAACCACCAAGTAATTCATGACTACACTATTTTCCTAGTATCTTAAAAAAGATAACCACCTAGTAATTCAGATCTACACTATTTTCCTAGTATCTTAAAAAAGATAACCACCAAGTAATTCATGACTACACTATTTTCCTAGTATCTTAAAAAAGATAACCACCAAGTAATTCATGACTATCAACACTATCTTCCTAGTATCTTAAAAAAGATAACCACCAAGTAATTCATGACTATCAACACTATCTTCCTAGTATCTTAAAAAAGATAACCACCAAGTAATTCATGACTATCAACACTATCTTCCTAGTATTGTAAAAAAGATAACCACCAAGTAATTCATGACTATCAACATATTTTCCTAGTATCTTAAAAAAGATAACCACCAAGTAATTCATGACTACACTATCTTCCTAGTATCTTAAAAAAGATAACCACCAAGTAATTCATGACTACACTATTTTCCTAGTATCTTAAAAAAGATAACCACCAAGTAATTCATGACTACACTATCTTCCTAATATCTTAAAAAAGATAACCACCAAGTAATTCATGACTACACTATTTTCCTAGTATCTTAAAAAAGATAACCACCAAGTAATTCATGACTATCAACACTATCTTCCTAACATCGTAAAAAAGATAACCACCAAGTAATTCATGACTACACTATTTTCCTAGTATCTTAAAAAAGATAACCACCAAGTAATTCATGACTATCAACACTATCTTCCTAACATCGTAAAAAAGATAACCACCAAGTAATTCATGACTATCTACACTATTTTCCTAGTATCTTAAAAAAGATAACCACCAAGTAATTCATGACTACACTATTTTCCTAGTATCTTAAAAAAGATAACCACCAAGTAATTCATGACTATCAACACTATCTTCCTAGTATCTTAAAAAAGATAACCACCAAGTAATTCATGACTATCAACACTATCTTCCTAACATCGTAAAAAAGATAACCACCAAGTAATTCATGACTATCAACACTATCTTCCTAACATCGTAAAAAAGTAACCGCCAAGTAATTCATGACTATCAACACTATCTTCCTAACATCGTAAAAAAGATAACCACCAAGTAATTCATGACTACACTATTTTCCTAGTATCTTAAAAAAGATAACCACCAAGTAATTCATGACTATCAACACTATCTTCCTAGTATCTTAAAAAAGATAACCACCAAGTAATTCATGACTATCAACACTATCTTCCTAGTATCTTAAAAAAGATAACCACCAAGTAATTCATGACTATCAACACTATCTTCCTAGTATCTTAAAAAAGATAACCACCAAGTAATTAATGACTACACTATCTTCCTAGTATCTTAAAAAAGATAACCACCAAGTAATTCATGACTATCTACACTATCTTCCTAGTATCTTAATAAAAAAGATAACCACCAAGTAATTCATGACTATCAACACTATCTTCCTAGTATCGTAAAAAAGATAACCACCAAGTAATTCATGACTATCAACACTATCTTCCTAATATCGTAAAAAAGATAACCACCAAGTAATTCATGACTATCAACACTATCTTCCTAACATCGTAAAAAAGATAACCACCAAGTAATTCATGACTACACTATTTTCCTAGTATCTTAAAAAAGATAACCACCAAGTAATTCATGACTATCAACACTATCTTCCTAGTATCTTAAAAAAGATAACCACCAAGTAATTCATGACTATCAACACTATCTTCCTAGTATCTTAAAAAAGATAACCACCAAGTAATTCATGACTATCAACACTATCTTCCTAGTATCTTAAAAAAGATAACCACCAAGTAATTCATGACTATCAACACTATCTTCCTAGTATCTTAAAAAAGATAACCACCAAGTAATTCATGACTACACTATCTCCTAGTATCTTAAAAAAGATAACCACAGTAATTCATGACTATCTACACTATCTTCCTAGTATCTTAATAAAAAAAGATAACCACCAAGTAATTCATGACTATCAACACTATCTTCCTAGTATCGTAAAAAAGATAACCACCAAGTAATTCATGACTATCAACACTATCTTCCTAATATCGTAAAAAAGATAACCACCAAGTAATTCATGACTATCAACACTATGTTCCTAGTATCTTAATAAAAAAAGATAACCACTAAGTAATTTACCACTATCTACACTATCTTCCTAATAACTTAAAAAATATACTGTGCTGTATTTTCACTCTTCATCCCTGCGATGTGACGACGATGTGCTAGTGGTATGTCTTCTCTTTCTTTATTCCTTATCTTCTTTGTCTTTCATTTGTAACCGTTTTTCTTTCTCCTTGTCTTCTTTCTACACTTCCTATTTTTTCTCCTTCGTTCCTCCCTCTTTTCTCTCTTCCTTTCTTTGATCTTTTTTCTTTCCTCCTTCCTTTCATCATTCCATCTCATTTCTTTTTCTTTCTTTCTTCATTCCGTCTGTTCATGCTCCATTTCATTCTTCCCTTCATCTCTTCTTCTTCTTCTTTTCTTTTTCTTATTTCCTTCACTTCTTCCTGCCTTTCTTTTTTTCTTCCCATTTTCCCTCTTCCTTTATCTATATTTCATCACTCCTTTCTTCATTTCTTCCTTCTCTTTCTGTGTTGGTAAGGAAATTTGAGCAACATCTGCAGTCAGGCATTGTTCCCATCTTTTCCCCCAACGAGCCCATTGCACGCTCAGCGTTGAGTGGGAGCGTGGCCTTCGCGAAACACATTTTTTCGCCCTGTTATTTTGTTTAAAGCCCAGCCGACTGCGTAGAGCCATATCAGGGCTATAACCGCTTCAGAACATACAAAACTTCAACAGTGAAAAAAAAAAAAAAAAAAAAAAAAAGAAAGAAAAAGAAAATTAAGTTTACATTTCAATGCATTCGCGCACGTAATTTAAGGACATGCCCCTGGCGTTGACCATTCCGTTCAATTTATCGCATAAGGGATTTAAAAAAAAAAGACACATGAATACAAATTTAAGCGCACCTAAGGACACCAAAACATATATAAAAACAGGCATAGATTACCTAAAATTGCATCCGTATGTCTCACCCCCCTAGAGCCAAAAATGCACTTAAAACAAGTACTCAATTATCAATCCTAAGGAAAAGCACCTAACACTTTATCGAACACATACAGGTGAATGGACCGTTACGGCAGAACATGATACGTAGAAATGACTGAAAACAAAGGAACAAGGCAGAAACAAATAGAGTGACAGAAAATAAGAAATTTCTAGCACAGAATTTCCAGAGGGTGGGGATACTGTTTATACTGAAAGAGCCCGCAGCATTCCCACGAGGGGCTGCATTATCTGGAGTATAGAACGCATTATCTGGAGTGTAGAGTTTTATCGACAGCAGTGTCTTCACACATTTTTGCCTACCAGACGGCAGAAATCAGTATGAGAACAGCGGCTGTGATAGGGACGACAAACACTTCCAACTTACAACTTTTTCCCTTGGTCGGTCACACCTGTCCCAGCGATAGCCGGTAGGCAGTAAACCTTCTGACAGGTTCCCACACAGAAGCCAAGTGATTTGCCAGTGCCACCCTTCAGACGACTGGGTATCAGGGGGTCATCCCCAGTCCATAGCGTGTCTGTTATGTTATAGTCAGCCCCACCTTTCTATCTGTCTGTCTGTCTCTGTCTGTCTGTCTGTCTGTCCGTCTCTGTCTCTCTGTATCTGTCTGCCTGTCAGTCAGTCAATCTGTCTATCTGTCTCTCTCTGTCCTTATTACTAAAAACAGCAACAACAACAAAAACCAGAACAAGGTTAAAAAAAATTTCCACCACCACCGCCACCATCACCCTCCCCACATATATATGTATGTATGTTTGTATGCATGTGTGTATGTATGTATGTTATATATATGTATATACTATATATATGTACATACATATGTATTATATTATATATATATACACATAAATACACATACATATATTTGTAAAGCAATAGGAATGATGCAATATTTCTATTGCACCAGATCTGATGCACCTTTCTGAGGCACTAGAAAGATGCCACCTTCTGATGCATTAAGAATGATGCCACCTTTATGAGCCACTAGAGTAATACCACCTTTCTGAGGTACTAGGAATCATGCACCTTTCTGAGTACTATGAATGATGTCACATTTTCAATGTACGAAGAATACGATGCCATCTTTCTGAGGCTGTAGAATGATGCCATCTTTCTGAGGCTGTAGAATGATGCCACCTTTCTGAGGCTGTAGAATGATGCCACCTTTCTGAGGCTGTAGAATGATGCCACCTTTCTGAGGCTTTAAGAATGATGCCACGTTTTTGAGGCTCTAGGATGAATGATGCCATGTTTCTGAGGCCTTAGGAATGATGCCATGTTCTGAGGCTCTGGGAATGATGCCACGTTTCTGAGGCACTAGGAATGATGCCACGTTTCTGAGGCTGTAGGAATGATGCCACCTTTCTGAGGCTCTAGGAATGAATGATGCCACCTTTCTGAGGCTCTAAGAATGATGCCATGTTTTTGAGGCTCTAGGAATGAATGATGCCATGTTTCTGAGGCTCTAGGAATGATGCCATGTTTCTGAGGCTCTGGGAATGATGCCACGTTTCTGAGGCACTAGGAATGATGCCACGTTTCTGAGGCTGTAGGAATGATGCCACGTTTCTGAGGCTGTAGGAATGATGCCACGTTTCTGAGGCTGTAGGAATGATGCCACCTTTCTGAGGCCTGGAATGATGCCACGTTTCTGAGGCTCTAGGAATGAATGATGCCACGTTTCTGAGGCTCTAAGAATGATGCCACCTTTCTGATGCACTAGGAATGATGCCACCTTTCTGAGGCTCTAAGAATGATGCCACGTTTCTGAGTACCAGGAATGATGCCACCTTTCTGAGGCACTAGAAACGATGCCACGTTTCTGAGGCACTAGGAATGATGCCACGTTTCTGAGGCACTAGAAACGATGCCACGTTTCTGAGGCACTAGGAATGATGCCACGTTTCTGAGGCACTAGAAACGATGCCACGTTTCTGAGGCACTAGAAACGATGCCACGTTTCTGAGGCACTAGGAATGATGCCACGTTTCTGAAGTACCAGAATGATTCAACTTTCTGAGGCACTAGGAATGATGCCACGTTTCTGAAGTACCAGGAATGATTCAACTTTCTGAGGCACTAGGAATGATGCCACGTTTCTGAAGTACCAGGAATTATTCAACTTCTGAGGCACTAGGAATGAGCCACATTTCTGAGGCACTAGGAATTATGCCACGTTTCTGAGGCACTAGGAATGATGCCACATGTCTGAGGCACTAGGAATTATGCCATGTTTCTGAGGATGTAGGAATTATGCCACGTTTCTGAGGATGTAGGAATTATGCCATCTTTCTGAGCCACTGGGAGAAATGTCATGATTCGGTGGTACTATTTGATGTCAGTATCGGACAGTCTTCTAAAATGTAAGCCAGGCACTTTGACTTCAGCATGAGGCAGTCTTAAAATGTAGTTAAGGCACCTTGACGTCACTGCCAATTAATCTTAAAAATGTTAAAATTTTGACCTCAGTGTCAAACAGTCTTTAAAATGTAGGTAAGACACTGTGACGTCAGTGTAAGGCAGTCTTATAAATGAAAGTAAGATACTTTGATATCAGTATCATTCAGTCTGTAAAACGTAGTTAAGACATTTTGACCTCAGTATAGGCAGTCTAAAAAATGTAATTAAGACTGCTGTCAGTGTCAGGCGTTTATGTCTCAAACCAGCTTGCTAGTTTTACCAGCTTCTGTATAGACTGGGCGATGAGGTCACACACCTGGACAGGTGATAAACAGCTGACCAATAAACATTCCGCAGGTGTACCTTGTATCTGAAGACTGGGAAATTAAAACTTATCCCTGTCTTTGGGATAGCTTGATGCCTTATTAAGGTAAGAAACATTACACTCTGACACACACACACACACACACAACACACACACACACACACACACACACACACACACACACACACACACACATACACACACACACACACACACACACACACACACACACACACACACACACACACACACACACATGTATACACACACACACACACACACACACATATATATATATATATATCTAACTACCTAAATATCTATTATCTATGTATCTGTCTGTCTGTCTGTCTGTCTGTATGTATGTACGTATGTATGTATGTATGTACATTTATATTTGAACCTACGCTGAAACGTAAATCACTGTTGTTTTGTGAAGCAGGAGAGTGTATCAGACAGAGTGAAGGGTGAAGGTGGGAGAGCAAAGGGTTGAAAAAGTAGAAACAAGTGTTTGACCAACACTGTGACAAAAACAAATAAAAAAGTCATAAAGTCCACCGTAACAAAACAAAACAAACGAAAGCCAAAAATGAAAAACGAAAAACAAATAAACCCGAGACAAGGCAAGCATTTGGTCGTTATAAATATACGAAAATAAAAGTCAATACAGGGTAAGCGATAGAAAATAAAAAGTTTACGAAAAACAGCAATGACAAACGAAAACAAAAACACACACAGACGAACAGAAGCACACACACACACACACACACACACATACACACACACACCACACACAACACACACACACACACACACGCACGCACACACACACGACACACACACACACACACAACATACACCACACAACACACACACACACCACACCACACACACACATACACACACACAAACAGCACACACACACACACACACTACACCGCCCGCCGCCACGCAACGACCACGCACACACACCACACACTACATCTCCCACAACACACACACACATACCCACACCACAAGCACACACACACACACACACACATACGACACACACACACATACCCACACACATACACACGCACACACAACACACACGTAACAAACCACACGACACACACACACACACACACACACACACACACACACACATTGTCTGATTCCAGGGGGAAACATTGTATTTACCAGTCAGTCGTAATCCCCTAGAAACTTCAGCACCAACAACTACAATGCTTCACATGAATGGCTGTCTATGTAACATTTGAAGTTCTTTTCTCTCTCCCTCTACTGACTTGAATCGATCAAATTAAATCATACCTAGCCAGACGGCCGCGAAAGTCAGGAGGAGGAGGGTAAGACATCAGACTTCGATTCGGAAGGTCAGAGTTCCATCCTTCCTGGGTACCTGTGTCTGGTGGGTAAAGAGGATTGAGATTTTTGCATGTCAGGCCACCAGAACGTGTGCATACCTCTTATGCCTAAAACACCTTCGTGTATATAGTTTCAGTTTCAGTGGGGATGCCGGGGGCTCTTTCATTATCAATAGTATCCCCACCTTGTGGAAATCATGTGCTAGAAATTTCCTATTTTCTGTCACTCTCTTTGTTTTTGCCTTGTTCCTTTGTCTTCTGTCATTTCTACCTATCATTTTCTGCTTTAATGGTCCATTCACCTGTACGTGTTCGATAAAGTCTTATTTACTTTTTCTTAGGATTGATAATTGGGTACATGTATTAAGTGCATTTTTGGCTCTAGGGAGGTGAGATATGTGGAAGCAATTTTAGGTAATTTATGCCTGTTTTTATGTTTTGGTGTCCTTAGGCATTCTTGAATTTGCATTCAAGTGGTTTTTTTTAAAATCCCCAGTGCGATAGATTGGACGGAGTGGTCAACACCAGGGACATGTTCTTAGATTATGTGCGCGAATGCATTGATATGTGTACTTAATTTTCTTTTCTTTTTTTTATCCTGTTGAAGTTTGCATGTTTTGATACGGTTATAGCCCTGATATGGCTCTACGCAGTAGGCTGGGCTTTGAACAACAATAACAACAACAACAACAACAAAAGTTTCAGTTTCTCAAGACGACGTCTCCACACTCGGGAACGAATTCCATATGCACTAACGTCACAGGTGCCATGTGTATGGTGATCATGGCACAAGCCTTAAGCCTGCACACAAACCCATGAGCTGGCCAGGACTTGAGGCCCTACCTAGCCTAAAAGACGCATGCAGAACATCAGATACGCATACTGATGATCGTGGGGGTCATGGTTGTGTTCGGCGGATTTTGGAAACACGAACACACACGGACGGCATGCTCGCCTACCAAAGATGCAGACTGTGCAACAGCATAGTGGAATCTGGTCAGTTTATTGAACAGCTTGTGTTCTCTGTACTCCGCTTGTGTTCTCTGTACTCCGCTGTAGAGTTACTTTGTGTGTAATAAACGCAATAAATCTCCTGTGTTTGGAAAGTAGGGCTGTACAAGAATGATTTATAAAATCTAGCGACTTTTTAACCGAGACTCTTTCAGTACATAAAGGTCAGGAATGTTGCCTCCATGTTACTACAGCAGGGCGGAAGTAATCAGTTATGAAACAAAGCAAAACAAACGATCAATGGGTTAGCTCTGTCTTCCTTTTAACCCTTTGACTCCCTCATCCTATCCGCGAGCGTCCTGCATTGTCAACCATGACAGGAAAGCAAAAACTTAACCCTTTCACCCCCTCACCCTATTAGGAAGCTGGTGGATAGGGTGAGGGAGTGTAAGGGTTGAGTTTTTCTGAAGCTGGCGGATAGGATACGGGAGCGAAAGGGTTAAAAATGCCGTTACTCTTACAAAGACGACGAGGGATTGGGGGAGGGGGAAGTTCGCAACTGTTCATACAGTTGTAACCGGCCTAGAAAACTAAATTACCACGATGAAACGCTTCGCGTGTACCTTACATCATCATCATGTACCCTGCCGTATGGCGTCGGCGATCATGGCCCTCCATGCGTACCTATCCCTTGTCGCCGCAATCACATCTTCCACCCTCTCTGTCCTCAGCCACCCTGCAAAGTCCGTCCAATATTTTCTCCCTGGGTCTACCTGGTGTTCTCATTACACTATTCTCCAAACAGCCGAAAGACAGTTTTCCTCTATTTCTTTTCAGCTTGACAAATAAATCACACACAGCCTATCACATTCTGCCTCATCCCTCCCCCTCCCCCCCCCCCCACCCTATTTTCGTCTCCTCCAAGAAAATAATGTTCAAATCAGTAGAGCGTGGAGAGAGAGAGAGAGAGAGAGAGAGGAGAGAGAGAGAGAGAGAGAGAGAGAGAGAGAGAGAGAGAGAGAGAGAGAGAGCAGAATTCAACGTTTGTATCTGCCGTTGCTAGTCTGCTTGTATTAAAAAACAACAGAAAGTAGGATACTGTGTGTGCGCGCGCGCGCGCGTGTGTGTATGTGGTGGAGAGAGAGAGAGTGAGAGAGAGAGGTGGGGGAGGAGGAGGAGAGAGAGAGAGTCCAACGTTCGTATAGATCTGCTGTTGCTAGTCTGCTTGTATTAAAACAACAGAAAATGAGAGAGAGAGAGAGAGAGAGAGAGAGAGAGAGAGAGAGAGAGAGTGTGTGTGTGTGTGTGTGTGTGTGTGTGTGTTCAACGTTCGTATCTGCTGTTGCTAGTCTGCTTGCATTAAAAAACAACAGAAAATAGGATACTGAGAGTGACTGATTGAGAGAGAGAGAGAGAGAGAGAGAGAGAGAGAGAGAGAGAGAGAGAGAGAGAGAGAGAGAGAGAGAGAGAGAGAGAGAGAGAGCACATACGTGCTCATGCACTAACTGCCCGTAAAGCATGACCTGGTACGCTAAAGACACAGAGCTACATGTATTCCTGTGCATACGAAGTTGGACCACTGACCTGAGACCTATTATTCAGACCAACTGGAAACTTAATGACCAGCAGTAAAACGCTTCACTTGATTAGCTGTCTTAAAGATCTGAAATACGTGTACCTCAGGGTTTTTTTTTCCACCCCCGTCCAAATGGACAATTCAGCCACATTTTCGCTCGTTCTATATACCCCCCACGTTTTTAACGTTCCTTTATAAATATCAAGAGACTGTTTCACATCGATAAAAAAGTGTGTGTGTGTTGTGTGTGTATTGTGTGTGTGTGTGTGTGTGTTGTGTGTGTGTGTGTGTGTGTGTGTGTGTGTGTGTGTGTGTGTTGGGAGAGAGAGAGAGAAGAGTGTGTGTGTGTGGTATGTGTGTGTGTTAGCAAAGATTTTCAAGCTATTAAGGACGATACTGTTCTTTTCCACCAAACTTAGATCATGTGTTCCTGGTAACAAAAGAGCCAGCGAAATGCCTGAGATCATTTGATCCTGACCCAGTTGGGGGCTCTTAGTGACCGAAAGATAAAATTGTCGGCACCTATTTCGCACTGGATTATGGAGGTCGTAATCACGTCCGGGGTTGTATACATTGTAAGTGTTTTAAGTACAGCGGGAAGTGGCGCCAAAATATAACTCAAAAGACTTTTCATGTCTTTAAAGCGAATCTGACCCAAATGTTACGGGAACATGCAGTCTCCAGGAGGGGCCTGGTTGGCGCATATATGTAAAGCTCTCGGTTTCCAGTCTCTCTGCACGAGTTTGCACGGATGTAAATCTCACCCAGAAAAACTTGGTATGTGCACACAGCCTTCAATCTACCCGGCTGTGAACGGGTACCTGACTTGTTTTAAGGTTAAGGAAAGATAAAGAAGCATCGAGGATACAGAGATGGATTCTGACCCCATGTCGGTGGCTCCGAGAAAAATGGAGGTCTCTACCACCTCATTCCCCTAGGATTTCAGGATTATGGAAAAACTTTTACCCGTACTTATTTTCTTTTACTTTTGAAAGGACTCGAACCTTTGAACTTCTGGGCATACAACCGGTTTTTGGATCATGAAAATTAAACAAAGAAAAGGGTTAAAGACGGATTTTTTTTGTGTGTATTTACGATTCTGTGTCAGATGTGGTACAGGGGCTTAAGAAGACTGCACTTGATACGACTGAATTGGTATGGCCCAAATTTTTGGCGCATTGAAGACAAGTTTTCACAAATCATTCAACAACGACAATAGGTTATTCGTAAATTAATTATAAGCAGATGTTATTTATATCGTGTCGGGTTCATCAGAGACTTGGTTAGAGTAGAGGTAGAGTTCTATGCCTTCCGGTCTGAATGCAAAAAGTTCGAGTCCGACTTGGGGAACTCTTTGTGTGTGTGGCCTCCAGTTCATGAATCCGTACCTGAGTCTGTTTTAGACTGAAAAAGATAGAGCAGTGACAGAGTGAAGTGTGGCTCCACCCTCACAGTACTGGCAAGAAAGATAAAGCAGTTGGACGAGGGATGCTAGGCACCACCCTCATAATAATGACCCCGCCCCCCCCCCCCCCCCAAAAAAAAAGTTGAGGTCTCTACCATCGTACTATCCCGCCACCTCAAGGTTAGTGGACACATTTCCACTTTTATTGAGATGCGTTACCATCCTATTTTATGTTTTTACTCTCGTGGATACATCCGGATTGGATATCAATCAGTCCTGTAGAAGCACTCTCTACAGCCTAAATACCCCCCACCCACCCACCCACCCACACACACACACACACACACACATACATACACTCTCTCTCATTTTCCTCTCATGTCTTCCGTAATCTGAGCCACTTGTTCAAGTCCTTGTTTTTAATGAAGCGGAACGAAAACCTGACAAACAGTCTGAAGAGGGTCTCGCGTGATCAAGTCCCGACGCCATTAATGAAAGGGGGATCAGTCATGACGATCATGTCTGGCGAATGTAATTTCCACCCTGTAGCAAATTCACCCAGGAAGAGAACGTCTGGCAAACATTATTTCTACACGGTTGCAAATTTGTCCCTTTTCGAGTGTCAGTTGTGATAGCTGAGTCCCCTCTTGATCGAGGGTATAGCTCACAAAATGGAAGACGTATCACGATTCATTATTTTGGTTGTAGCGAGAGGGTAGTGTGTAAGTGTGTATGAGTGGGCGTTGCAGATGTCGAATGATTCGGATTCGAAGTTTATTTTGTGTGTTGTAGTTCTGTGTGAGAGCGTGATGTGTTGTAATGTTTGACTGATGTTTACTGTTGGATAGTTTGATGATGTTTGTTTACTACCTTGATGAGATGTTGTTTATTACACCTGAAAGACTTAATTGATTGATTGTTGATTGTTTGTTTACTTACACCTTTGATTGATTATTGATGTTGTTTACTTACACCTTTGATTGATTGATTGTTATTTGTTTACTTACACCCTTTGATTGATTGATGATTGGTTTGTTTACTTACACCTTTGATTGATTGATGATTTGTTTGTTTACTTACACCCTTTGATTGATTGATTGATTGGTTTGTTTACTTACACCCTTTGATTGATTGATTGATTCTTTGTTTACTTACACCCTTTGTGATTGATTGATGTTTGTTACTTCACCCTTGATGATTGATGATTGTTTGTTACTTACACCCTTTGATTGATTGACTGATTTGTTTGTTTACTTACACCCTTTGATTGATTGATGATTTGTTTGTTACTTACACCCTTTGATTGATTGATGATTGTTGTTTACTTACACCCTTTGATTGATTGACTGATTTGTTTGTTTACTTACACCCTTTGATTGATTGTACTGATTTGTTTGTTTACTTACACCCTTTGATTGATTGACTGATTTGTTTGTTTACTTACACCCTTTGATTGATTGACTGATTGTTTGTTTACTACACCCTTTGATTTTGATTGACTCGATTGTGTTTTACTACACCTTTGATTGATTGATTGATTTGTTTGTTTACTTACACCCTTTTGATTGATTGGTTTGTTTACTTACACCCGTCTCTTGATTTATTGCTATTTGTTTGTTACTTACATTTGAAATTGATTAAAGTCTTGTTTGTAACTTACATCTTTATTGATTGAAGGATTTTAGTTTGTTGATACTTATCAGCACTTGTGGATTTTTGTTTTACACTTTGATTGTTGGTTTTTTACTTTCACTAATAATTAACACACATGTGATCGCAATGAACAGAAATTGTTTGTTTACTTACACCCTTTGATTGATTGGTTTGTTTACTTACACCCTTTGATTGATTGATTGACTGATTTGTTTGTTTACTTACACCCTTTGATTGATTGACTGATTGGTTTGTTTACTTACACCCTTTGATTGATTGACTGATTTGTTTGTTTACTTACACCCTTTGATTGATTGACTGATTTGTTTGTTTACTTACACCCTTTGATTGATTGGTTTGTTTACTTACACCCTTTGATTGATTGACTGATTTGTTTGTTTACTTACACCCTTTGATTGATTGACTGATTGGTTTGTTTACTTACACCCTTTGATTGATTGACTGATTTGTTTGTTTACTTACACCCTTTGATTGATTGACTGATTGGTTTGTTTACTTACACCCTTTGATTGATTGACTGATTTGTTTGTTTACTTACACCCTTTGATTGATTGACTGATTTGTTTGTTTACTTACACCCTTTGATTGATTGACTGATTTGTTTGTTTACTTACACCCTTTGATTGATTGACTGATTTGTTTGTTTACTTACACCCTTTGATTGATTGACTGATTTGTTTGTTTACTTACACCCCGTTCTCTCTTGCCAGTTTTCTCTCTCATTGTTCTTTCTTCCATCCTTTCTTTCTTCTTTCTGTTTGTCAGCCTATTCATATGTACACGATTAAAGTCTTTATATTAATTCATCTATTCGTCCTTGTAATGTTTGTTTCTTCAGTCTTAATTTGTAATTGAAAAAAGAGAGGAAGAACTTTTTGTAGTTGTGTGTGGAATATTCATCAGCACTGTGTGGATATTTCAGCCATTTGTAGATTTTGTTGTTGGTTTTTTCTTTGTCACTAAAATCTAACCACACGTGTATCCCAAGCAAACAGGAAATGATGAGCGCACTAATGTGCAAAGAAGAGCTCGATAGTTTTGTATAACGCTATCCGTATACAATTTATAAAACTATGTTGGTCATGATTTCTTGCCTGGTTTGAGGAGGAGTTGGACCAGACCTGTGGAAATATGAACTTTGCCTGACAGGAACTGTCGATTAACCCTTTGACTCCTGCACCCTGTCTACCAGCATTCTGCATTGTCAACCATGCTAGCAAAGCAAAAACTTACTCCATTGACTCCCAGTTTTTGCAGTTGGTGGATAGGGTGCAGGAATCAAAGGGTTACATACTCTGACTCTGGGTCGTCTGGTCTGGTCTAGATTCATGACAACATTTATTATTATAAAACATTATTGTATAAGAATCACTGTGCATTACACATGTTAGGCTTTTTAGTGGAGCGTGGAGAACTCAAGCTGTCAGGCGAGCTCACCAAAATATGTATACGCGATTTAAAGACTGTTAGTTTCTCTCTTTGGTTTTAGTTCTTTTTTCTTTTCTTTCTTTTTCTCACGATGAGGGAAACAAAGCATTTTACATAGATTTTTGATTTTCTGTCTTGTATTTCCCATATGTTTCTTTGTTTTCTCTTTACAGTTAGTTAAGTCACGTAAGTTAGTAGTTTTCTGCTCTTTTCTGATAATTTCTTTTCTTTCGTTCTTCTCGTTTTTTTTTGTCTGTACATAAAAAATGTCGTTGAGCAACGCTGTTAAGTCAGTATCTTTTGTGTGTATTACTTTTGTGTGTGACACATAGCTGTGCACAGTAAGTAGGGGCTTTGGTATCTTGACACAAAAGAACAAAGAGAAGTCCGAAAGCTAGCAATTGCCGATTACAAGGCCGCCAGAAAAGAGAAAACAATCAAAGAAACAAACCGAAAAAGCCCCAAAGAAAGAAAGAGAGAACCATAACGACAGCAACAAAAACAGAGACAGAGGACCACTTTCACCATCATCATCATGATCACTACAGACAGATATAAAGAAAGAAGGCAAGAAGGAAAGAAACGTGCATAACGATAACAACAAAAACAAAGGACCACTTTCGTCACACCACCACCACCACCACCACCACCACCACCACCACCACCACACCATAGCTTCATAGTTTAAGTTTTCTCACGACAGTGTTGCTGCGCTCAGAAAATTCCACATGCACAACATTGCCGATGCAGTGTGATGGAAAAGGATCCAAAATAGTCATGACATATGCTCTTAACCTAGAAGAAGATCCTAGATTAAAGGTTGGAGGTAAAATGATAAATAACATTCGGTACGCAGATGACACCGTGCTAATTGCAGAAAATGAAAGGGACCTACAAAACCTTGTGAATATACAGAAATAGAAAGCAAAGGTAAGGGGTTGGAACTAAACAGCAGGAAGACTGAAGTCATGGTGATCAGTAAAAAAGATGAAATCCCCTCATGCAAAATAACAGCAAATGGCACAACCTTGACACAGGTTAATAAGTTCAAATACCTGGGAACGGTCATTTCATCAGACGGCAGATGCACATCGGAAATAGCTGACAGAATCGGCCAAGCCAAAACAGCATTCAAGAAGATGACAAGCATTCTTACCAACAAATGCCTATCAATTAACATCAGAAAGAGAGTCCTTGAATGTTATATAGAACCAATACTGTTGTACGGATGCGAGGCGTGGACAGTCAACAAGCAAAGCCAGAGCAGGATCGAGGCAGCCGAGATGTGGTTTCTAAAAGGAATGTTGAGAGTTCCATGGACAGCAAAGAAAACAAACGAGACAGTCTTGATGGAGGCAGACACAAGTAGATCACTCATAAGGAAGATT
>JAPXFY010000025.1:42025814-42033314 GCA_030674185.1 Monoplex corrugatus | reverse complement strand
TCATTCACTGTTTCACCAACTTCAGTCGGGATGCCGTCAGCATTGTTCACAGCAGCACTGTTCTTTCTAACATGAGAAACTCATGGTTATCAGTTATAAGGAAAAAATCAGTTCTTTTCTTGGGCTTTAAGAAAGCATTTGACTTCATTGTACATGACATCTTTCATTCAAAAGTAATGCGAATCTGAATAATTCCCATATTCTGCCTTTTTTCCAGTCATATTCCAAGAAATGGGTACAAATGGTACATCACATATGAGGGTATGTCACATGTATCCTCGTGGTTATTTCTGTTCTGAAGAAAGGGTATCGTTTGGGGTACCTCAAGGCTTAATAGTAGGCTCAGTTTCATTTTGCATATACTATAACAGTAACCTTCCCTTACACATAGCGTCAAACTCTACTGAATGCGATATGTTTGCTGACGATACAGTTCTTAGCACATATGGGAAAAACGTTTCTGACATCCAAGAAGCGTTTCAGCTGTGTATAAATCAGGTATCAGAGTGTTGTTGTATAAGCCTTTATGCACCTCAATCCTACAAAAACAAAATCGTGGTAAAAGCAACTTGCCAAAAACACCAATCATCAACACTATATCTCGATCCTTAATCATGTCTAGATCGTATGGATATATGACAAGTTTCTGAACACCGTATACTTGTTGCGTGCGTAGACAAAAAAACTTATATAGGAAACCCATGTTGATTTTCTCAGTGAAGCGCTTATAAGCACTTATTTCTTTTTAGTAGGCTTTCACACTTTTTCAGCTCGGAGGCTAAAAAGAGGTTTACAATGCCTTCATCAAATCCCATGTGAACCGTAAATCGGAACTTTCAGTTGGATGCAGCAAAGTTCTTTAATATAAATAATTTCTTGTACAGAAGAACAGGCTAAAACTTCCAGTAACTGACAGCTCACTAGCCACAAACCAAACATATAAAGAAGACTGTTAGGTTGTTCTGTTATTTCCATTTTTATACAGAAAAATTAATAAAAAACAAAAACAAAAACAAAAAACAAAAACAAAACAAACAAACAAACAAACAAACAAACAAACAAAAAACCCAGAAGAACTATTTGTTTCTGACCCAAGCATTTTTCATTTGCAAATCTCCGTGACCGTGAAAAACTAAAACAGATCTAGAACTGCATAATTTCATTTTTTGTGTGGTTGCGTTAGACAGAAACACAAAATACAGCGTTGGGTAGTGTGTGTGTGTGTGTGTGTGTGTGTGTGTGTGTGTGGTGCGTGCGTGCGTGCGTGGTGCGTGGTGGTGTGTGTGTGTGTGGTGGTGGTGCGTGCGTGCGTGCGTGCGTGCGTGCGTGCGTGTGTGTGTGTCTGTGTGTGAGATACTCTTTAAGAAAACCCGTCCTGCAACGTGACTATTGTCCGTTTAGCATTCTTTGCTTTGAAAATCCCATGTTACAGTGCAATTCACTGTTGTTTTAGCACTCTTACTGTAAACACTGTTTTACTGCTCAAGAGGTCGCTTATAACCGTGATTGCAGTACTATTTAAACAAATCAATGTTTTACTGTTTCAGAAATCGTTATTGCAGCGTTCTCACTCTGTACATCAAGCGTTGTTTACATTCATCAATGGTCTCTCCTTATTCATGATCACTGTTGTTGGTCTTTACGTTGACCATGGTTGACCATGGTTTTTCCTGTTCAGAGCGTTTCCACTTCAGAGTGGGCTTATTGTTCAGTGTGTTTTACATCGTCTTTGGCCTGAAGCCCACGTGGTGCCATGATTTTGTTTGTTGTTTTACCCGTCCATTGTCTAGATTCTGTCGTGACAAGGGGTTGTGGTGGTACTGGTTTAAGTTCAACTCGTATGTGTGTGTGTGTGTGTGTGTCTGTGTGTGTGTGTGTGTGTGTGTGCGCGTGCGCGTGTGTGTGTGTGTGCGTGTGTGTGTTTGTGTGAATGTGCGTGTGCGTGTGCGTGCGTGGTGTGGTGTGTGTGTGTGTGTGGTGTGTGTGTGTGTTTGTGTGTTATGTGTGTGTGTGTGTGTGTGTGTGTGGTGTGTTGTGTGTGTGTGTGTGTGTGTGTGTGTGTGTGGTGTGTGTGTGTGTGTGTGTGTGTGGTGTGCGTGTGTGTGTTGTGTGTGTGTGTGTGTGTGTGTGGTGTGTGTGGTGTGCGTGTGTGTGTGTGTGGTGTGTGTGTGTGTGCGTGTGGTGTGTGTTGTGTGTGTGTGTGTGTGTGTGTGTGTGTTGTGTGTGTGTGTGTGTCTGTTTGAGAGTGTGTGTGTGTTGTGTTGTGTTGTGTTGTGTTGTGTTGTGTGTGTGTGTGTGTGTGTGTGTGTGTGTTTTTTGGGGTGGTGGGGGGGGGGTTGAATGCCGACATAAACCAGTGTCCTCATCGGGATTCGAATTTGGGACCTCTCATTTGCTAGGCAACCACTAGACAATCAGTACCCTACCTCACCACAGCATTGCATTCCCAGTGTGTATTTGTACTCCACTGAGATCTGCCATCAGAACTTAGTTTCTACATGGACACGTGCGTCACTGTAATTATATGTACTTGAAGGTCTCTGTCAACAAAGCAGAATTCATACTCTTTAAGAAATCTACTACTGCGGTATAATTATTGTTTGTTTAGCACTCGTTACTCTACACCCAGTTTTCTGTTTTTCGAGGTTGCCTATAAACGCTGTTACATACTAGATGTTCTACAATGTTTTCTGGATTAAAGTGGGGAGGGAGCTGGAAAAATGGGGGAGGGTGGATTGGGGGTGGGGGTGGGGCTGATATTTATCATTGCAGTGTAATGTTTTATACATTCTGAACATATGTGTATGCATCTATGTGCTATACCTGTACATGTGTATGTATATATATGATGTGTAGGTATGTATTAATGTAAGATGTTTAAACTCTTTCTGTGTATTACTTTCTTTTGCAATTGTTCGGTTCGTTTGCTGATGGTGTGCTTCATGATGATTTTATTACTCCTTTTACCACCCCAACAAAGGTTCAGAACATTGAATTTAAGTTTTGAACTAACCAGTTATCGTGGTGCGATGGTTAACACAACAGACTACTGACTGGAAGATTGTAGGATCGAATCCTACCGGTCTTGTCAAAACAGTTGTGGAAGTGTTTCGGTCCGAACGAGTTCCTACTCAGAACTGAGCGTGCCACAGGCTCATTGGGAAGACTGGGACAGCACAGTCGAGTCTCATCCACTTCATGGATACCTCGTTGAGGGTGTTGCTCAAATCTCCAGACCAGCGCCGTAGGTGTTCTGTATCTCTCGGGCCTGGTCTGTATCTCTCTCCCCCTTCCTCCACTCCCTCTCCAACTCTCTCTCACCCCTCTACCCCCCCCCCTCCTACGAGTGTAATTATCGTGTAGTGTGTTGGCTAACGCATTTTGTTTTTACGTAAGCGCTTACGTGCTTTTTAAAGATTAAGCACCATAAGTGTTTATTATTATTATTGTTATTGTTGTTGTTATTGTTATTACTATTATTATTATGATTATTTCAACTTAGTGTTACGCAGGTTCCATTCATCGTTTCCCCTCCCCTCCCCATCTCAAACCTTGCAAGTCTTAGTGTTTTGCACAGGCTTAAGAATCTACCAGGAAACTACTGGCAGATTTGAGTGGAGCGCATGTGGAATTGCCCGAATGTAACGAAACCCGCTTGAATAAGTTGCAAACTCCAAACTCCACGTATTCTTTGGTCGAATCACGTTTGAAGCTTGTGTTTAAACTAAACAGTGTGGTATCTTTTCATATGCCCCCCGATCTTAGTAATCTTGCAGTATCCTTATACTGAATTATGAATTTTTCTCTTCAGGTGTCTGTACTTGAATTTCTTTACTTCTTCCCTGGCAGTTAACCTGTATAAATAAGGGGCGTTAGGTGGTTATGATCACGGAGGTGGTAAACTCAGGTGGTGGTCACGGATTCAGTGTCTATTCAAGTTTAGTTATTCTAGACGTGTGTGTGTATGTGGGAGGGAGAGGTGTGACGATACGGGGCCAAGGGTAAAGAATCACGTGAAAATATTGAAAAAGAGAGAATGAACTTGCTTTTGACAGAGGAGGAAAGGGATAAGTAAACAAGCTTTATGTCGGTAACTGATTTGAACGAACTCGTTTAACGGTTAACTGGCTATACACAATAATTGACACGTATACAGAAAGATGAACACCTAGTCACAATGATTACACCTGTACACAAAATTAACCTTACACAAAGACACAAAGATTAACACCTAGTTACAACGATTAACACCTTTTGAAAGAACGATCACTACTGCACAAAGATTACACTGTACACAAAGGTTAACACCTGTGCAGGTCGGTTTTAAAAACACTATACCCGACGGTATAAAGTAATGTGTGTGTGTATGAGAGAGAGAGAGCGTGAGAGAGAGAGAGAGAGAGAGAGAGAGAGAGAGAGAGAGAGAGTAGAGGGAGAGTGGGTGTGTGTGTGTGTGTGCGCGCGCGCATGCGTGCGTGTGCGTGCATGCGTGGGTGCAAGAAACATGTGTTGTGCGTGCGCGCGAGCGTGGTTACTCATTGTATCTTCATAATATGCTATCCTTTTTTCTGTCTACAGCACCACTTGCATGCTACTGAACCAGTGTTGCAAGTCGTTCACCGACAGAAACATTGGCTTTACAACTTCGTGTGCTTCTTTGACATCTGAATACCCATTCTCTTTGTAGTGCTGTGTACAAGCCAATTTCTGTGCGTAGATTTTGTGATTTATGCTGATGTTATATGTGTAGAGTAGCAAGGACTGGCCTTGAAACAAATCCTGTGACACCTAATGATACTATCCCTGATCAGTGAAGTGGTTTGATGACAATGTCTGCATCATAGATGAAGGTATTCATCGATAGGTCATCGCTTGATACTTAAGTTGAATTCATTAGCAATGGGACTTTACGTGGCATCTAAGTTGAAGGTCATCATCAGTGGGACGTCAGATGACACCTAAGTTCAAGGTCATTATTAGTGAGACGTCACGTGACATCCTAAATTCGACGTCATCAGTAGTGGGACGTCAAGTGACATTTATTTTAAGGTAACAAAAAAAACAGGTAAAGAAAAAGTTGGGCAGTCACCTGAGGCCTAAAGTCAAGGTCGGCGGAAGCAGAAAAATCACAGGACACCTCGCCGCCATGTCTGTTGTCACCGACCCCCCTTCCTGTCCTCACTCCCTACCCCCACCCCACAACCACCATCATCACCGAAACAGCATCCCCGCCGGCGTCTCTACCGCCACCCGAGCACCACCACAACGAAACAACAGCAACAACATCGCACAATAACAACCATCCCTCCTCCTTCCATTCCCTCTCCTTCAACCAGCCCCCTCTCATGCTTCTTCCCAAGGCCAGAATACGCGAAGACAGCGACGACGATTGTCTTTTCCTTCGTCATCATCATCAGCATCATCAGCGCCGCCATCGCCCCTATGCCGTGTTAGCCGAAAACGGCCTGCAGAATCTTCAACTTTCCGCTATCAGCGCTGACTCTGGCTGGATCATGAGGATGAAGAAGGAGGAGGAAGAGGAGGCAGAGGAATGTTAGGGGGACACGGAGGTAGGAGGCCCCTGACCGCTTTCGACTTAAACGCTCGGCGTCGGCGACAGGAGAGAAGAGAGATGGGGAGGGGTTCCGCAGGGCCCGAGGATGGGGCCTTTGAGTTGGAAGGTATGTTACTTTTTTTTGTCTTGACTTAAACATAATTTCATTGTTTTTAATTATCTGTATTCATTTGTTTAAAAATGGTCCAACTCAACAATATCCGGAAAGACTAGACGCATACCAAATGGCCTGAAAATTAGACTTTAAAATGTTGGATCTGGCCAATCATGATGTCTGGCTGCGAAGCCTGGACTCTCAGAAAAACTTATTGCAGAAGACTTGGGGCAGCAAAGATTTGGTTTTGTCGGAGATTAGTACGTGTCAAATGGACAGATAGAAGAACTAATGAAAGTGTCCTGGAAGAACTTGATACCACCAGAAAACTATCAGAAGACATCAACAAAAGAAGACTAAAATACACTGGCCATGTGTCACGTACCAAGAACATAGGCCTCATTACAACCATTTTTGAAGGAAAGACAGAGGCAAAAAGGAAGAAAGGCAGACCTCCTATCTCGTACATCTTAAACATAACCGACGTCTGTGGCCTAAATATTCTAGAAGTTGTCCACAAAAGTCAAGACAGAGCGGCCCGGAGGGAGATGGTGGTGTCAGAGAGTGCAGCGGCCAACACTGAACCCGGTGACGTGAGACAGGTGAGACAGGTGATTGCTTTGTTTGTCATCACACTGGATTTACCTTATGAAATTCATGTTGTGCCTCCGCGGGAGAACGCGTTTTTGTAGTGAAGCGCCACCCATTTTGTTTCTTCTTTATATGTGTAGGTGCATATCTGTTTATCTGTGAAAACAGATTTTTCAGGAAAATTTTTCTAGGGACAACACCTTTGTTGCTGTGGTATCTTTAACGTATAAAAGCTGACCACATATCTCCTCTCCTGGCACAACTTCACTGGCTCCCTGTATCAAAGCGCATACAGTACAAACTAGACACCATGTGCTACAAAAGCCTCAATAACGCAGCCCCCAATTACCTGTCAAGCCTACTTGAGATCTATGTTCCCTCACGTACCCTCCGCTCTGCCTCCGATCCTCTGACTTTTCGCTTTCCACGCACTAAGCTCAATACCTATGGTCCACGAGCCTTCTCTGTTTCTGGTCCGCTCTCCTGGAACAAACTTCCTCTCTCAGTCCGTCAGCAACCTACTTTTGTCTCCTTCAAGTCCGCTCTCAAAACTCACCTTTTCTCCTCTGCATAAAATCCTGACCTCACTCAATCCCCTCTGCAGCCTGTCTCCACTCGGAGGGGAATCACATTGCAATATATAATTGTATATAATATGCTCTATAATTTTCCATTGTTTTTATTCTTTCTCCCCATTTATAGCCGTGTGTGTGTGTGTGTGTGTGTGTGTGTGTGTGTGTGTGTGTGTGTGTGTGTGTGTGCGTGGGTGCGTGGTGTGTGCGTGCGTGCGTGCGTGTGTGTGCGTGCGTGCGTGTGTGTGTGTTTCAGCGCTTAGATTTGATTTTATCAAGATTTTGCGCTATATAAATATTGTAATTAACGTACGCTAAGCTCATGCTTTACACGGTGTCTCAGTTTATCGTCTGGTCAGAAAGGCTAGCACCCAGGTCACCACTTAACATCTAGTGGAGGGGAAGAAATGGCAGTCCTAGTCTCGCTTCGAACCAGGGTTTCTCACGCATATCATAGGCAGGTGTTTTAATCACTAGACTACACACTTCACATATTTTTCTTGGGATTCTTCCTTAAAGTTCAGCACTCCCCATTGTATCCAGGGCTTTTTTCCCTGGAATTCATAGAAATTATCCAGCGTGAACCATAATTTAGGAGACATTAGATATAAACTACCTGTTATCAGCAGTCTGGAGTTTTATGCTTATTCAAGAGGAATTCATCGCAC
>JAPXFY010000025.1:42000814-42020814 GCA_030674185.1 Monoplex corrugatus | reverse complement strand
CACACACACACTACAGCCTCGCTTTTATCCTATTTCACACACATATACAAACTCTAATACACACACACGCACTCACACTCTTTTACACACACACACACACACACACACACACACACACACACACACACACACACACACACACACACACACACACACACAACACGCACGCACGCACACACACACACTCTCTCTCTCTCTCTCTCACTCAGCCCCTTTTTTGGCCTCTCTCTCACACACAGACACAGACACACACACAGACACACACAACACACACACACACACACACACACACACACACACACACACACACACACACACACACACACACACACACACACACACACACACACACACGCCTCACGAAACCTCACTTCTTATCCTATCACTAACAGGTCTTTGAAGTCGGAATGAGGCCAATAAAGAAAAATCTACGTACAGTAGCAAGTGACTTTCCTCGAGTTTTGACTGCCCGATGTGTTATAAGTTATCAGTGGTCACCCATAGAACCTCGGGGCACTCAAAGCTTGTGAACTGAATTGATGCGTGGGGCGGCAGAGTGGTTGAATATATGGTGGTACCATGTTTCGTGACATTGACAATGGATTTGATAATTGGACGAAAGGTTGGTTCCACTTTATCTTGTTGTCCATTCTTTTTGGTCACGGTAGTATGAGCTTGGCGTGTTTTGCTATTGTTGCTATTGTTAGTTTTGTTTAAAGCACAGCCGACTGTTCAGAGCTACATCAGGGCTGTAACCGTTTCAAAACATAAACAATACTTCAACAGGTAAAAAAAGAAAAGAAAAGAAGTACATATATCAATGCTTTCGCGCACATAATCTAAGGAGATGCTCCTGGCGTTGACGACTCCGTCCTATTCATCACACAGGGGATTAAAAAAAAAACACGTGAAGACAAATTTAAACATAACTAAGGACATGAAATCACGCATAAAACGGGTTAGATTACCTACAATGGCTTCGGCATATCTCATTTCCCTAGAGCCAAAAATGCACGTAATACATGTACGCAGTTATCAGTCCTAAGAGAAAGTACCGGTGAATGGACCAGCATGGCAGAAAATGATAACAAATGACAGAAAGCAAAGGAGGAAGGGAGAAACAAAGAGAGTGACAGAAAAGAGGAAATTTCTAGCGTAGAATTTCCAGAAGGTGGGAATATTATCTTATACTGAAAGAGCCCGTGGGGATTGTTGCTGTTAATTATACACTACGCACAAAAAGTTAAGGATCACTTGCACAAAAATTCATAACTTTCAAAATAAGAAAGCCAATGCGTTGAAGTTTGGCAAACATTTAATTCCATGCTTTAGTGATAACGATACACAATTGCCTTCAATTTCGAGCAATCGTTTGGTGTGTACATTTGATCAAAGTGGGTACGTATCGAAATTTGATTTCCCAAAGTCATTGAAATCACAAGACAGGTCATTCTGATGCTCCCACAAGTTCAGTAATGCGTGTAACTGCCATGGCTGTTCTGGCACTCGACGCAGCGAGTCCTCATCGAGTTGACCAGGTTGGTGAAGATCCTCTGTGGAAGCGCCTGCCACTCAGCCTGCAGCATCTGGTAGAGGTGTTGGGCATCCCTGGGAGGCGGGTGGTTGCTCCTCACTTTGCGATCCAGCTCATCCCAGAGGTTCTCAATCGGGTTGAGATCGGGACTGCATGCTGGCCACTCCATTCTGTTGACTCCAGACTGCTGCAAGAAGTCGTTGACCACCCTTGCCCTGTGGGGGCGAGCGTTGTCATCCTGGTAGACAGCCGTCGGTCCCATCTGCTGCAGTGTAGGCACAGCCAGCGGTCGAAGGATCTCATCCCGGTATCGGAGGCCAGTCAGGTTACCCTGTACATGATACAAGGGTGTTCTGTGGTGAAGGCTGAAGGCCCCCCCAGACCATTACAGAACCTCCACTAAAGGCCACCTTTTCTTGGACAGTGGTGTCAATAAAGCGTTGCCCTGGGCGCCTCCAGACCCTCAGTCGGCCGTCGTTGTGGTTCATGGTGAAGCGTGATTCATCACTGAACAGGACCTGGGACCATTGCTGACGTGTCCACCTCACGTGACGTCTGCAGAAGGCGCGGCGTGCTGCCCTATGGGCTGGAGTTAAGCGTGGCCGTACAGCTGGGCGACGAGAACGGAGGTTAAACCCATGAAGGCGGTTCCGTATGGTCTGCTGGCTGATGTTGATGTTAGTAGCCACCCTCAGCTACCTTCGAATGATGCTGGAAGAGGCTGTTCTTGTCTGCAGGGCTTGTCGTTCAATGAGACGATCTTCACGTGGGTTTGTCTTCTTCGGTCGACCAGATCTGCGTCTTTCATGGTCCCTCCCAGTGGCTGTGAAGCGTTGAATCAGTCTGACAATGACCGAGACGACCACCTGAAGTCGCCTGGCCACTTCTCGCTTGGGAACACCATCTTGGAACCATGCAACAGCTCGTCCCCTCTCAAACTCGCTCAATTTTCGTCGTGGAGGCATTGTCAGATCAGGCCTACTACTGGTGGAATGTCTTCTTATAAAGCCAAGCAAGAGACAGCATCTCACACATAAACAGCAGTGCTTGCACGTGCATAATGGTTTTTCCATCTGGCTTGTGCAATGTGTTCAGGCAGAACGGTCCAAAACAAGGTCCTTTTTCGCAAGTTTCCGCTTTTCCGTTTGCGGCCAAGCTCAGTAGTAGAGAATCCCGTGCAATTTTCGCACTAACACAACATCGCCCACTTACAGCTGAACAAGAATTCATAACAATTTGGCTGGACTGAGAAATAAATAACAGTAGCGAACTGAGTTTATTACGCACCTGTTTTCTCATAGTGATCCTTAACTTTTTGTGCGTAGCTTATTATGATCGTTTATGTTATTATTATTGTATCATTATTATTGTCCTTAACACTGTTGATTCCTTCACCTATCTTGGAAGCAGTCTATCCTCTTCCAACAGTCTCGATAAGGAGGTATCCAACCGCATCACTAAGGCAAGTGCTTCCTGTGGCAGACTCCACAAGCGAATATGGAACGAAAGGGGCTTGAAACTGGAGCGGAGGTGCGCAGTACACAGCGAAGTAGTTCTGACTGCATTGCTGTGTGGATGCGAGTCCTGGACTCTCTACCGTAGGCATGTCAAGTTACTAGATCAGTTTCACCAGCGCTGCCTGAGACTATTTTCAACACCAAATGGTACAATAGTCTCAAACGTGAATGTACTTTTGCAAGTCCATATGCCAAGCATAGATGCACTGCTAATACAGTCACAGCTAAGATGGTCTGGACATCTCGTGCACATGCAGGATAATAGGCTTCCAAAGCAGCTCTTCGATGGTGACCTGACAAAGGACCATCAACCAAGAGGACGGCCAAAGCTACGCTACAAAGACATCATCATCATCATCATGTCGAGCTTGCTCGGCTATCCATGACACGTTTCTATCCTTCTCTGTCAGACATTGCAGTAGGTAGTTCATCATACTGACAGCCTTTATCATCCCTCAGTTGGTCGATGAAGGTCTTCTTTGGACGTCCTGGTCTTTGGTTGCCATGGTTGGGTCTCCATAGTAGAACATCCCCCACCAGTTCTTCTTTGCTACGCCAGCAGTGTCCCGCGAAGCGCAGTCTTTGTTAACGTATTGATTTACTGATTGGTGGGATCTTACCATATAACTCTTTGTTAGTTGGATGTTCTCTCCAGGATTTGTTCAGGGCTGCACGCAGCATTCGTGTATATGCTCAATCAGTCTTCTCCAATGTCGTTGTTAGGGTCCAAGAGATTGAGCAATATGTAAGAACGGATTCTACTGCTGCTCGGAAGAAATTCCTTTTCAGGTTGTCTGGTAGATTGGATTTCCAGATTTTGTCCAGTTGATTTAGAGCGCCCCAGGCATTTCCGAGTCTGGTGTTAAAAAGACACCCTGAAAAAATCCTCCCCAGAAATGTGACATTGATGAAGATCAATCATTCAATGGGAAATCATGGCCAGAAACAGTCTGAATGGAGGCAAGCTATTCGCAAGGGAGCAGAAGCTTATGAAAATGAAAGACGAAGCAGCCAAGTGGAAAAGCGTCCAGCAATAAAGGCCAGAACCAACTCTGCAGAGCGTTCCAATGAGTGTCCAGTATGCAGTCGCCTGTGTGCATCAGACTTTGGCTGGAGATCCAACATGAGGGTACACAAATAAAGTGCTACGTTGGACTTTATCGACCACGACAGTCAACCATACATACGCATACATACATACATATATATATATATATATATATATATATATATATATATATATATATATATATATATATATATATACATACATATATTTATGTATATCATCATCATCATCGTCATCATCATCAGTTTGTTTTATTTGTATTACTGCTGCTGCTGCTGCTACTACTGCTACTATACTACTACAATTTTCTCTTGACGTGTTTTGTGTGTGTGTGTGTTTTGTGTGTGTGTGTGTGTGTGTGTGTGTGTGTGTGTGTGTGTGTGTGTGTGTGTGTGTGTGTGTGTGTATTGTATTTTATTTTGGTATTTCTTTAAACGTTTCGATTTTCTTTGATGCGTGTATTCACGTTGTTTTGTCCACACTGTGCAGGTGTTCTTTTGTTACACAGTCTGCATGCTCCGTCTATGGTGGGCGTGCGTGCTGGGTGTTTCCGTTAGTCACTGGACGCTATCATGACTTACAGGATCTTTAACGTGCATATTTGTTGTCTTGTGTGTGTATTGAAACACGATTAGCCCCCTTGCGGATGCCGGGGGCTCTTTCAGTTCAAGTAGTATCCCCACCTTCTGGAAATTCTCTGCTAGGAATTTCCTCTTTTCTGTCACTCTCCTTGTTTCTTCATTATTCCTTTGCTTTCTGTCATTTCTTCGTGTCGTTTTTTTCCTTGCTGGTCCAGTCACCTGTATGTTTTGAAAAAAAATCTTACGTACTTTCTCTTATGATTGATGATGAGGTACATGTATTAAGTGCATTTTTGGCTCTAGGGAAATAAGATGTGCGGAAGCAGTTTTAGGTAATTCAGGCCCGTTTTTATATATATGTTCTAGTGTCCTCAGTTATGTTTAAATTTGTATTCAGATATGTTTTTTAAAATCCCCTGTGATGGATTGGACGGAGTGGTCAGCGCTAGGAGCATCTCCTTAGGTTATGTGCACGAATGCATTGAAATGTGTACTTGAATTTTCTTTTCCTTTTTTCGTGTTGAAGTGTTGTGTTTGTATTGAACTGGTTATAACTCTGATATGACCCTATGCAGTCGGCTGCTTTAAACAAAACAACAGTAACAATAAAAGACACTGGCAGGTCCGGACACATGTTCATGAGAAAAATTTCGACCCTATAGCCATCAGGCGGGGAGAAGCCCAGACAGGATCGAAACGAGACTTTCCTTAGATATCAGTATGTAACGTTGTTTCTTTGTTTAAAAAGAAATTTGTGACGATTGTTCTGATTCAGCGTAACTCATGACACACTCCACAATTCTACAAGATTTTGTTTTATTTGGAATGATAGGCTTTTGAACCTGCAACCTTTCAGTAATCAGGAAAAAAGGTGACTGCTGCGACTGGTGTTTCACTCCCTTTCTGATGATGATGATGATGATGATAATTGTATGATAATTGTTACTGTTATTTTTGTTTAAAGCCCACCGACTGCATAGAGCCATATCAGGCCTATGACCATTTCAAAACATACACAATACAATAACAACAAGAAAAAAAAAGGAAAAGAAAATTCAGTACACATATCAATGCATTCGCGCATATAGTATAAGGAGATGCCGCTGGGGATTTAAAAATTCAATAATATATCTGAATACAAATTTAAACATAACTAAAGACACATAAACCATATAAAACGGGCCTAAAATACCTAAAATTGCTTCTGCATATCTTACTTCCCTGGAGCCAAAAATGCACTCAATACATGTACTTAGCTATCAATCCTGAGAAAAAGTACATAAGACTTTATTGTCAAACACATACAAGTGAATGAACTAGGAAGGCAGAAAATGATAGGAAGAAATGACAGAAAGCAAAGGAGGAAGAAAGAGACAAAGAGAGTGACAGAAAAGAGGAAATTTCTAGCATAGAATTTCCAGAAGGTGGGGATACTATTTATACTGAAAGAATCCCCGTCATCCCCACGGGGGTTCGTATGATGACGACACTGACAATAAATCATCATCGTTTTTTCAGACCCACGACCAAGAACGGCCCATCCTCTGACGACACGACGAGGCAAGATGGCCTTACTCCGCCAGCACAACAGTCATCATCATCATCATCATCCCCATCACCTCAGCGAGAGAAGCGTCTCCGCAGACAGCGGTCTGGGTTTTTCCCCGTCCACCACCCTCGACAAAGTCACACACGACGTCAGCAGCTCTGACGTCTTTGATGACGTCACACGGTTCAGCTCCAACGAGAACATCGCTTTGGCGCGTCACGCAAGCACCAGCAGCCTCAGCAGCGCCAGCGGCGGGTTTATCGCGGCCTACATAACTCGACTCGCGCTCTCCATTGAAGATAAGCCTCACGAGCCCGGTAACGGGGATGTTACTGCCAGCGATCCTTCTGACGTAATTTCCGCTGTGCAGGCGTCAAATGACGCGCTTCCGGAGCACCTGGACTCTTTCGCAGGCGTGACGGAAGCTGTCCTGGGGCGTTTGAGGAGGAGCAAGAGAAGGAGCGAGAAAGACGAGGGTGGTGGTGATGATGATGATGTGTTCGATGAGAAATGGCACAGCGGGCACTTGGATGGGGAAGATTGTCCCTTCTGTCGTGAGTTTGAACGAGCTACTAGGAGGCGTGTGGATCGCTATTTTGGAGGCGCCGAGTCTTTTCTCAAGTGGATTTTCACCAAATGGGGCAAGGTTAGTTGGTGTGTGTTGTTGTTTTTAGTTCTCTGTTTATCTGTCTGTCTGTCTGTCTGTTTGTCTGTCTCTGTCTCTGTCTCTGTCTCTCTTGTGTTGTCTTTTTGTCTGTCTTGGTCTGTCGTCCTCCTGTTTGTTATTGTCTGAATGTTGTGTCTCGTTGGGTTAATTTAACAAGTCTTCAAGTTCTGTTTTCTTGAGTGGTTTTTGTCCGTGCGTCTGTCCATCTGTCTATATATTCTGCTCTGTCTCTGTGTTGTGTCTGCCTGTGAGTTGTGAGTATGTGTGTGTGTGATTGTGTGTGTCTGTGATTGTGTGTGTCTGTGATTGTGTGTGTGTGTGTGTGTGTGTGTGTGTGAGAGAGAGAGAGAGAGAGAGAGAGAGAGAGAGAGAGAGAGAGAGAGAGAGAGGCAAAAGAAAATTTAGGAAATCGAAAGCACACAGTGAGACACTCTCGCGTAGGCACGTGCCTGCGCCCGCGCCCGCACATACGCACACACAGATGCGAGAATGCACACAGATACACCAGCGCTGCCACCCTTTTCGTGTATTTTTATACACACACACACACACACACACACACACACACACACACACACACACACACACACACACACACGTACCACACCACGCACGCACACACAACGCACGCACGCACGCACGCACGCACGCACGCACACACACACACCACACACACACACACACACACACACTCTAACGCAAGATACACACACAAACACACACACTATTTAGTGTACTTCGCTCACTGCGAAAGTTCTCATAACAGGTGTATGTGAATGCATGTGTGTGCGTGTAATGTATGTGTGTGTATGTATGTATGATGAGCACGTGTGAACCCATATGTGTGCATATGCACATGTGTGTATGTTTATATGTGTGCATGCGTGGAAAAGTGAGTACGGTGCATTTTTTTCATATCAATTAAAACTATGCACTTACTGCTATGTTTGATGTGTCTGTGGCTGTGTTTTCTTCTTGTTAGGTAGTTTGATGGCTGCCTTTGTGCATGCTGTGTTTGTTCTTCGTTTTTGTGTTTTTGTGCGTGTGTATTTATCTGACGTCATCGTTGCTACACGTTTCACATTCATACATCTTGCATTGTCATCATCGTCACCGTCGTCGTCATCGTTGTCGTCGTCGTCTTCTTCATCATCACCATCATCATCGTCTTCATTGACACCATAATCATCATTGTCGTGAACTTCATCGTCTTCATTGACAACATAACCATCATTGTCGTGAACTTCATCGTCTTCATTGTCACCATAATCATCATTGTTGTGACTTCTAACAGTCGTCGTAATCATCGTTGTCATCATCGTCCTCATCAACATTACCACATCGCCGTCACCACCATAATCGTCATCATCATCATCACCACTATCATCACGATCATCATCGTTATTGCGTTGGATGTCGGCTACCATCAGCATCGTCGTCATCTCCGTTGTCATTAACATGATTGTACGACATCCTCCTCCTTGTCATTATTATGTGCCATCAGTCGTATGTCTTTAGAGTACATCGTCATCACAGTCGCTGCAGTCAGCACCTATCATTGTCACCGTCATCGTTTAGAAGGTTCACATATATCATATGTTATGTACAAACTCCATTTCCTGAGGAGGAAAGGCCTGAAATATGTCGTACCACTTACTACTCTTTGTCTCAAGATCTGACGACTCGAGGTCAATCCCACCCCCTCCCTCTACCCCCGTCCCCACCTTCCTCTATGTGGATGCCGGGGGCTGTTTCAGTATAAATTGTATCCCCACCTTTAGGAAATCCTGTGTCAGGAATGTCCTCTTTTCTGTCATTCTCTTTGTTTCTGCTGTGTTCCTTTGCTTTCTGTCGTCTCTTCTTTTTCTTTTTTCTTTTTTCACTTTCTGCTTTGCTGACACACCTGTTTTTCATGAAGCCTTCAGACGACTTTTTATTAGGATTGATAATTGGGTACATGTATGAATTGCATTTTTATCTCTAAGGAAATACGAACTGCTTAGCACCATGGGCCAGCTTAAAGTAATTTATGTGTGTACTTAAATGTGTTTTACATTTGTATTCAGATTGTGTTGTTTTGTTTTATAAACCGCTGGTGGTAAATTTGACCAGGGACGTGTCCTAAGATTATTTGCTCCAACGCAATGATGCATAGTTATTTTCTGTTCCAGTTTTCCTTTTTCTTTTTCTTCTTTTTTCCTTGATCATTGGTGTGAAACAGATTTATGTGTTTTGTTTGGATTGGTTATAGCGCTGAATGGCTCTAAGCAGTCGGCTGGGCTTTAATCCAATGACTCCCGCACCGTATCCACCAACTGCAAAAACTTAACCCTTTGCAGGAAGCTGGTGGATGGGGTGAGGGAATCAAAAGATTAAACACTATTAATCAGTTCTGTCTTTGTTAGCAAATTCTCTGTCTCGTTCAGTCCTACTCTGCAATCACAATCTACGGTATGTTCGCTGCCCATCTTGATAATGCAATCATTCTGACGGTGTCATTGTTTCATAGGTACCGGTCCCTTCCTCTGTTTCAACAAGACCTTGCCAGCGTGTAGGACTTTCTGTTGGCTAGAGGACTCTGCCAGATAACCAGTGGAATCTTTTGGTGTAATGCATATTGAATTGTCCGAGAACGATGAATCCTTCTTGAACAAATTCCAAACTATTCGCCTGCGTCTTTCTGTTTGTCTGTTTGTCTCTCTCCGCCGTTCTCTCTCTACCTTGATCTGAGACAAAAGGTTCAAGAACGTGAAAAACCACGTGAAAATGTATATGAAAGACATACACTAATACTAGGAACATCAGCCACACATACCAGGAACATCACTCACACACACATACACACACACGGACGCGCGCGCGCGCGCGCACACACACACACACACACACACACACACACACACACACACACACACACACACACACACACACACACACACATCTACATCTATCTATATGTACATACACTCACAAAAACAGAGAGACAGACAGAGAGATAGAGAGATGGATTCTTCTGTTATAAATATAATCTTCTGTCTGTCTTCTGTCTGTCTGTCTGTCTGCCTGTCTCTCTGTCTCTCTCGCTCTCGCTCTATCACTTCCCTAAACACTAATTTGCTCCCACACAACGAATATTACCGTAATGTAACTTTAATACAATATGATATAATCAGATGTTTTTAACTCTTTAACTTTACTCTTTCTCTCTTCACCTGTCCACCAGCTTCCTGCATTGCCAGCCATTATATCAGAGCAAAAGGCTAACCTTTGACTGCCAACCCTATTCACCAGCTTCCTGCATCGTCAGCCATGATAGCAATGCAAAAGCTTAACCGTTTGGCTTCCCCACTCTGTCTACCAGCTTCCTGCATTATCAGCCGTGGTAGCAAAGCAAGAGCTTAACCCTTTGGCTCCCACAGCATGTCCACCAGATTCCTGATTTGTCAGCCGTGAGAGCAAGTCAGACTTTAACCCCTTTACACCCTCACCTACTTACGATTTTTTTGTTTTGTCAGCCATGATGGCAAAGCAAAAATTTAACTCTTTCACTCTCTCACCCTGTCCACCGGCTCCCTGTATTAACAGTCATGGTAGCGAAGCAGAAATTTAACCCTTTGGTTCCCTCACCCCCATCCACTAGCTTCCTGCATTGACAGCCACAATAGCGAAGCAAACCTATAACCTCACCCGGTCCAACGACTTCCTGCATTTCATCCATGACAGCCATGATAACAAAGCAAACTTTTAACACTTTAACTCCCTCACCCAATCCATTAGCTTCGTACATTGCCAGCCATGTTAACAAAGCAAAATTTTTATTCATTTCATCTCTCACCGATAGATAAGGTTAGGGAGTGATCGCAGGAAGCTGGTGGATTTGGTAAGGGAGTGAGGGTTAGAGCGAGAAGTAAATGAGGTGGGGGGGGGGGGCTTTCTGTCTACCTGTACTTTGTATACCTGTATTTTCCTGCACACCTTTATCTTACTTTCTCCTCATTAAGCGTAAACGTGTGTGTCAGGCATGATCTACATAATATATCAATATGAACGCAGAAGCTTGGCTCATTCTCACACATGCACGCATATGGACAAACTCGTACGCGACTTGTTGCACAAGTACTTAGGCTTACGCGTGTGCTTTGTATTAGGAATCCATTTTCGTTCTTATCGTCTTATACGCGCACCTGGTCTTCTTGTGCTAAGCTATGGATTGTAAGAGAAGTAACCGCGTGCAGAATGTTTAAAAATCCAGTTTTGTCTCCCTTGGCGGAACATTTTTTTGAATTGCTACTGTTATTATTACTATTTTTGTCTACAGCTCAGCCGACTGTTTGAGCCATTTCAGGCTATAACCACGTCAAAACATGCATTCGCGCACATAATCTAAGGAGATGCCCCTGGCGTTGACCGTTCCGTTCAACTTATTACACGGGGGATTTTAAAAAACATGCCTGAATACTATCACTTTTACTGAAAATAATAATAATAGCGGTAACAACAACTACTGCTACTGATAAGTAATGATAACAACAAAAACAAGTACAAAAATAATAGTAATATTAATATGATGGTGATGATGGTGACGATGATAATAATGATGATGAGCAACAATAACAACAGCAACAACATAATAATAATAACACTGATAATACTAATATGATGGTGATAATGATGAAGATGATAATGATGATGATAAACTTTCCCGTCGATCCAACGAGTGAGTAGGCACATTGGTCCTTTATTACCTGCTATGGGTCTTCATGTGAGATACAAGACTTATCCTGGAGGTACATGCTCTTCCACAGACATTGCACGGATAGAGATCCTTAGGCCTTGGATTCTGCTTCCGTCAGTCAATAATGATGACAACAGTAACAGAATGTCATGTCAGTGTTCGATGGCTCACGGAAACGCACAAACCACCCTTCATGCATGCCACAGAAGACGGAAGATGCAGACTGCGCAGCGATATTACCGACTGCACAGTGTGGGCAAAACAGCGTGCACATTTCCTATAGATTCTGAATGGTTTGAAGCCCTCGCCTGGGAGGCGATAGGTTTTAAACCCTTTGACTTCTGCACCCTCTGCACCAGCATCCTACATTAATCAACCAAACTTAACCTTTCCACTCTCTCTCACCCTGCAGGAAGCTGGTGGATAGGGTGAGAGAGTGAAAGGGTTAAGCTTTTGCAGTTGGTAGATAGAGTGCGGGAGTCAAAGGGTTAAGGTCGGTTTCTGATCAGACAAGGACTTTCCCTCTTCCACCCTCCCACTAGACCTTAGTCGTTGGTCTGGGTGCTAATATTTCGGATGTGACAGTAAACCGAATCCTGTATGCAGCATGCACTTTGGGTAAGGGAAAAAAAAAAGATCCCACAGCAGCAAAAGTGTTGTTCTTGGCAAAATTCTGTGAAAAAATTCAGGTTCATAGGTACTTAAAAACAACAACAACAAAAAACAACCAATCAACCAACCAAACAAGCAAAGCAAGCAAGCAAGCAAAACAAGCAAGCAAGCAAGCAAACAAACAAACAAACAAACAAACAAAGAAAAAAGTCGCATGCAGTGGGAAAAGCACACAAAACCCCCATCAGAAACAGGATGATCAAGCCATTCTAACAATTTCCCTTTTCATAGGAACCCCCCTCCAGAAAATCTTGATTTGTTTTGCTTCTCATTGTGACCTAGGTTCAGTTTTACTTTCAGTTTCTCAGATGTACAAATTGTGGCATGCTGTCCTCGGGTAGGACAGTTTGTTTCATTCACGCATGAATATTTCTTGTGATGTAAAATATCCAATCCAATCCAGTCCAACTCGACCCAATCCAACCCAATCCAATCCCAATCCCAAATCCAACCGAACCCAACCAGTCCCAACCCGACCCATCCTGACCCAACCCCGATCTTAACCCAAGTCCTAATCCCGATACCAAACCAAACCAAACCAAACCAAACCAAACCAAACCAAACCAAACCCAATCCCGACTACAACCCATCCAAACCTAGTCCTCAACCCACCCACCTACCCCGCCCCAACCCTCCCCACCCCATCCCATCTCAAGTTAGCCCTACCCAATCTGACCCAACCTGATCTGACCTGCCTCAACGCAATCAACCCAACCCAACCAAACCCAGTCCAACCGTACTCATCCCAGCCCACTCCACTCGATATGTAGTCGTACGTGTAGTTAATTTGAGGTGTGTTGGTCTGTTGGCCAGGATTATGCTGCCAGAGGCACGCAGGTACCGCCCCTAGGCGTGTTTTAATCTTCTACTTCTGGTCAACAGTTGGTCGAGGTCTGCGTGGGTACAGCTGGGTCATTCCATAGGCACACAATTTCGATGACATTTATTTATTATTATTATCATTATCAGTTTGGGAATGTCGATCGGTTCTGATACTGTCATGGCTCATGAGACAAAAGATGTGGATGTATATCATTTTTTTTGGTTTCTTGTTGTGTGTGTGTGCTTTTTTTATTTTTATTTTTTTTATGGAGTTCTAAGTAATGTCAGTCTCCGTAACATGGTTCGGTTCTTATTAAAGAAAGTGTGTAGTATAACAAGGGGAGTAACTGTGTGTGTGTGTGATCATCATCATCATCATCTTCTTCTTCTTCTTTCCCTGCTTCTGATTTGCTTTCTTTTTCCCCCGTTTTTTCTGTATTCTCTTACTTCCGTCCGTCCTTCCTTTTTCCCCTCCTTTCTTTCTTTTCACTATGGAGTCAGGCGCCTGTAGTTTCAATCCTTCGCTCTAGGGTTCATTGAAACGGACGTCAAACGGGTGGATTAAGTAGGTGGAAAGCTGTTACACACCCAAGTCTGTTCGCAGACCTGTTTAACGACATGCTGCCTACCATCTGGAACCGGCGGTGTCGAGGTAGATTTGTTTCCCATCGAAATGTTACCCCCGATGAAACATTTCTTTTTGTCTGAAAAAATGTTAGATTTGGTACAACAAAAAGTTTGCGCTATCGTCTAATGGTTTTGCCTTTATGGTTTCTTTTTGTTTACAGTTGAATGATATTTCGTCGATTTTTTTGACAGATCTTGTTTTCAAGAAAAGTGAGGGGAAAAAAATATTCTTGTTTCGCTTGCTGTCTACATGGTCAGACCACGTCTGACGATGAATGTGGTAATTTTCCCTGTTTCTGCCAGAACTGCCTCTCCTTGAACAGATGTCATCCCCGTATCATAAATACCCAACTTCTGGACCTGGAAGGTTTGAGTTCAAACCGATTTGGATATCGCTTCGTGGGTAAGGAGTGGAGTTTTTCCAATCTCCCAGGTCAGTTTATGTGCAAGGCCTCCTATTGCCGAAACCCCCGTAATGTATATATAGGCACGCAGAACATCAAATACGCACGTTAAAGATCCTGTAAGTCTTATCAGTGTTGCGTGGCTGATAGAAACATCAGAAACACTCAACGTAAACACCCCTCAGAGCGGAGTATGACAGATTGACTACCTTTTATTCATTTTTTTTCTCTTGTTCGAGCATGTTTATCATCTTTAATTGTCAGTCCTGTAGTCCGGATGAAGGGTGTAGTTTTAATCACGTCTTCCTTGTGGCCCGGGAGGTGCCCTTCCAGAGTTGATCCATTTGGCCACTGCTTATTTCTTACATTTCTGGAAAGTGGGTGTGACCGCCTATACGGCACGGTAAGACGACCACCACCACCACGGCCACCACCACCACCACCACCACCACCACCACATCAACAACAACCACAAAACCCGTCCGTACATTATGAAGACCAAGTCGTTTACTGAAGCACAATGTGAGTGAAGAAGAAGAAAGAAACCTGGGCTGTGAGTAGTACCTGGCCACTTGGCCTTGTTCACGGTTGTTTGGGAAGGTTAAGCAACCACGGAGACAGATCATGACCCGCCCCTAGAAAGCTGACCCAAGAGTACATAAGACAGGTCAAGACCAGACAAGACAGACAGAATTCTACATTTTCGAAAGTCATATAGTAAGCAACATACACTCACACACACACACACACACACACACACACACACACACACACACACACACACACACACACACACACACACACACACACACACACACACACACACACAACTCAAATAACTTGCCTACTTTCAAATTGCTTGGTGAAGTGTTAAATTACAAACAGGTCGTAAAATTCCTGGGAGTTTACATCACGTCCAAATTAAGCTGGAATGTCCATTTTGATTATATTTTAACAAAAGCGCGAAAAACCTTAAATTTTCTAAAAATAATAAGCGAATTACCCTGGGGAATGGATACAAATGTACTGATTCATCTGTCAACAGCGCTGGTCAGGTCTAAATTATCCTATGCGCAAGAAGTTTTCTTCAATGCACCCAAATATTTACTAAAAAAGATTCAGAGCTTGGACTGCAAAAGTCTTAAAATTGCACTAGGTGTACCAACTCATACTTCTACTCTGGAAACGTACAAAGTTGCTGGAATTCTACCTTTAAACAACCATCGTGAGTTAGCTACAGCAAAGTTTGCAATTAGAACTACTTCACAAGTGGATAATTTTGTGAGCAAAGAAATTAAGATCAGGTCTGATACTGACTTTCCAAAACGAGCAAAAAACATTTCATCACAAATTACAGCCGCAACTTACATATCTGGTCTGATCAAACAGTCCAACATAACAATGGATGAAATAGCCGAGAAACCAACGATAACGCCTATCCCTACATGGGAAATGCTAAAGGCCACATTTGATCTCGATTATGCAAAAGTTAAAAAAGATGATAATGTCAACATTACGATATCCACAGCTTGTGAACACATCGATGAAAAGTACCGTACCCACCTCCACATTTTTACCGATGGGTCAGTTTTAGCAAACCAGAGCGCTGGAGCAGCCTTTTATGTTCCAAAATTTAACATTAAAAAGTCTTTTTTCATTGGGGCAAATGTATCTATATATACAGCAGAATTGGTCGCTGTTGTTCAAGCGTTGCATTATTTAATAAGCCTTCGGCCTGTGTCATTCAAAGTAGTTCTCTTTGTTGATTCAAAATCTGTATTATATGCCTTACAGTCTTTTGATACAGACACAAGACCTGACTTAATTATTGAGGCAAATCATCTAATACATTGTTTAAAGATAAATGGTTCGGAAATCAATTTATGCTGGGTGCCTTCTCATGTTGGTCTTCATGGCAACAACGTAGTTGACAGAGCAGCTAAATCCGGTGCCCTCCATTCTGAAAATTCCATAGAATTACATGTTAACACCTCGGTAAAAGAAGCTTACAACTCGCTAGAATTAGCATCATGGATTCGATTTCATGAACATTTAAATGAAAAATTTGTGTCTCAAAAAAGAATCAAACTTTCAGTTCAAAATATCTATAAAAATTTGCAGTATTCCTCGTTATATCATTTGAGATTAATTGTTATGACATATTTTCGCATTCAGCTGAACACTTTGAAAACAAAATATTGTAACAACGTTTTATGTATTTGTGGCGAACAATTCACATTGTATTACTGTTTGTTTTACTGCAGAAAACTTCGTTCCTTTTTACCAAAGACGTTTACACAAGGAAACTATCTTGAAACGCATTTTAAAGAAGTAGTATCGGATCAAGTTTTGTTAGTTAAAATTTCAGAATCATTGGTTCACAGTCCTGTTAATGCGTTACTTTAAGATTAATTTATAATTACGATTATTTTTGTTTTGTTTTGTTTTTATGACGATTTTTCTTTTACATTATTGATGTTAGCGTTGTTCTAGTTTCATTTCTCTGTTCATCCATATCCTTTTTCTTAAGACCTTGCCGCTTCCTTTTAATTTTTTTTACTTCCCTTACTCTGTTCCCCTCTCCCCTCCATACCCCCCCCCCCCCCTTATTTCATCCTCCATGCCATTTTTCCCCGTCTAATATCACTTATAGTGAAAAGACGTTAAATCAAGCAACAAACACACACACACACACACACACACATACACACACACACACACACACACACACACACACACACACACACACACACACACACACACCATCATCATCATCATCATCATCATCATCATCATCATCATCATCATCATCATCAGGTGCCTTGCCGCATGGCGTTTGCGATCATGGACTTCCATCTGTCTGTATTCCTTGTTGCCTCCAGCATCTCTTCCACCCTCCTCATCCCCAGCCACTCTGCAAGTCCGTCTAGTATCTTCTCCCTGGGTCTACCTGGTGCTCTCTTTCCCTCCAGCTTTCCCATTGTGACCAGGTGCTCCAAATCCCCTTTCCTCATGAAATGGCCTATAAACGTTGCCTGACTTTTCCTAATCTTCCTTATGAGTGATCTATTTGTGTCTGCCATCATCAAGACTGTCTCATTTGTTTTCTTTGCTGTCCATGGAACTCTCAACATTCCTTTTAGAAACCACATCTCGGCTGCCTCAATCTTGTTCTGGCTTTGCTTGTTGACTGTCCACGCCTCACAACCGTACAACAGTATTGGTTCTATATAACATTCAAGAACTCTCTTCCTGATGTTAATTGATAGGCATTTGTTGGTAAGAATGCTTTTTATCCTCTTGAATGCTGTTTTGGCTTGGCCGATTCTGCCGGGTATTTCTGATGTGCATCTGCCGTTTGATAAAATGATCGTTCCCAGGTATTTAAACTTATCAACCTGTATCAAGGTTGTGCCGTTTGCTGTTATTTTGCATGAGGGGATTTCATGTTTTTTACTGATCACCATGACTTCAGTCTTCCTGCTGTTGAGTTCCAACCCCTTACCTTTGCTTTCTATTTCTAGTATATTCACAAGGTTTTGTAGGTCCCTTTTATTATCTGCAATTAGCACGGTGTCATCTGCGTATCGAATGTTGTTTATCATTTTTCCTCCAACCTTTAATCCAGGGTCTTCTAGGTTTCTCATGATGTTTTCGCTGTAAAGTGAAAACAAATCTGGTGACAAAACACAACCCTGTCTGACTCCTCTTTTGATGTTTTGGGAAAAGCTTATATTGTTTTCTATTCTCATTGCAGCTGTTTGTTCCCAATACATATTTCTGATTATTCGTAGATCTTTTCCATCAACATTGAGTCTCTCCAGTTCGTTGATCAATTCTTCATGTCGTACCCGATCAAAAGCCCTGGTATAATCAACAAAGCGTAAATATAAATCCTTATTCATCTCGATTGACCTCTCTATGATAGTTTTTAGGATGTATATGGCATTAATAGTTCCTTTCCCTTCCGCAAATCCACACTGTTCTTCTGCTATTTGTCTTATGATTCTATTCCTTGTCCTCATCATGATTATTCTTAAGAGAATTTTTGTTACATGACTCATCAAACTGATTGTGCGATTGAGTTCGCATTCTATAGCCCCTGTCTTCTTTGGAAGTGCAACGAAAATTGATTTTGACATATCTTTGGGGATTTTTCCAGTGTCTAAATTTCATTTAGGAGGACTGTTATTTTTTCAATGCCAAATTCTTTCAGGGCTTCAATCATCTCTGTAGTAATGTTGTCTGGTCCTGGGGCTTTTCCTGGTTTCATCTTTTTCAGTGCTGCTCTAACTTCATCTTTCATTATGGGTGGTCCTTCAAAGTTCTTTCTTATAATGTGTTCTTCATTTCTGTCATTTTCAAAAAGGTCTTTAATGTACCTCCCCATCTGTCTAATACTTTGTCTTTTTCCGTGATAAGCGTGCCATCTTTCGATTTTAAGCAACCAGTTGATGTGCATGTATTTTTCCTGTGGACAATTTGTTCGATTCTTCTGTACATACCCTGAGGATCCGTTTTGTGTCGGTCTTCTATTTCTTTGCATTTTGTTTTCAGCCAAGCTTCCTTAGCTTCATTGCACCTATTCCTGATTTCTTGTATATCTTCCTGTATATCTCCTCGTTTCTCTTTAGCCTTCCACCGTTCCTCCATCAAGCCTAAAATTTCTTGTCATCCAGTTCTTTTTTGCTTTTCTATCTACTTCAGGGATTTCTTCACAAGCTTCATTTATCGAATTTCTCAACTTTGTCCATTGTTCCTCACTGTCACCAACGTCTTCCAGAGCACTGAATTTGTTTTGAACATGTACGATTAATTTTTTTACGTATCACTTCATCTGTCTTTAAGAATCCAAGATTTAGTTTGATGTTGCTTTTGGTCTGTTTCCTCTTCCTTAATTTCATCCTAAATCTTCCCACTACAGGATTGTGGTCACTATTGCAGTCTGCGCCTGGTAGTGTTTATGCTGACATTAAAGAATTTATAAATCTTTTATTAATCAGGATGTAGTCAATCTGATTTTTGGTATTATTCTCCTGGACTCATTCAAGTCCATTTTCTTCTGTTAGGCTGCTCAAATCAGGTGTTTTCCCTAGAACTCATTCATCTGTGCCCATTCTACAAGTTTTCCTCCATTTCATTTTGTGTACCAAGGCCATGAGGTCCAACTATATCCTCCACATATCCTGTCCCACTTTAGCATTAAGATCTCCCATTTTTACTGTAAACTTCTTGTGATTTACATTGAGCCTTGGCCATCTCTAATACTTCATAGAAGTTGTCGATGTCTTCTTGAGTACTTGCGGAAGTTGGTGCATGCACCTGAATGATGTTGATATCAAATGGTCTGCCTCCCAATTTGACCAGCAAAACTCTGTCGGACACAGCCCAGTATCCCTTAACTGCTTTTGATTTGTCCTGTCCATTACGATGCGTACTCCTCTTTCATGTGAGTTTCCACCAGAGCATATTACTTATACTCTCCTGATGTTATCATGCCTGCCCCCTTCCATCTCACTTCCCCTAGTCCTAGAATACTAATGTAAAGCCTTTCCATCTCCATTTTGATATTGTCTAATTTACCTTTTTGCAACAATGTTCTGATGTTCCATGTTGCGATTTTGGTATTTTTTAGTTTGAGTTTGGTCGCAGTAGCTTGCTGACGGTCTGGTGTCTCCTGCGCCGCATGACCGTCCCTACCGGACGAAGGTGTTCCTATGGAGCACCTATTTACGTCGTTATCTTCATTTTTCTTCTTTTGTCTGTCCATAATTTTTCTAGGAGAATACGTGGTGGTTTCACGTTGCCTTCCATCGTTTTTTT
>JAPXFY010000025.1:41990814-41995814 GCA_030674185.1 Monoplex corrugatus | reverse complement strand
CCAACTTAATGCCCTACAGTCGAGCCAGCAAGCGTTTAGTTTGTTCTGTTGTTGTTGAACCTGCTTGTTTTTGTGTGTGAACACGTTTGGTGTGTGGGGACCAGGCGACATGGGGAGATGTGGAAATGATGTGTTGGTGCCGTGTATTGTGGCCACAGCAAAATGATCGAGTGACTTCTCTTTGGAATGGGAGTTGTGTTTTCTGACTTCCCTTTGAAGGAATACCGCCGTCATTTGTTCTTCCAGACTACCGTTTGACGAAATACCACGCTCTGCTGGTTTGGCGTTTGTTGAAGTTCTGGTGAGTGGAGGTCTTAAATGATACGTCACCTGGAGCAACATTTTGCAGACTACGTATCGAAATGGTGAAGAGAACATTGCTGAGTAACCTGTGTATTTTCTTTTCTTTTTTTACGTTGGATTTTTTGAAAGAGTACTACAATTTGTGCCCATCGGGCAGCAAGCAGGTTTGGTGATTATATCTATCACAACAGTGGAAGCAACAATGAGACTCGCGTTAGAAGTTGTGTGACCAGAGAATAATGATCAAGTATTACGAGCCAGAAAAGCACAAAAATAGAACCAGAAGGCGTATTTGATATAACAAAACAAGACAGGCGGGTATTTTCGACCAACTAGCCTTTGTCAAGCGTATACAGCAACAACAACAACAACAACAAAACAAAAGAAAAAAAATGCACAGCATTTGGATAAAAGAAAAACACAGTTGACAATTTCCGTAAAGTAGCACCGGGCAGGAGAAAAAATGTTCAGTACAAGATGTGCCCTAGACGACACATTAGTTTTAATCTTTTGTCTCCCGCACCCTGTCCACCAACTGCACATGGAAAACCACACTTTGACCCCCTCACCCTATCCACCGGCTTTCTGCAGGAAGCTGGTGGATAGGGTGAGGGAGTCAAAGAGTTAATTTTTTAGCATGGTTGACAATGCAGGATGCTGATGGACAGGTTCGGGAGTCAAGGGGTTAAAGAACCACGTTTTACTTTGAAGTTTACAGAAGCAGCTTTGGTTGAAAAGAAATCCCTTAATCATGTCTATCTTGGAGCCAAAATGTTCCAGTTTACGTAGGAACGTTGTTTTGGAGTTGTTGTGAAAGAAGAAATTATCCACTGCTACTAAAGTGTGAGTTATTTCCAGACTAGATGAAACAAAATTGGTAAGTAATACTGTTAAATATGTTTCAGGTCAGACTGAAAAAAGATGATCGAGTACTACTTGATGTCAGTTATTTCCATACTCGATGAAACAAAATTGGTAAATAATACTGAGGTGTGTTTCAGGACAGATTGAAAAAAAAAAGTACTACTAAATGTGAGTTATTTCCAGACTGGATGAAACAAAATTGATCAAGTGATACTGTCAGGCAAAATTACAAAAAAATATACTACTTGAAGTGACTTATGTTCTGGGTAAGATTAAAAGAATAATCTAGTACATTCAATATGAGTCATTTTGGGGGTAAGATTGAAATGTGATCGAGTACTACCTGTGTTAGGAATGTTCCTGGCAAGATTCAAGAGTGGTCGAGTACTGTTTAATGTGATTAACGCTCCAAATATAGATTAAAAAAGAAATGATCGAATACCGCTTAATGTGAGTCATTTTCTGGGCTAGATTTATCAGACAAGTTCACAGACCATGTGTGCAGATTCCATACACTTGTCATGTACAGCAACAATTGTCTGACGTCATTTAGGAGATCTTACTATGTAGAGAGGACCACAGAGCAATATTGTGTGGGAGTTATTATCTGCATTACATTTTGAAGGAGTGCCTTGTTTCGTGGTAACGGTAAGTTTATGAAATGAGTTAGTCACAGGTAAGTCGTCTGGAATTACGCTTTTCCATTCTACGTAAGATTGGAGTTTGTTTACGTGGTAGTTATTTCTCATACAGCGTTTTGAAAAAAAGCAAATCCAGGTTTGCTGAATTAACCCTTTGCACTGCACCTTTACACGCAAAAACACCTTTGACTCTCACCTATCCACAGTCGCAGGAAGTGGTGGATGGGTGAGGGAGTCAAAGGTTAAGTTTGCTCTCGCATGTGACAAAGAGATGCTGTGGGGGGCTGCAGGAGTCAAGGGTTATAGTGATACCTTAGGATGGAGTCAGATTTGTGCTGTCTGGAGTACGTTTTCAGACTCTTTTCGAAGTTTTGTGACGAAAAAATGACAGACAGACATGCGGCGCGCGCGCGCGCACACACACACACACACACACACACACACACACACACACACACACACACACACACACACACACACACACACACACACACACACACACACACACACACACAACACACACACCAGAATTTACCCAAGTAGGCAGTTTTCCCCCAATACCGCTATTTAAAGAAAAAAAATCACTACTTCTGTGTTTCTTAACTTGTCTTTTAATCATTTTTAATCCATAAAGTACGAAGCCTTTATTATCATCTCTAAATGTATATAAGGCACAAGCAGTAGATATAATAGACTAGAAGTCATTGTAATGTACAAATACATCGAAATATGGTTGGTGAACATATATGGATAAATACATACTACAACAGAACGATATATAAACGTGTAGATAAACAAGTACAAAGAACAAGCAAAATAAATAACAATTCATGGCATGAACGTACGCTAGTTTTCATATAATTATGTTTGCATTCCCTGAGATACCGATGAACATAGAGCAATTATTAAATGAAGGATGGTTATCAGTAATGAAATAGAATAGGCATATCTTCCGAGGTCTGTTATAGCTGCAGGAAGCTGGTGGATAAGGTGAGGGAGTCAAAGGCTTAGAATTCATAGCGTAAATAGTTACACAAACTGGCAGCTTGAGATCTTCGACCATTTTGACAAGCGGTACAGAGGCGTATTGTCTCCGTGCCAATGATTTCTGTCATACCTGTGCTGTGTAGGTACAGGTGGGTGGATAGGAGCCCCATGGACTGGGTACTTTACAGATTGTCACGTATCGATGTCATAACCTTGTCGACTTCTTAACTTGGTGCCAAGTGTGGACTGCTGTGTCAGTCTTTTTTTTTTTTTTTTTTTCTGTCTGTCTGTCCGTTGGTTTCTGTCACTCGCTTACACAAAACACACAGTCACATTAAACATACACACTCACGCGCGCGCGCGTGTACGTACACACACACGCGCGCGCACACACGCACGCACGCACGCACAGACAGACACACACACACGCACGCACACAGAGACACACACACACACAGACACACACGCACACACACACACACACACACAAACAACACACACAGAACAACAAAACAAAAGACACACACACAAACACACACACACACACACACACACACATACACACACAACACACGCTTGCTTGCTTGCTTGCTTGTTTGCTTGTTGCTTGCTTGCTTGCACGCACATACACACGTTAGAACTGTTTTAGTGACGGGCGCAACAGTCAAGTGGGGAAAAGGGGCAAAGGGTGGAGATTTTGCCGATGTCTCTCAACGAAAGCCGAATCCGATTTGAGTTGTGTGTTTGATATTGTTCAAGCTGTTAAGTAGATGTCTCATGACCCTAAGGGAGTGAGATGGTAGAGAAGTACATTTTTCTCGGGGCCTGCATCATGGGGTCGGTGCCCATCTGCTGTCCTGGACGCTGGAACGCGGCTGGAGGTCTTTTATTTTCACCAACCCTGTACGGGTGAGGTACCCATTCACAGCTATGTGGACTGGAGGCCACAGTTTTTCTCGGAAGTGATTCGAACCTTTGCAGATACTGTTCCTTTATAAGGTTGGAGCTGTACTTCTGTGCCAACGAGGCTATTTGGAATTTCAACAATTCATTGAGTATTATTGATTTTTAAGGTAATTATCCTTAGACGGAATTAGACGGAAAATTCTCTCCCATTATGTAACACATCAGTCCCAATTTCTGATTCAGCTAAAAACCTTGGTGTCTGCATTGACTCTACCCTCTCCATGAACAACTTTGTTTCTCAAACTGCCAGATCTTGCTACTATCACCTCCATCGTATAAGCCTGATCAGGAAGTATCTCTCTGTGGAAACAACTGCAAAACTCGTTCTCTCCTTCATAATGTCTCGCATTGACTATTGCAATTCACTCCTGTCCGGTCTTCCTGCCTCCACCACTCACATCCTACAGCGCATTCAAAACAATGCTGCACGCCTTGTACTCAAAAAGAAAAAAGCTGACCATATATCTCCTCTCCTGGCACAACTTCACTGGCTCCCTGTATCAAAGCGCATACAGTACAAACTAGACACCATGTGCTACAAAAGCCTCAATAACGCAGCCCCCGATTACCTGTCAAGCCTACTTGAGATCTGTGTTCCCTCATGTACCCTCCGCTCTGCCTCCGATCCTCTGACTTTTCGCTTTCCACGCACTAAGCTCAATACCTATGGTCCACGAGCCTTCTCTGTTTCTGGTCCGCTCTCCTGGAACAAACTTCCTCTCTCAGTCTGTCAGCAACCTACTTTTGTCTCCTTCAAGTCCGCTCTCAAAACTCACCTTTTCTCCTCTGCATAAAATCCTGACCTCACTCAATCCCCTGCAGCCTGTCTCACTCGGAGGGAGTCACATTGCAATATATAATTGTATATAATATGCTTCTATAATTTTCCATTGTTTTTATTTTTTCTCCCCATTTATACCCGTGTGTGTGGTGTGTGTGTGTGTGTGTGTGTGTGTGTGTGTGTGTGTGTGTGATGTGTGTGTGTGGTGGTGTGTGTGCGTGCGTGCGTGCGTATGTGTGCGTGCGTGCGTGTGTGTGTGTTTTCAGCGCTTAGATTTGATTTTATCAAGATTTTGCGCTATATAAATATTGTAATTATTATTATTATTATTATTAAATTAAGGGAGAGTTTTGATGTGGCTTGATCTTCCTCTTCTTTTCCACGTTCTCCTCCTCTTCCTCCTCATCATCGTCATCATTATCTTCTTCTTCTGCTTCTACTCCTCCTCCTCCTCCTTC
>JAPXFY010000025.1:41955814-41985814 GCA_030674185.1 Monoplex corrugatus | reverse complement strand
CTTAGGGGCTCCACTCCGGCTTTCTTGTTGTTGTTAGGGTTTACTTCCTTGGCCTTTGTCTTCCACAAGACGATCGTAAGGCAGTGGTGCTATTTACCCATAGCTTAGGGTCCGATTCGTTTACAGGACCTGGCCAGCTCATGGGTTTATGTGCAGGCTTAAGGCCTGTGCCATGATCACCATACACATGGCACCTGTGACGATAGTGAATATGGAATTCGTTCCGAGCGCGGAGACGTCATCTTGAGTAACTGAAACTGAAACCGATTCATTAGCAAAAGGGCGTGTCCACACGCTGGTGGGCCTGCGTGCCGCATGTCTGGGGGGCCAGACCTCCTCCGAGTCCTTTTAGGGTTCAAACTTGAGTCCATGAGGTGCTCAGTTACCGTGTGTCAAGGAAAGGCACTACGTAGGGGTTGCTGATGGAGAGGCTTTGTACTGACGGAGAGGGATTTACGCATTCTGTTCTCCTTTTCGCAGAGCTGCAAACAGCAATGGTAACCAGCCGTGCGGGCTGAAAGCGAAAGTGACAAACACACGGTCACTAACCGACACGCTAGACGCGTCACACCAGCCATTAAAACGCAAGTACTAATACTAATATTAACGCTAATATCAGTACCAATATTGATGGAACATAATGTAACGTGGTCCACAGCTCGCCTAACAGCCTGAGTTCTCTGTACTCGATTGCAAAGTCAGATTATTTGTATTCGTAATGTGCAGAGTCCAAATGTGTTTACAGAATAGTACTATATAAGGACGATTTATGGTGATATTGGTTACAACATCATCAACAACAACAACAATGATGTGAATAATAATATAATAATAATATATATAATATAAATAATAATAATAATAATAATAATAATAATAATAATAATGATGATGATGACGATGATGATGGTGATGATGATGACATTTATACGGCGCTAAATCTGGACATATAAATCAAATCAAAGCGTGCACTCTCATCATTTATCAAAGCGTCACTCCCAATAACAAAAGCTCAAGAGTACAAAAACAAAACAAAACAAAAATACGCACACACAAAACGGGAGGGGAAGGTCAGGAAGGGATGATGATGATGACAGTTATAGTAATGATAATAATACTGATAATAATATTAATGATAATGACACTAATACTATTTCTACTACTACTACAACTGGTGATAATTATAGATGTAATCATAATTAATGTTATATTAATAATGATAGTAATGATAATGATAATGAAGAATAATAATAACAAGAACAACAACAACGATAACAATATATCAACAACAACAATGATAATAACAACAATAGCAATAATAATAATAATAATAATAATTGCATTTTATGGTAGCATTATTTGGCAGTACCACACTCAAACCATGTCGTCAGACAGGCTCTGTATATGATTTAATTAGACATTACATTGTATAATTCCAGTTTCTACGTACCGATCTACCATAAAAGACTCGAAACATTTAATTGCTCTCTTTTCCGCCACAATCGCCACACTAGTTTGTCGGCTTGTCTTTAAAGTCAGGTCAAGTCAGTCCAACTCGAAACCGCTTTGAAAAGAATAGGGATTACATTTCACCCAACGCACACAAACAGTAATTCCTATACCCTCACGGGAGCCAAAGTCGTAACTGGATTCGTCCTAAAACTTTTTTTTGAAGCCGTCTGCGCTTGTGAAGCAGGGAAAGATAATTGCTGGGTTACCCGTGAGAGCGAGTTATCCGCATGTTTATATTATGTTGCTTGAGTGTTCTCCCCTCGCAACTTCGAGCAGACGACAGGAAGCGATAAATCGTGAATTGGTTGAAGCGGGTTATGACTGCTTGTCTGGGAATAGAAATTTATCGATAGTTGAAAGCAGATGATGTGTATGTGTGTGGACGGACTCACCCGAGCAGTTATTATGTGAACATGGCCAAACCCGTCCGTTTGTCATAAAATATGTACATGTAGGTCTACTTGATCGTATTTCGTACCTGTTCGGAAGCGAATGAATCACTCCACGTTTCGGTTTATTTTCAAGTGCTGCTTATCTGTTGGTTGGAGGCGTTGTGACGGTTGGCCTCGCTGTTCGAAGAGAGAGAAAAGGTCGTCGTTGTGTCATGGTGTCAGCACAACAGTACAATCGTCTTTTGAAGTATGTATTGTGTGTTTTGAATGGGGTGTCTCTTTGTGAAAACACAACAGTACAATCGTCTTTTGAAGTATGTATTGTATGTTTTGAATCATGTGTCTCTTTTCACTGTCTACTGACTTGCTTGAGTGATAGAAGCTTTAAGAAAGCAAGCGGTGTTTTGGTTGTCAGTGCTTAGTTACTCTTTCTGAGTACTTTTAGATAACTTATGGTGAAAAAAAGTTTATGTATAATTTGTTTTCAGCGTTAGGATGGTTGAATCATATTCTGTGGGTACTCTACATTTTTTCTTTCTTCTTGTCTTCAGTCTTGTGTAAGCGTTTCTTTTACCTGACGGAATTTCGTTTATTACCTGGGCTGGTTGACTCTTTTGATAAAGCCATGGACTCAGGTCGAGTTCAGCCCCCATCAGAACTGCTATTTCGAGTTCAATCCCAGCTGCTGCCAGTGTTAATGTTTCCATCACTCTGGTGATGTCAACTTTAGTTACTATTGTATAAGGTCCCCTCACCGCCCCTTCCCCGTTTCAGGAAACCTTGCCAGCGAAAAGGGTTTTGCACAGGACTAGGGAATCTGCCAGATAATTGCAAGAGTTGTTTGGAGCGCATATGGAATTGTCTGAGTGCGATGAATCCCGCGTGAACAACCTCTAAACAAACAAGTCGATGGCAGTCACAATACTGTCAATGGATCATGGACAACTCGACTTGTTAGGCGAACTGACCACATTCAGCTGTTGTTGCACAGTCTGTGTGTCTTCAGTGGACGTGTATGCTCGGCGTTTCACTCTTCCATAAGCCACCGCACCCAGACATGACTTCCAGGATCTTTAACGTGCATACATATTTCTTTTTACCTTTGTGCTCACCTTTCTTTTTTCGTCCCATTTTCTACGCCATCTTAATGGCTGCATAAGCTGGCACAGTTTTTACACTGCGATGATGATGATGTCGTTGAGGATGATAGTCATGATGCTGTGGAGTTCCGTCTGGGATTGAGACTATGTAACAGGTCTGTACTTTACGCTTACTATCATAAGATATTCTGGCTTAACATGCGTATTTGATATGATATTCTGCATGCGTACAGAGACGGAAGGGTTTAGGCCCCCTCACTGGTAGATCTGCACACATGTCGACCTGGGAGATTAAAAAAATCTCCATTCTTGACCTACAAGGTGGAGGAGGTGCCCAGGCGGACCGAACCTAGGACTATTGACAGGAAGTCCAGAGCTTACCCACCTGACTACCACGCCTGTCTGTTAATAAGAAAAATGATATATTTTATGACACATCCCCCCCCCCCCCCCCATATTTTATGAAACAACCTCCCACGCTGTCAGAAGTGTTTGAATAAGCGGCTGTGCATTGTGCCTGCTGATAACGTTACAACTACTGCGTGCGACCATGAAGGTAGAGAGGTGAGGGAGGCTTGTGTTGAGGTCATGTCACAGGCTTATGCCGCTAGTGTCAGCTTTTTTGTCCTCTGTCAATATGTGGAGTGGCGCGTGACATTACCAGGTCTGCAAACCCAGGTACAGCCTAGGTAGGCGACACCTTTGCTTTTAGCACGTCTGCTCGGTGATTGTGATGTTGGAATCATAACGTTGTTTTTAGCAACTAAAACGTTTAATGTCGAAAGATTGTTGGTAGGTGTGTTCATGCACGGGTGTGTCTTTAATGCTCGGGTGTGTCTTTATACTCACCTGGGATTTAGCGTTTAGGCCGTTTGTCCCCCTCTCCGCCCCCCTCCTCACAGATCGGCTATTATCTGACGCCATTATAGCAGTAACAACAACAAAACAATATTGATACTAATAATGATGAAACAACAACAACAATGATAATAATAACAGCACAACAACAACATCATCATAAACAACAAAAACGACGATGATAATAATAGTAATAGTAATAATAATAATGATATTGATAATAATAACTACAGTATTTGTATGGAGCCAGATCCTGATAATTCGAATTAAAGCTCACCCACGCACCAGACATAACGCATGCGATCAACGCAGACCACCTTACAACACGCGAACCCCCCAAAAAAAAAAACACAACAAAAAACAAACAAAACAACAACAAACAACAACACAACAAACAAAAACCCCAACAACACACAGACACAAATGGAAAGAGGCAGTTGTAGAATTCATTGTCGAGAAAAGAGGTGGGTTTTTAAATTCGATTTAAAAACAGAAAGGGTAGGTGATAAGACGAAGGGAGAGTGGAAGTTTATTCCTGGGAGATGGTCCCGAAGCAGCAAAAGAACGATGGCCGACAGTTGATAGTTTAAATCTAACAACCTGAAGGGAAAGAATATCTGAAGCTGAGCGCAGTCGTGGATTGCAGAAAATCTTGCCAGGTACAATCAAAGCTAGTGTTACAAAATAACACGTAATCTGCATCTCCTGTTAACAGTTTTCAACGCGGACATTTGACCGTCAGTGAATGTGATACTGAAAAATGTGTGGTGTGGTGTGTGTGTGTGTGTGTGTGTGTGTGTGTGTGTGTGTGTGTGTGTGTGTGTGTGTGTGTGTGTGTGTGGTTGGTGTGTGTGTGTGTGTGTGTGTGTGTTGTGTGTGTGTGTGTGTGTGTGTGTACATACAGTGTGTGTGGTACTAGTGTGTGTGTGTGTACATACAGTGTGTTGTTGTGGTGTGTGTGTGTGTGTGTGACATACAGTGGTGTGTGTGTGTGTGTGTGTGTGTGTGTGTGTGTGTGTGTGTGTGTGTGTGTGTGTGTTAACAAAGTATTCAGTGGTTAAAATTCTATCATTACCTAAACATGTATTGACAGAAACTTTCACTGAATAATCAGTGAAAGTATTTAAATGAAGCCACACATACAACGCTATAAAATCTTTTCCTACCAATGTATAAGAGACGATAAAGTAAGTAAGTAAAGTAGTAAGTATTTAAATCGAAAACAAATGTTTAAAATTCAAATGAATGAGATATTTATTCCTCTTTCATCAAGGTGTGTGGAAGCTAATTTCTGTGAAGATCGTTGATATAAATGAAGCATTTGGATGTCATAAATGAAGAGCCATTTGGGATGTCAATAAATGAAATATTTATGACTCTGCCATCAAGGTAATTGCAAGTCAGTGTCAGTTAAGATCGTTAACATCAGTGGAGTATTCCCATCGAAAACAAGTCAGTGTCAGTTAAGATCGTTGACATCAATGGAGTAGTCCCATCGTAAACAACTTAAACAAACAAAATGTCAATAAATGAAATATTTACTGCTCTGCCGTCCAGATATGTGAAAGCTGATGTCTGCTCAGATCGTTAACCTGTCTATAACCTTGAAAAGCTCTCAGGAGACACCAGCACTTTAAGTCTAAGTGCCTTCTTGTCTGATCGATCACTTAGGTCTCCAGGTCCATGACTAAACAAAATCCCCTTGGGCGAACTCTGTTGTCTGTCTGTGTACTGTCTGTCTGTCTCTCTCTCTCTGTCTGTCTGTCTCTCTCTCTCGTCTCTCTCTCTTCTGCCTGTCTGTCTGTCGCTCTGTCTGTCTGTTTGTCTCTCTTCTCTCTCTCGCTCAGTGTGTGTGTCTTTCTCTGTGTGTCTCAGTCTCTCTCTGTGTCTGTCCTTACAGTAGAAAAATAAAGATCAATCAGACTAGTTTCGGAATTTGTTCTAGAGGGATGCATCGCACTGGAACGATTCCATAAGCGCTCCACTCAGTTCTTCCGGCAGTTGCCTGGCAGACGTCCTGAGCCTGCGCAAAACCCCATGAGCTGGCAAAGTCTTGAAATGGGGAAGGGGAGGGAGACGAGGGACCTATGAAACACTCAGCTGACACCACCAGAATGATGGAAACATTAAGATGGCCGGCGAGCAGGCCAGTTTTTATTCTTGCGGGCTGGGATTGAAGTTGACATTTCAGATAAAAAAAAACAACAACCAGCTTGAGTTGATCAATTAATCAGTCAGTCAATCAGTCAGTTGCTTGCTTTCTCTCTGATTGTCTTTACGATTGGAAGATAAAGATCAGTTATCACTCATGCACTCACCCATCTATCAGTTAATCACCCACTCTTTCTCTGAATTGAAAATGAAGATCGATCGATCAATCAACACAATCAATCGATCAATCGATCAATCAATCAATCAATCAATCAGTCAATTATTCCAATCCAATCCAATCCATCCAATCCAATCCTGTCAATCAGTCAGTCAATTACTCAACAATTCTCTGTCTGTCCCTGTCTGTCTGCCTCTGTGTCTGTCTTTCTGTCTCTGTCTCTCTCTTTCCCTCTCTTTCTCTTTGCCCTCTCCCACAAGGCTTTCGCTTTGTTCGGTCTGAAGCCTAGTGACAGCTAAAGCACTGGACTAGACAGACCACAGTTTTTTAAAGCAAACTTGAAGTGCCTCGGCTCCATGTGGCAGACTACTAGTATATCATCATCAGCCAGTCAAGTTTTTTTCTTATGCATTTGATATATTGTCTGCAGCACTTGGGGGAAAAACGAAAGTAAACAAAACTGTGGGAAAAAATATCGGAAGAAGTGGTCCTTGAATTTCCATTGAATAGACATGTATTAGTCTTGTCATCTACTTGTGAAAGCTGAGAGTCTCTGCCAAGATCATTCACCTGTTCATGAACTTAAAAGATTTTCTAGAGAAACTCGCACCCCGGACATAAGTGCTTCTTGTCATGTCACAAGGGCGTGTGTGTGTGTGTGTGTGTGTGTGTGTGTGTGTGTGTGTGTGTGTGTGTGTGTGTGTGTGTGTGTGTGTGTGTGTGTGTGTGTGTGTGTGTGTGTGATGAGAGAGAGAGAGAGAGAGAAGAGAGAGAGAGAAAGAGAGATAAGTGGGCAAAACAAAGATCTTAGGGGCAGGTCTTTAATTTCTCTCCTTCTGTCTGCCTGTCTTTCTCTTCGCACTGTCTCCCTTTCTCTCTCCCCCCCCCCCTTCTCTCTCTCTCTGTCACTCTCGTTCACTCTCTCACTGTCTCGTTCACTCTGTCTGTCTGTCTGTCTCTGTCTCTCTCTCGTCTCTGTCTGTCTGTCTCTGTCTTTCTCTCTGTCTCTCTCTCTCTCTGTCTTCTTCTTCTCACTTGTGAACTTGGCAGTTTTTGTCATGCGTTTCTAGGCGCGTTGCGCGTGCTCGGTCTTTATGAATTCCAGTCCAGCTCTGCACATTCGTCACATCCCCCTTTCTTTACATAAGTTTTAAACTCCAATGAAGTCAACTGACGACTAACTTAAAACTGAAATCCTCAATACTAATCAGTATCTTTAAAGCGGAATCAAAGGTACAGTCTCCCCCCCCCTCCCCCATGGGGATGCCGGAGGTTCTTTCAGTGCAAATAGTATCCCCCACCTTCTGGAAATTCCGTGCTCGAAATGTACTCTTGTCTGTCACCCTCTCTGTTTTTGCCTTGTTCTTTTGCTTTTTGTCATTTCATCCTATCATTTTCTGCCTTGCTGGTCCATTCACCAGTATATGTTCGATAAAGTCTTATATACTTTCTCGTAGGATTTCGAATTGGGTACATGTGTTTGAGTGTATTTTGGCTCTAGGGAAATGAGATCTGCAAGCAATTTTAGGTAATTTAGACCCGTTTTTATATATGATTTAGTGTCCCTTGTTATGTTTAAATCTGTATTCAGGTATATTTTTTAAATCCCTAGTGCAATAAATTGGACGGAGTGGTCAAAGCCAGGGGCATATCCTTAGATTGTGTGCACGCATGCATTGGTATTTGTACTTGAGTTTTCATTTTTTCCCCCTTTTTGAAGTGTTCTGTGTGTTTGTTGAAATGGTTATAGCCCTGATATGGCTCTACACAGTCGGCTGGGCTTTAAATGAAAATAACAATAACAATAACAGGGTCCAGTCGACGCGGTGAATGCACAGCTCGTCCAAAACGAGTTCAGTATGGTGCTTGATAGTATGATACTGAGTCTCTGCTTCTGTACTGGGATCTCAAGTAGGCGTCTAGTGGTGGAGTCTTTTACTGACTTGAAGACCGCTCTGTAGACTGCCTGGGCTCATCAGGGCAGACACATTCCAATGGTGCATCTTCTCCTTCCTACTGAGGGACGTTGTTAGCTTTTGCTGTTGGTGAACGCAAATGGTTCCTGTTCCTTTTGTCCTTCCGGTTTCCGGATTGGACGACATAAAATCGTGGGGACGTGTGGCGTTTTAGGACAACAGTTGGCTGCCATTGTTTGATCCAAGAAGAAAGGCCATACGTACTTATTCACCAGGTAGGAATGAATTACAACTTTCTGTGCTATGTCTGTCACGGTAGTACTGTTTTGCTTTTTCCAGACGAAGGTGCTCTTTGATGTCTTCTTGATTGTATGATGCATGAAGGAGCAAAGTTCTCGAAGTTTGCAGTTTGTTTCTTGGGCGATGTCCTATCAGTAGCTGTGTCGGGGAAAGGTTGATTCCTTCTACAGGCGTAGTTCTATAGTCAGGTAGTGCTAGATGTCTATCGGTGTTTTTTTCTCCAAAGACTTTTCACTGTCTGGAGAAAGAACATAAATCTGACATTTTGTAAGGATCAGTCGGTATTCGAATCTGGGCGTTTCCAACTTCTCACTTCCTACCCAGGTGCTTTATTCACGGTATCCCCACCCCCCGTATGGTAGTCTGTTGGTTTACTAAGGCACAATGAAGATGTCAGTGTCTGTGTGGCTGTCTGCTCATAATTGATCAGTCTTTCTTGCGATGAAAATATTATAATACTAATGGTAAGTTTTGATCTGAATCGCAGTTACAGTGGTAAAATGATGAAGACTGTGGTAAACTACTGGTTTCAAAAGAAGCACAAATGAGTACGCAGGATTTATATGGCAGACTAATGTCAATAAAAACGAATCAGGAAAAACAAACAAAACAAACGAACAAACAAGCAAACAAACAAACAAACCACACACACACACACACACACACACACACACACACACACACACACACACACACACACACACACACACACACACACACACGCACACAAATTTTTTTCTGCTTCGTATTTGCTTAAACGCTGGCACTGGCTTTCAGATTTCAGTTTTACTCCTAATAAATAAATTTTTATGTGCATTTAGTAAACCTGTGCATTTTCTCTGGAGAACACACACACACACACACACACACACACACACACACACACACACACACACACACACACACACACACACACACACACACACACACACACACACACACCCCGCGCGTGAGCGTAAAACACACACACACACACACACACACCACACACACACACACACACACACACACACACACACACACACACACACACACACACTTATTCACGCATTCATTCACTCACCTACGTCCCCCCCCCCCCCCCCCTTTCCACACGAAGATCCGTGTAGGTGGAACAGTCACAAGAGAACCTGTGTAGGCGAAAAAAATTTCAACTCGGTTCAATAACAGTTATCGTCACTGAACTGATGTGGTACTGAACAAGCCAGACCAGGTGTGATATACAGATAACCCTTATACGTAAATGCGTCCTTGTCCTTTTCAACAAGGTGTGTGTGTGATCAAAAACTGTATAAAACAGGGGTGGGGGGTGGGGGGGGGGGGAGACACACACAAATAGAATCAGAACGCGTATTTGATATAACAAGACAAGCCTTGTCTTATTTTTTTATATTGCCTTGTCTTGTCGTATAGTATTAAATAAGCGTTTAAAATCAGTTTTTGTGCTTCGATAGTTCCTGTTTGCTTGAACGTGGGCGTTCATGTTTCATCATCATCATCAGGTGCCCTGCCGCATGACGTGGGCGATCATGGACTTCCATCTGTCTCTATCTCTCGTTGCCCCTAGCATCTCCCCCACCCTCCTCGTCACCAGCCACTCTGCAAGTCCGTCCAGCATTTTCTCCCTGGGTCTACCTGGTGCTCTCTTTCCCTCCAGCTTTCCCATTGTGACCAGGTGCTCCAAATCCCCCTTCCTCATAAAATGGCCTATAAATGTTGCCTGCTTTCCTAATCTTCCTTATGAGTGATCTACTTGTGTCTGCCTCCATCAAGACTGTCTCGTTTGTTTTCTTTGCTGTCCATGGAACCCTCAACATTCTTTTAAGAACCACATCTCGGCTGCCTCAATCATGTTCTGGCTTTGTTTGTTGACTGTCCACGCCTGGCATCCGTACAACAGTATTGGTTCTATATAACATTCAAGAACTCTCTTCCTGATGTTTATGTTTGCTTTGCAATAAATATGAAAAAAAAAGCCCTGGGGGCAGACAGGTGTTGTTCCACTTACTCGCCTTCCATGTGCCACTTCATTTGGTCTGGATATCAGACTGACAGTTTTAAAGTGTGAGAATTTATGACAGTGAAGGGATTTTCCCCATAGGATATTTCAAACTGACAGTTTTAAAGTGTGAGAATTTATGGCAGTGAAGTGATTTTCCCCATAGAATAATTCAGACTGACAATTTTAAAGTGTGAGAATTTATGACAGTGAAGGGATTTTCCCCATAGGATATTTCAAACTGACAGTTTTAAAGTGTGAGAATTTATGGCAGTGAAGTGATTTTCCCCATAGGATAATTCAGACTGACAATTTTAAAGTGTGAGAATTTATGGCAGTGAAGTGATTTTCCCCATAGGATAATTCAGACTGACAATTTTAAAGTGTGAGAATTTATGGCAGTGAAGTGATTTTCCCCATAGGATAATTCAGACTGACAATTTTAAAGTGTGAGAATTTATGGCAGTGAAGTGATTTTCCCCATAGGATCATTCAGACTGACAGTTTTAACGTGTGGAATTTATTACAGTGAAGTGATTTTTCCCAAAGGATAATTCAGACTGACAGTTTTAAAGTGTGAAAATTTATGGCAGTGAAGTGATTTTCCCCAAAGGATAATTCAGACTGACAGTTTTAAAGTGTGAAAATTTATGGCAGTGAAGTGATTTTCCCCAAAGGATAATTCAGACTGACAGTTTTAAAGTGTGAAAATTTATGGCAGTGAAGTGATTTTCCCCATAGGATAATTCAGACTGACAGTTTTAAAGTGTGAGAATTTATGGCAGTGAAGTGATTTTCCCCATAGGATAATTCAGACTGACAGTTTTAAAGTGTGAGAATTTATGGCAGTGAACTGATTTTCCCCATTGGATATTTTAAACTGACAGTTTTAAAGTGTGAAAATTTGTGGCAGTGAATTGATTTTCACATAGAATAATTCAGACTGACAGTTTTAAAGTGTCAGAATTTATGGCAGCAATTTGATCTTCCCATAGGATAATTCAGACTGACAATTTCAAAGTGTGAGAATTTATGGCAGTGATTTGATTTTCCCATAGGATGATTAGAAATATCACGATCGAAAGGAAAACTTTGGTAGTAAATATAAAGTAATGAGTTCTTTTTCATCAAGATTTGTGTTCATTTTATAGATATTATATATAGAAACACATTGACAAACAAACACAGACTTATGTGGTATATGGAAATTCAGGGATAACTTGTTTCTTTTTCACTTTGTTTTGTTTACTTTTCTTTTTTCCCCCACAGATAAGTTTTTGCTTCTTTTCAGAAGACACAATAGATTACATCAGTACTATTTAAAAATTGGTAGTAATATATATATATATATATGGTTAAGATTTTAAAAGATCTATTGCTTATAAGTTATATTGACATGGAAACAGTAGATCTCCCTGCCTACTTCCTCTGTGAATTGAAAAGCATTGTGAAGCCCGTCTGTTCACAAGAACTGTTGATTGTGTTTCATTGTAAAAGTAGTTGAAAATTCGCAGGTATACACACATATGTAAGTTTTAAGTGCTTGAAACATAAAATTCGAGTCAGGCGAGTTAAATGATATTCAATTTAAACATACAATTTCGGTCAAACGAGTAGAATGCTTTTTCAAAATCTACAGTGTCAGAGATGATGCAAGTTTAAACGACAGCGTCGTCATGTCAGGGCACTGGTAGCATTCTTGCATCAAACAGGGTAGCATGGCATTCGATTGTTATAATACGAGCTGCCAGCCATGAGTCAGCAGTTCTGAAACTCCGGGTAATAAACAGTTCTGTTTCTCAGTATTGATAAGGTACCCTGCTGAACGCCATATATGGAAATGCGCTGCAGGCTGGGTCCATTGTAACATATGTAAAGAAAAAAGGAGAAAAAAAAAGAATTAGATATGGGAGGTTACACAAACATGCGCATGCACATAAACACACACACGCACACGCGCGCACATGAAGTCTCACACACACACACGCACGCGCGCACACACACACACACACACACACACACACACACACACACACACACACACACACACACACACACACCACACTCACACACACCACACTCACCCACTCACCCATACATCACATTCATTCACCCACCCACCCACCCACACATACACACACACACACACACACACACACACACACATACACACACACACACACACACACATACACACACACACACACACATACCACACACACATACCACACACACACACACACATCACACACACACACACACATACACACAACACCAACACACACACACACACACACACACATACACACACACTCACATACACAACACACACACACACAAAACACACACACTACACACAACACATACACACACACACACACACACACACACACACACACAACACACACACACACCACACACACACATACACACACACACACACACACACACACAACACACACACACACACACACACACCACACACAACACACACACATCACACACACACACACACATACACACACACACACACACAACACAACACACACACAACACACACACACACACAACACACAACACACACACAACAACATACACACACACACACACACACAACACACACACACACACCACACAACACACACACCACACACACTGCCAGCGAAAAGAGTATCAGCGCAGACATCCCATGTACCCAAGTGCCTCCCTCGTCTTGTTACTAAGCCGTATGTGTGATCAGTAAATATAAATGAAAACCTTGCCGGGAGAGAGGTCTTTATCTCTCCCTCTTCTCGTTTGGTATGGCTCACGGAAACAGTTTAAACTGCCGATTACAAAAAGGCGGGTCGGTTGATTCTGATACAGCCGTGGATCGGGGATTTCATATCTCGAGCACAGTCCCCGCCATCAGCACAAAAAATGCCCTGTTCGCTGAACGTGTTCGTGTTGCAATTATTTTGGTGGTATCGGCTTAGTGGCTTAGTAATGATTTTTTCCTCAGAGAATTGATATTTTATTAAGTCATTATATGATATGCACTTTGCTGGCAGTTCAGAATAATGGTTTTATTTTAAATTTTTTTTATTCACCACTGTTCATCAGTATATTCTTGTTCTAGTCTAGGTTGAGCCTCAGGACCTGGCCAGCTCATGGGATTATGTGCAGGCTTAAGGCTTCTGCCATGATCACCATACACATGGCATCTATGACGTTAGTGGATATGGATGACGTCATCTTGAGAAATTAAAACTGAAACGGCTTTGCGTTTCGTAGGTTTAGTACTAAAAACTGACATGTTCGCTGTCCATTTTAAGATTTCAGTCATTTTGGTAGTATCAGCAGCTTAGTGCTTCACAGGTTTCGTAATAAAAACTGACCTGTTGATATATTGGTGTTCATCGCTAGGCGTGGGTCGTCATGTAGGATGTGAGACTGATTCTGGAGGCTGGTGTTCTTCTGCGGGCCCTGCTTGGGAAGGTGTCCTGCAGCCTTGAGTCCTTCGACCGCCAGTTTGAATTGCAGCTGTTCTGCATAGTTTAATGGTGTTCTGTGTCCAGCATGCACTGCTGTCGTCAGCTTACTTTGTTACATTGGTATCATATTGGTATGTTTCAAATCATGGCATCTCATGGGCTTGAGACAGGCACACCGTGATATTTCGGAACACTGGATTAAATGAGTACTTGATGCTTGTGAGCTACACTGAACTTAAGTCACTTGACATACAAACTAGATGTCCGCATTTGCAGGTCTGCACAACGAATTATTGATGTCATATTATATGTTTATGGCTGATAAACATTTCACTCGAAAAGAAGCTTAAGGGATCAATACTGAGTGTTACACTTACCGTATAATTGCATATGTAAATCGCAGAAACATTGCAATCTTGCCTCCTTAATCAAGTTCGTGGTCTTCCATAAAGCTGTGCTGATTAAAAGAAATGTTTTTAACCAAGCGTTCCGATTTTTCTCCGATGACTGTACGCACACTGTTTTGCCGTCACTGTGCAGGCAGTATATTGCTGCACAGTCTACATGTTCTATTTCCTATGGGTGTACATGGTGGGCGTTTTTTTTTTCTACAAGCCACCGGACACTGACAAGACGTATAGGATGTTTAACGTGCATACTTGAATTCTATGTGCCATCTGGTCGCTTGTATTAGCATTCCGTGTAACCCCAGTTAACCGTTCTCCCGTGGGGATGCCGGGGCCTCTTTCAGTATATTAGTATACCCACTTTTTGGAAATTCTGTGCTAGAAATTTCCTCTTTTTGTCGCTCTCTTTGTTTCTGCCTGTTTCCTCTACTTTCTGTCAGTTCTTCCTATCATTTTCTGCCTTGCTGGTCCATGTATGTGTTCGATAAATTCTTAGTACTTTCTTTTAGGATTGATAATTGGTACTTGTTTTTTTTTTGTTTTGTACATTTTTGGCTCTAGGAAAATGAGGTATGGGAAGCAATTTAGGTAATTTAGGCCATTTTTATACGCTTTAGTGTCTTTAGTTGTGTTTAAATTTGTATTCAGGTATGTTTTCTAAATCCTGTGTGTGATAAATTGGACGGAGTGGTCAACGCCAGGGGCATTTCCTTAGATTATATGCACAATGCATTGATATGTGAATTTAATTTTCTTTTCTTTTTTGTTATTTTCCTTGTTGAAGTAGTATGTTTTGAAATGGATTATGGCCCTGATATGGTTCTACGCAATCGGCTGGGCTTTAAACAAAAATAACAGTAACAGATATCCGTTGCTGACATTTTCCAAGTGTCCTTAGTCTTGATGATTTCATTAGAAATTTTTTAAAATAAGACAGTTAAAATACGGTGATAGGTGTCTGTTAGTGGTGGTGGACGTAGCATTAGAACCGACCAATCAGCCAACCGGTGTATGTGAGTGGTGGTGACGTAGCATAAAACCAACCAGCCAATTAACCGGTGTATGTGAGTGGTGGTGACGTAGCGTAAACCAACCAGCCAACTAACCGGTGTATGTGAGTGGTGGTGACGTAGCGTAAAACCAACCAGCCAACTAACCGGTGTATGTGAGTGTGGTTGACGTAGCGTTAGAACCAACCAGCCAACTAACCGGTGTATGTGAGTGGTGGTTGACGTAGCGTTAGAACCAACCAGCCAACTAACCGGTGTATGTGAGTGGTGGTGACGTAGCGTTAGAACCAACCAGCCAACTAACCGGTGTATGTGAGTGTGGTTGACGTAGCGTTAGAACCAACCAGCCAACTAACCGGTGTATGTGAGTAGTGGTTGACGTAGCGTTAGAACCAACAGCCAACTAACCGGTGTATGTGAGTGCTGGTTGACGTAGCGTTAGAACCAACCGGTCAACCAACCATAGGCCACTTTGGACCGACAGTAGCGTAAGAGACAGGTTCAGTGGACATTTTTAAAGCTGAATGCTTTTCAATGAAGTTACGAGAATATATCCGATTTTTATTGTTGGCTGATAGATCATACCCTTCAGTCTAGAAGCTTTAATGACGGTTGTGTGTCAGCAGTTTACGGTGTTCTCAGGAATAAAAGGACTCGTCTGATTTACATTGTCTGCAGAAACAATAGTTCCATGGGACAGGTTTGTGTTGTGTGCAGGTCACCAAAGTTACAAGGAGCTATATATCGTTTGTGCTGTTATGCAGTTCACTAAAGTTACGATGAGCTATATATATTGTTTGTGCTTTATGCAGGTCACCAAAGTTACAAGGAGCTATATATCGTTTGTGCTGTATGCAGGTCATCAAAGTTGTTATAAGGAGCTATATATCGTTTGTGCTGTATGCAGGTCACAAGTTACAAGGAGCTAATACGTTTATGCTGTATTCAGTCACCAAAGTTACAAGAGTATATATCGTTTGTGCTGTATGCAGGTCACCAAAGTTATAAGGAGCTATATATCGTTTGTGCTGTATGCAGGTCACCAAAGTGTTACAAGGAGCTATATATCGTTTATGCTGTATTCAGGTCACCAAAGTTACAAGGAGGTATATATCGTTTGTGCTGTATGCAGGTCACCAAAGTTATAAGGAGGTATATATCGTTTGTGCTGTATGCAGGTCACCAAAGTTGTTATTAGGAGCTATATATCGTTTGTGCTGTATGCAGGTCACCAAAGTTGTTATAAGGAGCTATATATCGTTTGTGTTGTATGCAGGTCACCAAAGTTGTTATAAGGAGCTATATATCGTTTGTGCTGTATGCAGGTCATCAAATCTGTTATAAGGAGGTATATATCGTTTGTGCTGTATGCAGGTCACCAAAGTTGTTATAAGGAGCTATATATCGTTTGTGCTGTATGCAGGTCATCAAATTGTTATAGGAGGCTATATATCGTTTGTGCTGTATGCAGGTCACAAAGTTGTTGTAAGGAGCTATATATCGTTTGTGCTGTATGCAGGTCACCAAAGTTGTTATAAGGAGGTATATATCGTTTGTGCTGTATGCAGGTCACCAAAGTTGTTATAAGGAGGTATATATCGTTTGTGCTGTATGCAGTCACCAAAGTTGTTATAAGGAGGTATATATCGTTTGTGCTGTATGCAGGTCACTCAAAGTTGTTATAAGGAGGTATATAATCGTTTTGTGCTGTATGCAGGTCATCAAATCTGTTATAAGGAGGTATATATCGTTTGTGCTGTATGCAGGTCATCAAAGTTGTTGTAAGGAGCTATATATGTTTGTGCTGTATGCAGGTCACCAAAGTTGTTATAAGGAGCTATATATCGTTTGTGCTGTATGCAGATAATTAAAGTTAGAAGGAGGTATATATCGTTTGTGCTGTATGCAGGTCATCAAAGTTGTTATAAGGAGCTATATATCGTTTGTGCTGTATGCAGGTCACCAAAGTTGTTATAAGGAGGTATATATCGTTTGTGCTGTATGCAGGTCACCAAAGTTGTTATAAGGAGCTATATATCGTTTGTGCTGTATGCAGGTCACCAAAGTTGTTATAAGGAGGTATATATCGTTTGTGCTGTATGCAGGTCACCAAAGTTGTTATAAGGAGCTATATATCGTTTGTGCTGTATGCAGGTCACCAAAGTTGTTATAAGGAGCTATATATCATTTGTGCTGTATACAGATAATTAAAGTTAGAAGGAGATATATATCGTTTGTGCTGTATGCAGATCACCAAAGTTGTTATAAGGAGCTATATATCGTTTGTGCTGTATACAAATAATTAAAGTTAGAAGGAGCTATATATCGTAGCAGCCATAGATTACTTGTCATTCATTTTGGCAACATGGCGTTGCGGTAAAGATCTGTGACGGGATTCTGCTGTTGACATCTCACTTTCTTCTCAGTATTTTTACGTAATAGCCCTATTGACAAGTTAACAATTAAAAAAAGTTTTTATTTATTCATTTTTTGTGTGAATAGACGCTAAAGCATAATGCACTACTGCAAGTGTTATTGCAGGATGTTACTGGTGATCGCATAAACTGACAATTATATGTCAAAGATACCTACAGGAAGGTAATTGGCAGTTCTGACAGTATTTGACGTTTTAGGTTTGACATGCCGCCAATCGCTTCTTTGTCAAACGGGCTGTAACTCTGTGGTTTTAAAGTCAGCACGCTAACTATAGAACTATCGGTATGTCTGTTCAGTATGCTGCAATCACTGTTATGAAACAATAACGACATAAGTCACAACCGTTCTCATGGTCTGCTTTATTCTTAGGACACTTATGTGTAACATAAGCACCTGCGGTCAAGTTTGGAGTGAGTAGTGTGTTCAAGAGGGATTCGTGGATTCGTTGCAATCGGACAGTTCCACATGCACTCCATCCAAATCTGATAGCAGTTATCTTTCAGACTTCCTAAGCCTACGCAAAACCTTATGCGCTGGCAAGGTCTTGAAATGGGGGGGGGGGGGGGGAGGAGGGGAGGAAGGGGGAATAGGGAGCTTGAAAAACTAGGGGGGGGGAGGAAGGGGGGGAATAGGGAGCTTGAAAAACTAAGTTCACACCTTCATGATAATGGAAACTTGCAGATGGACAACGAACAGACCAGTTATTAATGTTGCGGGCTGGGATTGAGCTCTGAGATATCAGATGTTTAGTCCAAAGAACCAACCACGCCTGCCTTCTTTTTATCAGAGCACATTGCTGGTTTCGTCAGATACGGAAAGGAGGGAGTAGTGTAAGGTCGATGTCATAGGGTCACAGCTTCCTTCCTTACTCCTTTTTTAAAGCAAGTTCCTGGGTGCTTGTGATGAGTCTCGGTATCAAATACCTGTTACTAGGGTGCTGGGAGTGGCTTGACACAGACACAAAATCTGTTACAGCACACTGGCTGAAGACATTTCATGATGTTCTTAGGAAAAATATATGTTGAATGGAATAAATATCATTCATTTGACTTGAACTGATTTCAACATAGAAAAGATCTGTTTGTAGTTGGTCCTTTCTCTGACGTGGTTTTGGTTTGTTGTTAAACATTGAATGATGTGATGTTGACGTGGTGATAGTTTTAACCTTTTGACTCTCGCGCCCTGTCCACCAACAACAAAAAGTTAACCCTTTTGAGTCCCTGAGCCTATCCACTACCTTCCTGCTTGAACGCGGGCGGTCGCACTTGTTTTGGATTACCCACTTGACTACCACGGCCGTCTCACGAAATGTGTGAGCTGAAAGATTGCTGCACTCTAGGAAGTGTTTATGGCAACAGCTTAATGCAGTTTTTATATCGATCCTTGACTTTAAAATGATCTGACTTGAATTTTATTGTTCGTAGTGAAACGTACTTTCTGTGAAGTTTAAAATGGTCTTGCCTGATTTTTATGGTTCGTAGTGAAACGTACCTTCCGTGAAGTTTAAACGATGTGACTTGGTTTTTGTTTATAAAGATAAAGTGATTGCCAGGGCTGCGCATTATCAAGAATAGTGAATGCAGGTGCGCTATCCCAAGCGAGGGAAAGCACGTCTGTCTTTTTGTCCTTCGCTGTAAAATTGTACCTTCTGTAAACTTTCACTCTGGTTTTTGTTCCGTTGGAGTTAAGATTTTGGAACTTGTTTCGTGATAATTGTTGCACTCGGACATTTCACTGTGCGGTCCATCCAGATCTTGAAACACTGTACTGGAAGAGTTATGACACCTCCGTGAAAACGGAACGTGTTGATAAGGCATTCAAATAGGAGAACGAGTGCCTAGAACATAACATATCAAATATTAAATTGAGAGACACTCACAGTGATTGGTGTATCAAGATGGGCAGTGATTTGGTCAGTAAAAATAAATGATTTCTTGTCTGATCTGTCTAAAAAACATATTATTCACACACAGACAGACGCATAGATGCACACACGCATACATACACACACACGAGAGAGACAGAGACAGAGAGAGACAGAAAGCGAGGGAAGAGGAGGAGGAGGAGGAGGAGAGAGAGAGAGAGAGAGAGAGAGAGAAGAGAGAGAGAGAGAGAGAGAGAGAGAGAGAGAAGAGAGAGAGAGAGAGAGAGAGAGAGGCGGAACAATTTCCAGTACATCTCCTAATCAGATTTTGCACGATGACGTATATCTACAGTCTAACACGATGACACACTCTACACATAATCAGATAAACTAGCGAGGGAAGAAAAACGCTATCCTGTCTGAATGCATGGCGGTCTCTTGGAGTGAAAGAGTTTGCAACAGTGAAAACAGTCTGCAGTGTTTACAATGATCTGTAGCTAAATTGAACAGTTTGCAACATTGAAAACAGTCTGCAGTGTTTACAATGATCTGTAGCTAAATTGAACAGTTTGCAACAGTGAAAAAGGTCTGCAGTGTTTAAAATGATCTGTAGCTAAATTGAACAGTTTGCAACATTGAAAACAGTCTGCAGTGTTTAAAATGATCTGTAGCTAAATTGAACAGTTTGCAACAGTGAAAACAGTCTGCAGTGTTTAAAATGATCTGTAGCTAAATTGAACAGTTTGCAACAGTGAAAAAGGTCTGCAGTGTTTAAAATGATCTGTAGCTAAATTGAACAGTTTGCAACAGTGAAAACAGTCTGCAGTGTTTAAAATGATCTGTAGCTAAATTGAACAGTTTGCAACAGTGAAAACAGTCTGCAGTGTTTAAAATGATCTGTAGCTAAATTGAACAGTTTGCAACATTGAAAACAGTCTGCAGTGTTTAAAATGATCTGTAGCTAAATTGAACAGTTTGCAACAGTGAAAAAGGTCTGCAGTGTTTAAAATGATCTGTAGCTAAATTGAACAGTTTGCAACATTGAAAACAGTCTGCAGTGTTTAAAATGATCTGTAGCTAAATTGAACAGTTTGCAACATTGAAACAGTCTGCAGTGTTTAAAATGATCTGTAGCTAAATTGAACAGTTTGCAACATTGAAAAAGGTCTACAGTGTTTAAAATGATCTGTAGCTAAATTGAACAGTTTGCAACAGTGAAAACAGTCTGCAGTGTTTAAAATGACCTGTAGCTAAATTGAACAGTTTGCAATAGTTAAACCAGTCTGCAGTGTTTAAAATGATCTGTAGCTAAATTGAACAGTTTGCAATAGTTAAACCAGTCTGCAGTGTTTAAAATGATCTGTAGCTAAATTGAACAGTTTGCAACATTGAAAAAGGTCTGCAGTGTTTAAAATGATCTGTAGCTAAATTGAACAGTTTGCAACATTGAAAACAGTCTGCAGTGTTTAAATGATCTGTAGCTAAATTGAACAGTTTGCAACATTGAAAACAGTCTGCAGTGTTTAAAATGATCTGTAGCTAAATTGAACAGTTTGCAACAGTGAAAACAGTCTGCAGTGTTTAAAATGACCTGTAGCTAAATTGAACAGTTTGCAATAGTTAAACCAGTCTGCAGTGTTTAAAATGACCTGTATCTGAATTGAACAGTTTAGAACATTTGAAAATAGCCTGCAGTATTTAAAGTGGTTTGCAGCGGTTTAACAGTTACAACATTTTAAACAATCAGCAATGTAAACTGATCTGTAGCAGTTAAAATAGTCTGCAGTATTCAAAACCGTTTGCAGCAGTTACAACAGTTTACAGGAATCTGAATGGTTTGTAATCTGTAAAATGGCCATCGGTAATCAAGATAGCGTGCAGTAATTAATATATATTTTAATCTACAAGTTCATGTGAGTATTTCAAGGCTTTAGGATTACAGAACATAGCTATCCAGTTGACAAAGTTTTGCTTCAACTCTTAGGGTTAGTCCAGTTATTTTTTCGTTTTTTTAAGAAAAGATGTTTGTTTATCTGTTTGTTTATGTATTTCTTGCCTTATATAGCTTAGTGTTTTAAAGAATTTATACTGACAAAATTCTTGTTAATTATAGCGCCCGGAGTTTTAGAATAATTTCTTGATGTCCGACGCAGCTTGTTTGCCAATCCGTAATGTAGGGTAAATTCTGGCCATGCTACTTCCAGAAGCAAGGCTTTGCTGGAAAAACGGATTTTTTTTCATTTTGAACGGAAAATACGAGAGTTGTAGTGATTGAAAATGTCATTGTATACGATGCTGCAGATTGGCATGCATGTGAATGTTTTGATCAAATTGTTTTTCAACTTTTTTGGGGCTCCATTCTCACCGTTGCACGCAACTCAGCGTTAGACAGAAGTCGTTAATCAGCTTGTTGATATTGGATGATAGAATTGGAAATAATGTTAATATCAGATGACACAATAACGCCTTCAATTTTAATGATGATGATGATGATGATGATGAATAATAATGATAATAATAATAATAATAATAATAATAATAATAATAATAATAATAATAATAACCTCAAATCTCGTGCCTGGTTGACGCCAGGAGATATTTTGATGATAAGCGTAGAGTACAGAATATATGATAATAAGTGTAGAGTAGCCATGAGTTTGAATTCCTAGATGGAAGCCCTTAGCATCATGGTTGTCATCGTCAGTGTCATCATGGCATTGTTAAAGCTGTCCCAGCTTCTTTGGCCGTTAAAGTTTAGTAGAAAGAAAAAGTAAGCACAAAGGAAACTGCCTAGATATCATGATCACAAAAGAAAAGGTCTCAGCAGGTCTCATACATAATAGAAAATGTTCATCGCATACAACAACAGTATGGTCTGAATTAGCCGAAGTGTTGCTTTTCAGGTGTTCTGACGAAAACTCGCTGAAGAATCCGTATTACCACGTGAAGCCCAGAAGAGAGCACATAACTATGACAGCTTTGAAGGTTCGGAGTAATGCTGGTGATTGACCTGTTTGTGTGTATTGCTATACAAACTTGTTTCAAGACGACGTTGGACGCTGTGACACAGAAACAAGAGAAACGTACAGATATAACGGGGGTTCACAAGTACTGAGTTGTGTTGAGTTGATTGAACACATGCAGACTTTACAATTCTTCCTGCATGGACGTTTTTGTTTGTAAATACTGTGCAGCATATCAAGAAGCAATAATGTGAGAATAACCACAAAAATAACAGACGTTGTATTAGGTGAGTCTACACTGATGGGGGCTTATTCCACGAATCGAAAAAATAGATTTTGTTCCAGATCATAATATCATTAAGAAATAGAGGCAACGCAGAGTAAATGTGTAAATTTGATTGCTGAATGGATTCGTCATAGAGGCGACACATGACAAGTGTATACGTTTGTTGAATTGATTCATCATTGATGGAGTTCCTTGCCTCGCAACCTTGGATATTTATTTGTGTTCGAGAACAGGAGGCGGTAGAGTGAAAATCATCACAAATATACGTACATTGTGGAATTAACTACAAACATAATTATGGAGCTTATTGTATAAAGAATCTACTGCACATTTGTTCACATCATTAGTGTACGTTATTAAAAGGAAACAGAGAGAGCACACCCAGAAATCCGTACACATTGAACGTGGTTGAAACTATTCCGCAGAAAATGGAAGCTCCATTAAACAGCCCCACCAACTTACAGCCGGAAATCCCATGGCTGTCCGACAGCTATCGCCACAGACTGCAGCAGGAGGAGAGGGACAAACTCTTCGAAATCCAACCGGACAGATCGGACGGTTTCGTTCTGTGTCCGAATGAACACATAGAGACGTACGCCGAGCACAGAATCCTCAAGAGTATGAACCCTCCGGTGAACGTGCCCAGACGGCCTCAGAGCGCGAAAGTCACGCGACAGCTGGGGCACGTGAAGGAACAGCACGTGGAATGGGACAGGCAGGCGGTGTGGGGGAAAGAGGGGGAAGGGAAGAAGATAGCCGATGAATTGTATAAAGAGTTGACGGGTCGAGACGCCGGCCAGGAAAACGCGAAGATCGCGCACTCCTTATGGGAGGAGGCCAAGAGAAAACACGCAAACAGGCCCACTTCCGCGCGAGGCGCCAGCTCTCTTCCGCCCAGACCCTCCTCAGCGTTCTCCGCACACTCCAGAAGCAAACCTCCCGTCAGAAGTAGACCGTCCTCAGCGTTCTCCCAGCCCTCTAGAACCAGACCTTCCCCTAGAGCCAGACCCTCGTCAGCAGTGCTCACCAGAAGAGAAAACGCCTTGAAGAGAGAACCGGACCCGGACGTTCAGGACAGGCCCTTCTCACCCCCTTCATCTGCCAGGCCGCCTCCCCGTCGCGTGGATCCTTACACGGTCCGCGAGAAGCGTATCCTGGCTCTTCGCCAAGCGTGGACCCAAGACCCCAGGAGCGGACTTCATATAGGCGTGCCCGGGGAGATTGGTCCGCCTCCCCATCTGATGGATCGGCACGCCCGCTGTCTGGACCACATGGCCCTGGCTCCTCACCGCCAGCCCCAGCAGCCTCCCCACCTTCCGGAGAGGCCGCACACTTCGTGCGGGCTGATGAGGACGGATGAGGGGTGGAGGGATGGAAGATGGTCGGGATGCTGGAGAGGCCGCTGTCTCCTGAAGCGGCGTGGGCGAGCTCGGGACGGGATAGCCGCGTGCAGCGTTACATCGACTGTCACCGGCCATCCAGCGCTCCTAGAATGGTGAGACTGGCTGATGATGGTTGTATGACGTGTGACTGATTGATGATGGTGTATTGTGTGTGACTGATTGATGATGGTGTATTGTGTGACTGATTGATGATGGTGTATTGTGTGTGACTGAATGATGATGGTGTATTGTGTGTGACTGATTGATGATGGTGTATTGTGTGTGACTGATTGATGATGGTGTGTTACGTGTGACTGATTGATGATGGTGTATTGTGTGTGACTGATTGATGATGGTGTATTGTGTGTGACTGATTGATGATGGTGTATTGTTGTGTGACTGATTGATGATGGTGTATTGTGTGTGACTGATTGATGATGGTGTATTGTGTGTGACTGATTGATGATGGTGTGTTACGTGTGACTGATTGATGATGGTGTGTTACGTGTGACTGATTGATGATGGTGTATTGTGTGTGACTGATTGATGATGGTGTGTTACGTGTGACTGATTGATGATGGTGTGTTACGTGTGACTGATTGATGATGGTGTGTTACGTGTGACTGATTGATGATGGTGTATTGTGTGTGACTGAATGATGATGGTGTATTGTGTGTGACTGATTGATGATGTGTGTTGTGTGTGACTGTTTGATGATGGTGTGTTACGTGTGACTGATTGATGATGGTGTGTTACGTGTGACTGATTGATGATGGTGTATTGTGTGTGACTGATTGATGATGGTGTGTTACGTGTGACTGATTGATGATGGTGTTTACGTGTGACTGATTGATGATGGTGTATTGTGTGTGACTGAATGATGATGGTGTATTGTGTGTGACTGATTGATGATGGTGTATTGTGTGTGACTGTTTGATGATGGTGTATTGTGTGTGACTGATTGATGATGGTGTATTGTGTGTGACTGATTGATGATGGTGTGTTACGTGTGACTGATTGATGATGGTGTGTTACGTGTTGACTGATTGATGATGGTGTATTGTGTGTGACTGAATGATGATGGTGTATTGTGTGTGACTGATTGATGATGGTGTATTGTGTGTGACTGTTTGATGATGGTGTGTTACGTGTGACTGATTGATGATGGTGTATTGTGTGTGACTGAATAATGATGGTGTATTGTGTGTGACTGATTGATGATGGTGTATTGTGTGTGACTGATTGATGATGGTGTATTGTGTGTGACTGAATGATGATGGTGTATTGTGTGTGACTGTTTGATGATGGTGTATTGTGTGTGACTGTTTGATGATGGTGTGTTACGTGTGACTGATTGATGATGGTGTATTGTGTGTGACTGATTGATGATGGTGTATTACGTGTGACTGATTGATGATGGTGTGTTACGTGTGACTGATTGATGATGGTGTGTTACGTGTGACTGATTGATGATGGTGTGTTACGTGTGACTGATTGATGATGGTGTATTGTGTGTGACTGAATGATGATGGTGTATTGTGTGTGACTGATTGATGATGGTGTATTGTGTGTGACTGATTGATGATGGTGTGTTACGTGTGACTGATTGATGATGGTGTGTTACGTGTGACTGATTGATGATGGTGTGTTACGTGTGACTGATTGATGATGGTGTATTGTGTGTGACTGAATGATGATGGTGTATGTGTGTGACTGATTGATGATGGTGTATTGTGTGTGACTGATTGATGATGGTGTGTTACGTGTGACTGATTGATGATGGTGTTGTTACGTGTGACTGATTGATGATGGTGTATTGTGTGTGACTGAATGATGATGGTGTATTGTGTGTGACTGATTGATGATGGTGTATCGTGTGTGACTGAATGATGATGGTGTATTGTGTGTGACTGATTGATGATGGTGTGTGCTAAGTTACAAGCGTTTCACTCAGATGTTAAAGTCTTGTGTTGATTAACTTAAAAGTGGTTAATTATGTAATGTCTGGTGTTAACTTATAAGCGGTATGTTATAGTATAATGTCCGGAGAGTGGCGAGGCATTGGTGTTCCGGGTCCCATCCGTACCCTCGTAGTGTTTCTTGTTAACTTGTTAACTTAATAGTTTATTGCAATAGGTTTTGTTTTGTCAATGGTTTCTTATCATGTTGTATATAAACAGGTGTGTGTGTGTGTGTGGGGGGGTGGGGGTGGAGTGGGGATGCGCGCGTGGGCACGTGTGTGTGTGTGTGTGTGTGTGTGTGTGTGTGTGTGTGTGTGTATGTGTGTGTGTGTGTGTGTGTGCATGTGTGTGCAGAGGACAAGTGCGTGTGCACGTGCGTGCGTGTTTTTGACAATACAGCTTCTTGCACAAAATAAGAGAAAATGTGAAAAAAGTTCGTCTGTAGCCATCTGCAATCCACCCCCCCCCCCTTGTCACCACGTCCAGTGAATATGTTAACACCTAGATACCATGGTGTCTCATATATTTTAATATTTTACCGTGAGTGTGACGGTGACGATGGCGATTATAATCATCACTAGTATTGTTATCAGTATCGTCTTCGATAGTTTGTCACTGCCCTGATCGTACACATCAGAATGTTGTCGTCGTCGTCGCCTTCGTCATCCCCATCATTATCGCCGTCGTTTATCGCGTCATCGTCATTGTCATCATCGTAGTAATTATTTATCGTCATTGTCATCATAATCATCGTCGTCGTTGTCATCGTGGCCGTTTATCGTCATTTTCATTAGCGCCATCGTTGTCATCATCGTTATCACCGTGTATTATGATCATTATCGTTATCGTCGTCTTAATCATCATCATCATCACCACCATCGTCATCGTCGTCGTCGTCGTATTCATCGTCGTCATCGTCACCACCACCACCACCGTCACCACCACCACCACCACTTCTTTTTTTCATCATAAATCATTCTGTATTTGTTGTTAACACCAAATTTGCACATTCTCTGTTTTCATCATTTAAATGTCCAAACTTGTGTGTTTGTATCGTATATGTATGTCTATGTGTTTATGTATGTACGTTTATATATGTAATGCGTACATATTGATTAGTTTATTTATTTGTGAAGCAGTTTTATTGATGTTTTATTGTGCTGTTTATTTCCTTTCCAGATATGTAATTCAAAAGAATGTACATGCACGACATGCACATTTTCTGTAGGTTTCAATCGGTGTAGCTCAGAAAAAAAAAAAATAACTTTAGCTGAAACTTTACTTTAGAATCTATAGCTCTAGAACTACTAAAATACACAGCAGCATAAAACAATTTTCCTCATCTTCTTTCGAGTTTTTGCGCTATGGACAAACTGTATTGCGTTCGATATTGTTCGTAAAACTGTGCTGGTTGTAAGCAGTGTATGTATAAAGGAGAGATGGAAAGCGGAAAGAAGAGAGAACAGTTATGGAAAAATAATAAAAAGAGGTAAGATATCAATGAAAACATACATGTTAAGAAGAAAACGAAGATATATCGAATGATAAAAGACACTGAATATGTGATCATCCATATACCAGCAAACTACAGTTCTTAATTGGAGGGGAAACAAGGAAAATGAATTGCCGAATTTGATTAATCGATAGAACATTTTGATTGCATGATACACATTAATGTATTTGATCAGGCGATGCGATTGTCTAGTCACTTCTGTCTCCAGTGCCATCGATTTTCTTTAACAAAACACTTTTACAGAAATTCAAGTGGGATAGAAATAACTTGGCCAACGGTTTGAAGCCTCTGGAACCAGTCTTTATTAGGATTTGGTTGGCGGGCAGAGGACTTTGTTTCTGCCGCTAGTGAATTGTATTATAAAGAAAAGAAGAAAGAATATCGTCATTCTCATTGTTTGGTAGAGTTGCATTTTGGATGAAAATATCGATTCTGCGCGCACATCAAACGTAGCTCGGAGATAGGAAAACAAAGAGCAGAGAGAGAGAGAGAGAGAGAGAGAGAGAGAGAGAGAGAGAGAGAGAGAGAGAGAGAGAGAGAGAGAGAGAGAGAGAGAATGTTATTATTAAAGCCAAATTTTCATTTGGAAAGGTGTAAAACGTACGCCAGTTGATAAATTGTAAAATATGAAAAGCGTGTGTGTTTGTGTGTGTGTGTGTGCGTGCGTGCGTCCGTGCGTGCGTGTTGTGTGTGAGGAGGGAGAGAGAGAGAGAGAGAGAGAGAGAGAGAGAGAGAGAGAGAGAGAGAGAGAGAGAGAGAGAGAGAGAGTCATAACTGCCCATTCTCTTTCTCGAGTTGTTAAGAATTCATAAGCAGCTCTGGATGCGACATTGTCCTGAAGTGAGGGTAAAAACCAGAATTGAATGGAACAGGCTTCTGCTGAGAACATTTTACCGTTTTGTAGTGAATGAACATTTTCGTTTTTGAAGATTTTGAGTGTTTGCCTATAGCGTTTGTTTTCTTTGTACCTATTGCGTACGGTGTTGTTTTCATTCAGACGTTGGAGAATTATCAGTGTTTTTTTTATAATATTTATTGATGATATATGTATTTTGTTTTATCTGGAGTATGTACAGAAGAATTGATGTTTATACATTGCAGAGAAAGGAAGTGGAGGGATCCTTCCGTCGTGGTATGGTAAGTGTTGTGTGTTTATTTTATGTTCAGCCGTGTGTGTGTGTGTGTGTGTGTGTGTGTGTGTGTGTGTGTGTGTGTGTGTGTGTGTGTGTGTGTGTGTGTGTGTGTGTGAGAGAGAGAGAGAGAGAGAGAGAGAGAGAGAGAGAGAATGTCTGTATGAGAGTGTGCGTGTGACTGAGTGTTTGTGGTGAGAGTGTGTGTGTGTGTGTGTGTGTGTGTTTAAGGAGCGAGGTGAGTGTGTATGTGTGTGATAGCGTGTACGCATGAGTGTGTGTGTGTGTTTATGTGAAAAAAAGAGAGTGTGTGTGAGAGTGAATGTGTGTGTGTGTGCGTGAGTGTACGTGTATGCATGTACAGGTAAACATGCATGCATGCATGCATGTATGTAATGTATGTATGTATGTATGTATGATGTATGTATGTATATATGCATGTATGCATGTGTGTGTGCGCGCGTGCGTGCTGCGCCCGCGTGTGCGCGTGTGTGTGTGACTATCCCAATTCGCCGTCCAAGGAAGACGGTAGAAACCGGTGTAGTGCTCATAGTGCGAGTTTGTGACTGCTAAGAATAGAAACTGTGATCATCTCGTGGTCATCAAACACTGTGAGACTGTTAGATGGAAGACTGTTAGGTGGACCTACCAGGTGCAATGTACCAACACAGGGTCTTACCTGGACCCTCCGAATGGAAGTCTGACCTCTTAATCCTTTGACTCCCGCACCGTATCCACCAACTGCAAAAACTTACCTCTTCGACTCTCACCTTACGATGATGGACAGGGTGAGGGCATCAAAAGGTTAAGTTTTTGCTTTGCTAGCATTGTTGACTATGCAAGAAGCTGGTGGATAGGGTGCAGGAGTCAAACGGTTAAACTACTTGACTCTGATCGTCACCATGATGTGCTGTGCCGTATGTCGTTGGCAATCATGGCCGTCCATACGAATCTATCTTTTGCCGCTGCAAGAATATCTCCTATCCTTCTTGTCCCCATCCACTCTGCGAAACTAATATTTTCTTCTTGGGTCTGCCTGGTGCTCTTTTTCCCTCTAGCTTTCGTGTTGTGACTAGATGCTCAAATTTCTCTTGCCTCATAAAATGTCCTCTAAGTGTTGTTTGTCTTTTCCTAATCTTCTTCATCAGTGTTCTTTTTTGTTTGCTTCT
>JAPXFY010000025.1:41940814-41950814 GCA_030674185.1 Monoplex corrugatus | reverse complement strand
TTAGCGAACCCCAAAGATAACCCACCCTGAATCCGAGTTGAGAACACAATAACTCCAAGATCCATATTATGGAGCTAAATTGATGATGATGGAGAGGCTACCAAAGGTAAATTATATTAACGTATGAATGGTAGTGTGTCTGCTTCTGGCACTCAAATGTTTTATAAAGCACTTAGGGTTCCTGTGAAGAGTTGCTGTGCATGTGGTCATTGTTGTTCTAAGCAGTAGTAGTAGTATGACACAACAGTTCCTAGTGTAACGTGAAATACGTTTTCCTTTTGTGTCGTCTGCTCTTTTGCTTCGTAGTTGATTTATGGATTGTGTGTTTGTGTGTGGTTTAGCTTCTTTCTGTTTCTGTTTCATTTTGGTCCTCTTGGGTTATTTTACCTTTCTGTGTGTGCTCTAGGTGGTCTGGGTTGTAGTTTTGATTTTTCTTTCTGTTCTCTGTTGTTTCCCACTTTCTGTTCTATTTTTTTGTTATCTTCTTTTCTGTCCACATTTTTTTCTTTATTTCCCTCTTTTGTTCTTCCTTTCCGTTCTTTCTTTCTTTTCGTCTTTTTTTGTGGTGTGATGTGGGTGATAGATGTAGTATTTCTCCATCTGCATGTTTTTCTATCCGACTTTTTTTCTGTTTATCTGTTTGCTTGTCTTGTGTTGAAAATTTGCCTGTATTGTCTCTTTTTCTTTCTTTTTCTACTCCGTCTCTCGCATCTACACTTCCCCTCTCTCTTTCATTCTCTCTGTCTCTCTGTCTCTGTCTCTGTCTGTCTGTCTGTCTCTCTCTCTCTCTCTCTCTCTCTCTCTCTCTTTGTGTTAAGGATTTTTTTCCTACCTACGTCTGTCCATGTATAGAGCGACAACAGATGTTGGTTACTCTCAGAATGTATTGGATATGATGTCTTGTATGATTGATTCATTGTTTTTGTTTTTCAGCATTTTCAGTTCTAGGCAAATACGTATATCATCGACAGCCAGTTTGAAAAATGGCTTTTGGCTTATAACTTCTGCCTTTGGAAAATAAACATCATTGTCGTTTTATTTCTCTCTCTGCCACCCCCCCGTCTCTCTCTCTCTTTTTCTCTCTCTCTCTCCCTCCCTCCCCCCTCTCTCTGTCTTTAATTTGCTTGCTCGTATGTTCTATTTGGGTATATTAAACACGATTATGGTGCAAGTTATTTGACATATTAGACACAGTTAGAATGCAGTTGAGTCTTTTAGACACAGTTACGGACCAAACAGTTGAGTGTTTTAGACACAGTTACGGACCAAACAGTTGAGTGTTTTAATAATAATAATAATAATGTTTATTTGTATAGCGCATATTCCATATAAAAACATGCTCACCAGCGCTTTACATTTCGCAAGAAAGGCAAAAGGTGATAAAAAATGTTCACAATTACATACACAATAAGATAACAACAAACATTAAAGCTATACAAGTAAGAAGACACATAAGAAACCACAGAATATTAAAATTTAAACACTGACTTATGTAATGAAGAAAGATTAACAGATTTTTCATATGAATAAAGAGGCATACTGTGTTTATATATTGCTGCGTGTGTGTGCTTGCGTACGTGTGTGTGTGCGTGCGTGTGCGTTGCTGTGCGCGTGTGTTTGTAAGAATGTGTGTGTGTGTGTGTGTGTGTGTGTGTGAGAGAGAGAGAGTGTGTGTGTGTGTGTGTGTGTGTGTGCGTGTGCTATGTTTGCATGCGTGTGTGTGTGTTTATGCATGCAATAGTTGTACATAAAATTATAATCAATATTTTGAATGAAGATAAAAACAGAAAAATTCAAATCCATATACAGGAAAAACATTACAACTTCAGTATTACAGCATTAATACCTTGACAATCAAAATTCCTCACAAATTATGAACTATTCGCATATCATACATCACAATTTACATACAAACAAAGATTTGAAAAAGTTTCTTAAAGTATTTCAGTCTCTTTCCCACTCAATTTCTCCCCTATCCCTTCCTCAGCTGTACACATACAGTGATACACACACATGCTCACTCAAGCACGCACACACACACACACACACACACACACACACACACACACACACACACACACACACACACACATACACACATGCACGCACACACACACCTTGCTCTATAGGCCCTTATACAAAATACTGTTATACAGGCAGGAGAGATTAGTCTGATGACAGACTTGCAAACTAAGGCTCTTCAGGTTAGATGAGTTTGAAAGAGGTGGGTTTTCAGGTGCCGTTTGAAGGTTGAGAAACACTTAGTTTTTCTGAGAGACAGTGGTAGAGAGTTCCATACATTTGGGCCAAAGACAGAGAAAGATTTTTTACCAAAGGTGTCTAGAGAGAAGCGAGGAACAGTCAACAGTGAGGTGTCAGAAGAGCGGAGCGTTCGAGAAGGTTTGTAACCCTGCAGGAGGTTGGCAAGATAGGATGGCATGTTCTCGTGATAGATACACTGAAAGCAGAGACAGGCAACTTTATATTGAATCCTAGCCTTTACCGGGAGCCAATGAAGTGTTCTAAGCAGAGATTTTGCACTCTCACGCCTGGGCTTGCGGAGAACAAGGCGAGCCGCGTAGTTCTGTATGCGCTGAAGTTTAGATAGTTGATTGTCATGGAGACCTGCGAATAGAGAGTTACAATAGTCCAGTCTAGATAGTATGAAAGAGACAGCAAGCTTGTTGGTAGCATCAGTGGAAAGGAAGGAGCGAATCTTACCAATTCTGCGTAGCTTTTAGACACAGTTACGGACCAAACAGTTGAGTGTTTTAGACACAGTTATGGACCAAACAGTTGAGTGTTTTAGACACAGTTACGGACCAAACAGTTGAGTGTTTTAGACACAGTTACGGACCAAACAGTTGAGTGTTTTAGACACAGTTACGGACCAAACAGTTGAGTGTTTTAGACACAGTTACGGACCAAACAGTTGAGTGTTTTAGACACAGTTACGGACCAAACAGTTGAGTGTTTTAGACACAGATATAGTGCAAACTGTTGAGTCTTTTAGACACAGTTACGGACCAAACAGTTGAGTCTTTTAGACACAGTTACGGGCCAAACAGTTGAGTCTTTTAGACACAGTTACGGACCAAACAGTTGAGTGTTTTAGACACAGTTACGGACCAAACAGTTGAGTGTTTTAGACACAGTTACGGACCAAACAGTTGAGTGTTTTAGACACAGTTATGGACCAAACAGTTGAGTGTTTTAGACACAGTTACGGACCAAACAGTTGAGTCTTTTAGACACAGTTACGGACCAAACAGTTGAGTGTTTTAGACACAGTTATGGACCAAACAGTTGAGTGTTTTAGACACAGTTATGGACCAAACAGTTGAGTGTTTTAGACACAGATATAATGCAAACTGTTGAATATAACAGACACAGTTATGGCAAATAAATATATTAAACATAGTTATCCTGCAAACAATAGAATATAATAGATGGAATTATGATGTAATCAGTAATATATTAGACACAGTTGTGGTTCTAACAATTTAGGATATAAAACACATTTATGGCGCAATCAGTTGAGTATATTAGGTACAATTATGTTGCAATCAGTTGAGTTTGCTGACACAATTATGGTGCAAACAATTGAGGATATTACATAAAATTATCATGCAGACAATTCAATATTTAGGAGCAGTTATGATGCGAAAACGTGAATATATTAGACACAATTATCCTGCAAACAATTGAGTATGTATTACAAACAATTATGATACAAAGCGTTGACCATTTTAGACACAGTCTTGTTGCAGACAGTTTGAGTTGAAAGTAATTCACAATGAGTCAAGAAACAGATTGTTGCAATCGATGGACAGGCCCTCAAGGCCGTGTCACCTGATACAAGCTTTTTTTTCGTAGAGGATAGATGAAATACACACGCACAACACAAACACAACACACACACACACACACACACACACACACACACACACACACACACACACACAACACACACACACACACACACCACACACACACACACACACACACACACACACACACACACACACACACACACACACCACACACACACTCTCTCTCTCTCTCTCTCGCCCCCCCTCTCTCTCTCTCTCACACGCACCCGAAGAAATGTATGTAAGTAAGCCAAAGGCTCGTAAGTTTGGAAATTTACGTGTTCTGTAATATTTTTTTTCCGTGTATAAATGGCAAAACTTACGAAAATTCCAGGAGTTCTCTTTATTGTGGAGGGAAAATTGGCCGTGCCTTGTGGATTCTGTATGTATGTTTTTTTTTTCTTCGCGTGTAAATGGCAAAAATTACGAAGATTCCAAGAGTCATTTTATTGTGGGGGGAAAATTGGCCATGCATGGTACTTTCTAGAACAAAAGTCATAAAGACGAAGAAGCCGTACACGTTTCTACCAGTCACACGTCCGGTGCGCCCCTTCCACATGTTTCCCCAAAACGGAAAAAAAAGGTCTCCAAGACTCTCCAAGACTTGACAATTTCAGTTTATTTATTCTTCGCTTTCCCCTTGACCTATTTCAGTCTCGCTCATAGTCAACCATTTAGTCAACTCGGAAGGGGAAAGCATACGGCGCCCAGAATCCATGATCACAGACGACAACGAGGACGCCGTAAGCAAGGATGGTGATGGTTCTTCCAGACGCAACAGAAAATCTAGCGCCAGAAGCAAGCCTCGAGCGAGATCTGCTGTAAATCGCCCGCCCGAGCCGAAAGGTTAGAGCGGCGGTATTTTGTTTTAAACTGAACTCACCGGATTAACAAGATGTCTGCGTACAAATTAACAAGAGATTGATGCCTGTTTGTGATCTAACAAGAAGTGAGTGCCTGCCCCCCATGATTTAACAAGAGATTTGGTTGCAGTCTGCGTATAATTTAACAAGAAGCTGTTGCCTGCGCATGATCTAACGAGAGAGAAAGAGAACTGCACGCATTTGACTTTACTGGAGATTTGTACCTGCGCATGATCTAACAAAAGTGTGGTGACTGATATTTAAAAAGATTTATGGCTGCGTATGACGTCACAAGAGGTTGGTGTCTGCGTATTAGTTAACAAAACAACAACAAAAAAATGCTGCCTGTGTATGAATTAACCGCCAGCATATGATTTAACAACATGTTATTGTCTGCATATGATGTTAACAAGCGATTGGTATCTACGATTTAACAAGAAAAGCGGTGCCTGCAGACGATTTAACAAGAGATTGGTTGCAGTTTCCATGTAAAAAAAAAAAAAAAAAGGCAATAACCAACCAAACAAACAAACAAACAAAACACCAAAACAAGCAAACAAAACAAACAAACAAACGAACAAACAAACAAAAAACGGTGCCAGCATATTGATTAACGAGAGACAGTAATCTAATCCAGCATCTTTGCCTGATTAACCAGTGGTTTGAAGTGCATCGTTTTTGTTGTTGTTTGTTTGTTTGTTTTTGTGTGTGGCGAATGTCTTGCACAAAGTGCGTCAGTTTGTTTATTAAATCGACAACTGCATCTCTGTCACCCACAATTCTGCTCCCGTTCGCATGTGCACTTGAAAAGCGACTGCATTAAGGACGCTGAGCGCTTTTGTTCGTGATTCTAGAGAAACTGAATGACATTTTACTTCATCTCCTTTGGTTTGTTTTTATATTTTCGTCACTCAGAATGCCCTCAGGGTTCTGGATTTGAAAATTTGACAAGAAACATTTCCGTCCAAATCGAAAAGCGCTGGAGTTGTTTTAACTGTTCGTTCTGGGTATGTCGCGTTTTTGTTCAGCATGTGAAACGTTTCGCTAGTTATCTTTTTCTGCACAGTCACAGCTGCTCTTGCTCGTTTTTTTAAAATGTTTTCCCTGCCTAGAAACCTCTGCCAGGTGGGTAAAGGATAGAGATTTTTCTGATCTTCAGGTGAACATGTGTGCAGACCTGCCTTTGTATACGTATGCAGATTATGTTATTATAGATGTACGTCAAAGAACCCGTAAGTCATGTCAGTTACTGGCTAACGGAATCACGAATTTTTATTTTATTTTTATAGTTTTACGGAATGTTTCTTGGTTTAAATGAATAAATCAACGACGATTCTTGTTCATCATTGTCATCATGATGATTTTACCCCGTGACCAGTGTGGTGGTTAGGGATACAGCAGTAGACAGGGTCCTCTTTCTCTGTCTGTGTTTGGAATGCAGCAGCAAGTGGGTCTGTCACGTAAAATTTAGTCCAGTCTTTGATATTTGCCATCCAGCCTTTCCTCCATTGATCTTGGCGACGGCATCCTCCCAGGATATTCTGAAGGCTGTTCTTGGTCAGTGTGTGGCTGTGGGTGAATTGACCACAGCAAGCATGCTTGCGTCGTTTCGCTGTTGTGGGAAGCAGTTACTTTGGACCCACCCAGGTGGTGATCTTGTTCAGTGCATGCTTATTGGTCTGGTGTTTGGGGTAGCATGTACAGAATCGTTTCCTTAGAACTTGGTCGCAAAAGCCTACATTTTCTTCTCTTATTCGACACAGCAAGTTTGAAGCCTGTAGAAAGGATGGAGAGTACGAATGTTCTAATGTGCGGGATTGTTTCTTTACGACTTGGTCGCAAAAGCTTATATTTTCTTCTCTGATTCAGCAAAGCAGTGTCCAGGTTTCAAATCCACAGAGAGTATCCTTATTTGCAGAACAGTTTCCCCAGGACTTGGTCGCAAAGCCTATATTTTTTTTTTGATTTAACAAAGCAGTGTCTAGGTTTCAGATCCCTAGAGTATACTTATGTGTAGGATAGTTTCCCAAGGACTTGGTCGCAAAAGCCTACATTTTCTTCTCTCATTAAGCAAAGCAGTGTCCAAGTTTCAGATCCTTTGAGAGTATCCTTATGTGTAGAATAGTTTCCTCAGGACTCGGTCGCAAAAGCCTACATTTTCTTCTCTGATTTAGCAGAACAGTGTCCAAGTTTCAAATCCTTACCTTATGAGTAGAACAGTTTCCCCAAGACTTGGTCACAAAAGCCTACATTTTCTTCTCTGATTTAGCAAAACAGTGTCCAAGTTTCATACTGATAGATGAGGCTGGAGACTCGTGTGGTCTGTAATTCTGTACTTGGTTTTGAAAGTGGTAGTGCTGCTTCAACAGTGTTGTTGCTGGCCTCAGTAGCTCAGTTGGTTGAACGTCGGATTCGCATATTAATGGTTGTGGGGTTGAATCCCGGAGAGCGCTTCGTTAAAACTGGCCTTTTCACTGTCCCATCTTAACATCCTTGTTGTTCTGAGGTGTCAGTGTAGGATTAGATAAGCTCCCCCCTTCCCCCACATTTCCTGGGATGGTTATCCGCGTCGGCCAAATCACCTGAGGTGGGTGTCGACGTAAAAACTGAACCAAATCAACATTGATGTTGCAGTCCTGATGTGCATTTTTACTGTGCTGTTGCCGTCTTTGCTCAGGGTAGATCCCAAGAAGTTGAAACTGTCGACCTCCTGTAAGCACAGATTAACATAAATTCACAAAAAATGGAAGATCAGCACTGAAATTTAAAGGCACAGATTTAACAAAACCTAACACATTTAATCCACATTTTGACGCAGTAAAGTATTTACACCATCACAAGCTTTAATAATGTTGTATTGATAATGATACTGTGTGTAATCTTGGTAATATGTAATGTGATAATGTGGTATGTGCTGAACATCAGTACCAAACCATCTACACGGCCTGATTTGTGGCGACTGCTTGGAGAAAGGTTGGTGCACTTCTTATGTGTTGAAATGTATGAACATTTGTCGTGTCATTTAATTGGCATGGCGACGGTAAAAGATGAGAGACAGAGAGAAGGAGAGAGAGAGAGAGGGGAGGTGTTAGTAAAGATAGACAGAGGGAGAGGTAGAGATAGAGAGAGAGAGAAGAGAGAGATGTACTTTCGTATTTAATCTGTTTAGAATTAAGCCGGAAAATTGTACTAAATGGAAGTGTACTGTGATATCTCTTATAATGTTTATTGAAGATGTGTGTGCGTGTGTGTGTGTGTGTGTGTGTTGCGTGCGTGCGTGCGTGCGTGCGTGCGTGCGTGCGTGTGTGCGCGTGCGTGCGTGCGTGCGTGCGTGCGTGCGCGTGTGTGTGTGTGTGTGTGTGTGTGTGTGTGTGTGTACCCAAACGGATGGGCATTGTAATGTCCAGATTTGGATAAAACAGTCTTATGTTACTGTAATTACGTCCAGTGTATGTAAGACATCTCATTTGACAATGTACTATATTCTGCACCAACCACCAGACCAACAACGTAGCCTGTATTATAACCTCCGGTTACAAAAAGGTTGGTCTGCTGCTCTGTCTTATCTGTCTTGGACTGAGTGGAAAAATGTGCTGATTTGTGATTGTGACGATAAAAGAAGAGAGAGAGAGAGAGAGAGAGAGAGAGAGAGAGAGAGAGAGAGAGAGAGAGAGAGAGAGAGAGTGTGTGTGTGTGTGTGTGTGTGTGTTTTACTGAACATTTTCCATTGGCCTCGGTTGAAAACAATTTTTAGTGTGGGGGATGTTTATCAAACAGTATGCACATAATGCACATCTTGCTGTTAAACTGTTGCTCGCTAAAAGATATTTCAGTCAAAGATTGCCCAAGTCTTTATCTGTATTATTTACATCGCATTCTTCCCCAAATAATTTTTGTTTTATCAAACACGAGAGAGAGAGAGAGAGAGAGAGGAAGAGGAGAGAGAGAGAGAGAGAGAGAGAGAGAGAGAGAGTTTATTTATGAAGGCATGGAATAATGAATGTACATATGCCTTTCTACATCTGGCCTCGTTCAGAGAGGGTCTACACTAGATGCATACACAAATTAGCCTATTAATGAATCGGCATAAATATTTCAACAATACAAACATTGAATATCAGTGCGTATAAATGATGACAATGAGGAAGTGTTAGTGATTGATCTGATTGTTAAGTAGTAGACGCACTAATTAACAGTCATTTTTGTCTTGCAAAGTAAGTGACAAGACTTTTAGATCAGCCCTTGTAATACAGTCATAAAACCAACGATATGGAAGAGAGGAAGAGCAAAAAGGAACGCGCGGCCCGGTCCAAGGGAAACTACCAAGTCTGCGTACACGTACGTGAAAAGTACCAGTTGTATCCCGTGATCAGATCTAGCGGGATGATTTACACGTTTAATTCTCCTGCAAGAATAACGGTCAACGTGACCAGATGGGTAGCACAGTCGATTACTGACTGGGAGATCATGGGTTCGAATCCCAATCAGTTCAGGGAAATCAGTGTGTGTATTTTTTTCTTTTTTTTTCCCTGGCTCCGACTGGCTCTTTCCCAGAGCTCAATAACTCTCAGAACCCCATACCACTTTTATTTGCCATAAGAAAACAAGGCATAGAATGGTTGCAATAAATTGACATAAATGTCAGCACATTAGCGATTTCAGCAGCTATTGATTTCGTATTTCACATTAACAGTGTCATCATCATTCACGGGAATATGAATGTGTGAGTGACTAAGAAACTTTAAGTGTGTTCAAATGCAGGGTGAATAGACATATTCCCATAATTGAACATGCTACGACGCAGACGGGAAGACTGGGAGAACACAGTCGAAACTTGTCCACTTTCTGTTGACTGCTTTTTAACTAAGTCCAAAGAGCACTATGTACAGTCCCAGAATTTTTACTGAAGACATTTCAAGTCCAAAGAGTACTATGTACAATACTAGAACTTTTATCCAAGACATTTCAAATCGAAAGAGTACTATGCATAGTACTAGAAGATTTACCAAATACATTTCAAGTCTGAAGAGTACTATGTACAATCCTAGAAGTTTTACCCAATACATTTTTAAAGTCCAAAGAGTATTATGTACAATCCTAGAAGTTTTACCCAATACATTTTTAAAGTCCAAAGAGTACTATGTACAATCCTAGAAGTTTCACCCAATACATTTTAAAGCCCAAAGAGTACTATGTACAATCCTAGAAGTTTCACCCAATACATTTTTAAAGCCCAAAGAGTACTATGTACAATCCTAGAAGTTT
>JAPXFY010000025.1:41915814-41930814 GCA_030674185.1 Monoplex corrugatus | reverse complement strand
GATATAGTAATCCAAAACAGTTGAAACAAAGCTAACCAAGGAACCATTGTGACATACAATCAGAATTTGTCCACGGGGAACATCTAACCGCCCACCAACCGCCAACTACCTGTCCACATTAATATCTGAAACTCCCTTATTCCTACGTACACGCGTGTACACGCTCTGGCACCATACACACACATTACACACTCACACACAGACACACACTATGTCTTTCTGTCTGTCTGTCTCTCTGCCTGTGTGTTTTTTTCTGTCTCTCTCACACACAATCACATACATAGACAGACGGACGGACAGACAGACAGACAGACAGACAGACAGACAGACAGACACACACACACACACACACACACACACACACACACACACACAACACACACACACACACACACACACGTGGACTGTACATATCCACGCAGCACACATGTACGTATGCACGCACGCACACACACACTCTTACACACACACACACACATACACACAGCACACACACACGCAACACACCACACTACACACATCATAGTGAAAAGACATTAAATCAAAGAACGAACACACACACACACACACACACACACACACACACACACACACACACACACACACAGATGAGATCAAGAGAGGACAGACAGACACAGAGAGACAGATAGATAGATAGAGAGAGAGAAGAGAGAGAGAGAGAGAGAGAGAGAGAGAGAGAGAGAGAGAGAGAGAGAGAGAGAGAGAGAGGTGTTCACTGACAGTTATACTCTTTTCACTGGTCATGGGCTTTTGTCTGGTTAATCTATAAAGGCTGTCTTCCTGGGGTTCGATAAAAGGAATAGCTGACCGTCCGTGTCATTCCGGTGAATAGACGAGGCCAGAGTGCAGACAAAAGACAGTATTTGGTCTTATTGTGTAAAAAACTCTTCAGTCTTTTTGAATGGAAAACTTGTGGTGTGTGCAAGTAGGGTCGAACTATTGTGTAACTGAAATTGTTTTTTTTTAGAAAACCTTGTTTTCAGTTTGGAGCTTTCGTTTGTTTAGAAATTATTCAGCAATAACATAAAAGGAACCACAGAAAAATGCCTTTTGTGCTTCAGGATACTTTGTAAAAAAATTGGAAGAAGTGCTCTTGGGAATTCTTAATACATGTTGATACGTAGGAACGCTACATGACTTGATGTGTAACAACAACAACAACAACAGCAATAACAACAATAACACAACAACAACAACAACAAAAACAAAACAACAACCACAATCACAACTACTACCACCACCACAACAACAGAATAACAACAACAACAACAACAAAAACAACAACAACAAAAAATCAGAAGACTCGGTTTAGAACTGGTTTAAATCTTCATCTTGAAGAAAATCTTTTTTTCTCCAGATCTCTAGACCATTAACCAAGTATTTAGTATAGGGCATTGCGTTCAAAGATCCCCAAGGTGGCTTGAAACTTTGAAAGTCTGAGAAACTGTCAGGTTGGATAAATTCTTTTGTGTGAGGGTTGTCATGTATAACAGGACAGTTTGTTGAAGGCTTGATGGACTTTCCTCCTTTCATTTTTTTTTTTATATTCATTTTAAAGAAATGATGGGAATGAAATGAATCTTTATTTTTCAATGTGTATAAATGTTAGTACATAAGCCAGTGTACATATCTGGCGTTGCCGATCTGCTTATATCAAAAGAAAATGTAAAGATAGTGACGTATACTGTTGGTAAACCATAGTTACATTCATATCACTAGGTTTAAGTTTCAACACGTAACCAAGTCATCAGTAAGTTTCACAAAACATGGGGACATGCTTAAGAACTGCAGTCAGTTCGCGCGCGTGCGCGCGCACACGCAGCACACACACACACACACACACACACACACACACACACACACACACACACACACACACACACACACACACACACACACACACGGATAAGTTAAAAAGACACCAAGCATTTCAAATATTACGAATAACTATATAAGAGATCACATTACACCTGAGTTTCCACCAGTTGTAAGTACAGTGTGAAAGCAATTTTTGTCTAGAAATATTCAAAGATCTTCAGGATCTTATTAAAGTAGCAAAGTGACATTTTCTTTGGAATTCTAAAATGTTATCCACCACGACTAGAAATTTTATATAGAGTTTCAGAAATAATTTTTTGCTTTCTTGGAACTTTATTTGAAGCTCATTATAACATAAGATATTCAAGATTAATAAATTGAATGCTTGTTTAAAGCTTCACGACATTCTTTTGTCTAAAGATTCAGGGCATTTTTAACCAGAGCAAAGTAATTGTATTGAAAAAAAACTTTGTATGTAATTGAACTAGAGTTTAGCTTACTATCTTTTGAGCCCTAAGAAACAATTAAATGTAAGACGTGAACTTTTCTGTGCAACAGAAGGACTGAGCGTTTTGAGTTAGGGGTCCAGGATATCATTTAAAGAGGACTGAATATTTTGTGAAGCGCTCTTGTGAAAAAAGAAATGTTTCCAAGAAATTACTGACAGTGGACTGACATTTTGTTCAGAGATCTGAGAAATTATTCACACAGAATTAAAAGTTCGTCTGGAATTCAAGTTTCACGGCAATTTTGTTTGGTGCATTTGGAAATTATTGGAGTTTGTTTGAGAGGTAGACGTGTGTCAGGATGGGGAGAAAAGGCCTTTCAAAGCCCAAGGTAAAGTGCTGGATGATGTGTTTAGTTCTCTTTTACTTTTTTCCATTCCCTTATCACTGTATTTTTGTGACTGGGACTTTTCCTGTCTCTGCATCTCTCTCTCTCCCCCTCCCTCCCTCTCTGTATGTCTGTCTCTCTCTCTGTGTTGTGTGTGTGTGTGTGTGTGTGTGTGTGTGTGTGTGTGTGTGTGTGTGATGTGTGGAGGAGAGGGTAGTGAGGAGAGAGAGAGAGAGTGTGAGTGTGTGCGTTTGTGTTGTGTTGTGTTTTATGTTTGTATTGTGTTTGTGTGTGTGTGTGTGTGTGTGTGTGTGTGTGTGTGTGTGTGTGTGTGTGTGTGTGTGTGGTGGTGCGTGCGTGCGCGCGCGTTGTAAGGGTGGTAGTCATTGGTTTAATGTCTATTCACTTAAGTGATTTTAGACAAAATAAATAAATATAAGTACTACTACTACTACTAATAATAATAATTAAAAAAAAAAAAATGAATAAATAAGCGCGTAAAGAAAAAAAAAAGCGATGTGGGGAAGGGGAGAAGAAACAGGAAGGGCAAATGCAGGTGTTTATGTGTAATCAGTCTTGGTTTAAAAAAAGTTCAAGTTTAAATTCATATTACTTATAGCCCACTCGACCATCAAAAACATTCTGACTAAAACCATGTGAGAAAAACAAGAAGCAAGGACAAGGCAAATGGCGGAGGGGAGCGTAAACATAACAAATGAAGTAGCATACTGCAACAAATATTTGCAATAAACTAGATATCTGTAACTATAAACAGAAAGATGAACGAACTATAAATATTAAATATTGGACTTTAAGACAGGCTGACGAAAAATTCGTATGTTTAATAATGATTATTCAAATATGTTGGAAATTGTGTGAATAGAAAGTACCAGAATGTGTCGCTTTATAATAATGCAAGAAAGTAAATGACTGGTCGTTATTTTTTGTAATAAGTGTCTCGGTGCGCTAAAGAATATTTCCTGGGCATATATGTTGGTTTAGATCTAATGAATGATTTACATAGATGTACAAGTGTTGATGGACCATGTCCCCATGGTTGCTTGCAAACTATTTTAGAAAAAAAAGAGGAATCTTTTGGGCTTTTGTTAGCAATAGTCGATATGCTGATTCCATGATAATTTTGCTGTAAAGGAAAAAAATTGCTGTGCGTGTGCGGTGCGTGTGCGTGTGCGTGTGCGGTGTGTGTGTTTTTGTAGTATGTGTTTGCGTTGGTAGTGTGTGTGTGTGCTAGTGTGTGTGCGTGTGGTGTGCCTGTGTTTGAGTGTGTGTGTGTGTGTTTTAGTGTGTTTGTGCGTCTGTTGTTGTTGTTGTTGTGTGTGTGTGTGTATTGTGTGTGTGTGTGTTTGTTTTTGTTGTATGAGTTGTGTGCATGTGTGTGTTATGTGTGTGTATGTGTCTGCGCTGTGAGTACTTTATTTACATATTTGCAATTTCCTTTCTTTTCTTTATTTTTGCCCTCATTTATCTGCAGTTTGATGTTTTTCATGTTTGACAAAATCTTCATTCTTCTCTCTTTCTCTCTCTCTCTCTCTCTCTCTCTCTCTCTCTCTGTCTCTGTGTCTCTCTCTCTCTTTCTCTTCTTCTCTCTCTCTGTGTCTGTGTGTCTGTCTGTCTCGTCGTCTGTCTCTCTCTCCTCTCCCCTCCCCCCCCCTCATTCTCTGTAGCCCTCTTCCCTGTCCCCATTTCCCTATTTTGCTCTCCCCCCCCCTCCCCATCTTTGAACTGTTGTTTTGCTCATTTACAAAAGTTTTGTTTTCCCTCATATAAACTCTTACTTCAGTGGACAAAAACCTAAGCCAGCCCAACCAAAGCAGTATAGAAAACAAACGCTTGAGTGTTCAAACAGTACCTGGGGGAAAAAGAGAGAATAAAAATTTATACCTTTTAGGTTTGTTCAGGAAACTGAAGCTGAAAACAAATCGTCAGTCTTCAAACGGTACCACTCAGTATGTGTACAGAAATATTCTTTGTGGCGGTGCTAGCTAGCCACCATTACCGTGATCAGGGTTTGTTCCTGTTCTCAAAAAGTACTGTACGCATCCGGTATAGCCAGCCACCATTGCCATGAGTAAACTTTGTTCCTGTGTTGGCTGTGTTCTTTAGGACTGAAATGATGTTGACGCGTGTAATCGGCACACGGAAAAGTACTATTTGTCTTTGTTTTCCTACCAACGACACACATTCTGGGGTTTTGATTTCAGGACATAGCCCTTCTCTACCCTGAACACACACGCGCGTTCGCGCACTCGCGCGCACACGCACGGACGCACGCACACACACACACGCACATATTATCACAGAAACATACAGGGGTTAACCAGTATGACTTGTATTAGTCCGTGAGTTAAATTTTTAAGAAAAAATGTTACAAAAAGTTTTAAAAGGTCTCGAAAGAGAGATTGTTATTGTGGGTTTAACCATTTAGGTTCTCAGAAAGATTATCTTGTGGCTTGACCATCTTATTTATAAAAAAAAAAAAAAAGTTAAAAAAAAGTTAGTATCCTGGCCTGACCATCTTGTATTCAAAAAGGGAGACGATTATTTCGGCTCAACCAACTCGTTTCGCCAGAAAAGGGAGATTCTTTTTATGGCTCGATCATCTTGTTTCTCAACAAGAGATATTTTCTTGTGGCCCAACCATCTTGTTTTTCAATTGTTGTTGGCCATACTTGCGCCGAGTGCACGGTCTGTTTTGGCGAGGTGGCGCGGTATTATGAATCTTGCCGTTATTCTTATTGTGCTTTGAACTCTCCCAGCCTTTTTCTGGCTCATTAGTTCTGGCGCGGTGAATAAAGGAGTGATCGATTCGTTCATTTCCGTTCAGAGTCGTGTGTGGTCGTTCTGCTGCCTGTCTTTTCTTTTCTTTTCTTTTTTTTTCCTCTCTTTTTTTGTCGTCATTTCTTTCCTTTTTCTTTGTCTGTCTGTCTTTTTTCTTTTCTTTTTTTCTTTGCCTTTTCGTTCTTTTCTTTCCTTTCCTTTTCATATTTTCTTCTTTCTTTCTTTCTTTCTTTCTTTCTTTCCCTTTTATTCTTTTTTCTTTTCTTTTGCTTCTTCTTTCATTTTTCCTTTCCTTTATTCGTGATTTTCTTTTTCCTTCTGTGCTTTTCTTTCTTATTTGTTTTGTTTTCTTTCTTCTGTCTTTTCTCTCTTTTTTTCTTTCTTCTTTCCATTTTTCTTTCTTTCACTTTCCAGTCTTTTGTATGATACCTCAGTGTGTATCAGGGCCCTGTGGTCTCTTCCGTTTCAGTTTCAGTTTCTCAAGATGACGTCTCCGCGCTCGGAACGGATTCCATATGCACTAACGTCACAGGTGCCATGTGTATGGTGATCATGGCACAAGCCTTAAACCTGCACATAAATCCATGAGCTGGCCAGGTCCTGAGGCCCTACCTAGATTATGTTTTACCTAGTCTATATGTGGTCTTTTCTATTGTTCGTCGCCAGGTGTTTTTGGGTCTTTGTCTTTGACGTCTTTCTTCTGGTGTCCGGCTAAGGGCAGTCCATGTGATGTTGTCTTGCTGTCTTGGAATGATGTGGTCAGTCCATCTGCATCGTCTTTTTGTGGTGATGGTGTGCGTCCTGTCTTGGGTGTATTGGACGAGTAGTTGTTGGTTTGAGATAGTGTTGGACCTGATGATTTGTACGATTCTTCGGAGGTTCTATGCCTGAACGGTTGTTATTGTTATTGTTACTATTGTTTAAAACCCAGCCGACTGCGTAGAGCCATATCAGGGCTATAACTATTTCAAAACAAAACAATACAAAAACAAAAAAACTTCAACAGGAAAAAAAACCCAAAACACATAAAATTAAGTACACATACCAATGCATTCGCGCTCATAATCTAAGGACATGCCCCTGGCGTTGACAACTCCGTCCAATTTATCGCACAAGGGATTTAAAAAAACACCTGAATACAAATTTAAGCATACCTAAGGACACTGAAACATATATAAAACGGGCATAAATTACCTAAAATTGCTTCAGCATATCTCGCCGCCCTAGAGCCAAAAACACACGTAATACATGTACCCAATTATCAATCCAAAGAAAAAATACGCAAGACTTTATCGAACACATACAGGTGAACGGACCAGCAAGGAAGAAAATGATAGGAAGAAATGACAAAAAGCAAAGGAACAAGGCAGAAACAAAGAGAGTGACAGAAAAAAGGAAATTTCTAGCACAGAATTTCCAGAAGGTGGGGATACTATTTATATTGAAAGAGCCCCAAGCATCCCCACGGGGTAGAGGGGCGTGAAAGGTTGATAGCCGGGTAAGGTTGCTCTCTGTCATCTTTAAACATTTCGAGCCGTAAAGTAGGGTGGAAAAAACACAGCTATGCTATAGCTTGGCGTTGATAACACAGTATGGGGACCTCCACACAATGCTCAACATTCTGAAAGTGTTTATGGCTTTGCTGAATTGGCTCTTGATGTCATTGCCTGCTCACCCGTCGAGTAACTTTTGACGAAAAATACCTTGCATTCATCATCATCATCAGGTGCCTTGCCGCATGGCATTGGCGATTATGCATTGCTGTGGGTTAACTCCAGCTGTAAGTGGGTCCTGACCCTTGTTAGGGACGAGAAAGGTAAATCAGAGAAAGGGAGGAGATGGGCATCACCTTCTACTTAAGTTGAAGTTTCTAAGATCTTACTCTGCAATGAGGTTGACAGAAATTTCCTAAGATCGCACTAAATACAGCGCCCTGTTCATTTGAACGATGTTGGCGTACAGTGACGGGCACACGGCACGGCAGTCGCTACTGTTTGTCTCAGTACAAATTGTGGCCTGTGGCCTTAAAACGACTCCCTCTGTCATCCCCCCCCCTTGTCTCAGTACAATGTGGCCTGTGGCCTTAAAACGACTCCCTCTGTCATCCTCCCCCTTGTCTCAGTACAAATTGTGGCCTGTGGCCTTAAAACGACTCCCTCTGTCATCCCTCCCCTTGTCTCAGTACAAATTGTGGCCTGTGGCCTTAAAACGACTCCCTCTGTCATCCCTCCCCCTTGTCTCAGTACAAATTGTGGCCTGTGGCCTTAAAACGACTCCCTCTGTCATCCCTCCCCCTTGTCTCAGTACAAATTGTGGCCTGTGGCCTTAAAACGACCCCCTCTGTCATCCCCCCCTTTCTTTTGTTAACTTCCCTATCCATTTGCTCTTCCCCATCCCCCCCCCCCCCCCTTCCTGTTTCCCCTTCTGTCCGTGGATTTCCATTACCCAGAAAAGGAAACGATCATTTCGTTAATTTCCGTACGGGGTCGTGTGCTCTCGGAGTGCTGTCTTTGAAGTCAGAAATATGCTGAGAGAGACTTATGAGCTTTGTTCTTTACTTGATACACAAGAACATTGTGTCTCTTTCTGTATACCGTTGGAAAATGAGAACAGCAACAGCAACAGCAAGACCACCACCACACCACCACCACCACCACCACCACCACCACCAATGATAATAAAAATAGAAATAATAATGATGATGATACTACTACTACAACTACTGGTAATATTGGGAATAATGATAATAGATCATAATAAATCATGCTTGTTTCGTCTTATTCTTCTGACTTGTTTACACTCCCTGCAGATTACACATGTACAAGACAGAGAATAATACTTACACAAGCACTGACGTATCACACATACTCGCGCACATCAGAATACTCACGTTAATACACTTGCACAAATGAACACACACTGTGTCTAGCCATATAGACACATACATGTATATACCTATGGTCATAAAGGTGTAAATACTTGAATGATTAAATGATGCCACATGATCAGTAGGTAGAAGATGAAGTGCGTATTGGTGGATGAGCAATTATGACATCAGCAATGGAAGGCGTGGGTGTACAGGTAGGAATGTCTTTGACTGTGATTTCAGGTGCAAAAAGGTGGGCAGAACCTTTAGATCTGTTGATTGTGAACTCCAAACAGATGAAGCAACTTGACTTTTCTTTTTCTTTTATGGCAAAGATAAACGTTCATTTTATTTCATCACTCTCTCCTTCTCTTCCTTCCTTCCTCCGTCCCTCCCTCTCTCTCTCTCTCTCTCTCTCAATTCAGTTGCAGTATTTATACGGCGCCAAATCTTGACAATTCAAATCACTCACGCACCCGGCATACGCATACAATCGTCAAAGACTACCTTATACTTTTAATATTTGAAAAAAACTGAGGGAAAGAAGCATTTGTAAATTCATTGTGGGAAAAGAGTTGAGTTTTTAAATTGGATTTAAAAACAAAAGAGCAGATGTTAGGCGAAGACAGAGCAGAAGTCTGTTGCAGGCTGATGGTCCACACGCAAAGTATATAATATGCGCAGTCATATCAATTAAAACCACACGCTGTCAACAGTAGCATAGCGACAACAGTAACATGAACATCGTGCACACACAACACACACACACACACACACACACACACACACACACACACACACACACACACACACACACACACACACACACATACAATGTAAATGGAGAGAGAGAGAGAGAGAGAGGGAGAGAGAGAGAGAGAGGTGGAGAGAGGGAGAGAGAAAGAGAGAAGACAGAGAGAGAAGAGAAAAGAAGAAGAGAGAGACAGAGAGAGAGACAAAAAAGAGAGAGAGAAAACAGAAGAGAGAAGACACAGAGAGAGAGAGAGAAAAAGAGAGAGAGGAGACAGAAAGACAGAGAAGAGACAGGAAGAGAGAGAAGAGAGAAGGAGAACAGAGACAGAGAGAGGACAGAAAGAGAGAGGAGAGAGAGACAAGGAGAGAAAGAAGAGAGAGGGAGAGACGAGAGCGAAGAGAGAGAACAGAGAGAAGACAGGAAGAGAGAGAGAGAGAACGAGAGAGAGACGAGAGAGAGAGAGAGAGAGAGAGAGAGAGAGAGAGAGAGAGAGTGATTGTATCTGAATACAGTTATTCAGTGCTACATCGGCCCTTATCTTGTGATATGGATGACGGGGACGAACGTCTCACGGAAATGGGGGAAATGAGGGTGGTGGTGGATGTATAAACCAGTGCGCTGACACCACGAGAACAACAAGTCTGTTCAAAATCTTAAATCTTTAGCGTCGCTTACCCCAGGTTTGAACCCACATCCACCCGGTTTTAAACCCGACTCTCTACCATCTGAACCGCGAGGGATTTTTGTGTGTGCGTGTGTGTGTGTGTGTTTGCGTGTGTGTGTGTGTGTTTATGTGTTGTGTGTGTGTGTCTGTGTGTCTGTGTCTGTCTGTCTGTCTGTTCTGTGTGTGTGTGTGTTTGTCTGTGTGTGTGTGTGTGTGTGTGTGTGTGTGTGTGTGTGTGTGTGTGTGTGTGTATGTGTGTGTGTGTGTGTGTGTGTGTGTGTGTGTGTGTTGTGTGTGTTGTGTGTGTGTTGTGTGGGTATGTGTGTTTGAGGGCGCGCACCCGCAAGCACGGGCATCCAACGTAGGTGGTGCGTGCGCCGGGGAGCGCGCGTGCGCGTGTCCTCAAGCCAGTCCAGTGGCTTGCAGCAACGTTTAGCTAAATTGATTGAGCAGTTAGAGCCAGGCGTTTGCAAACTAGCCCACCTGCTTCCCACCTCTACCCATTTTTCAATACACCCAACCGCTTCATATTGACTGGGAACAGAGACAGGGAGAGAGAGATTTAAAGAAGATAGGTAACTCGCTTGCCACATGCACTCAGTGTCCCGTCTCGCTGTGACTGCCCGTTGACTATTGCTGGAACGCTGCAAGGGCTCTGGACAGTACTGCACACTTATGATGATGATGACATCATCAAGTGCTTCCCACATGGCGTTGGCGATCATGGCTTCCATCTGTTTCTACCCTTGTTGCGGCGAGATATCTTCCAACCCACTCTGTCTTCGGGCACTTTGCAAGTCCGTCCAATCATTTTTCCTGGTCTACTGGTGTGTCTTCCTTCAGCTTCCTGTCGTGACATATGCTCCATTCCCTTTCCTATAAAAGCCTCTTAATGTGCTGTCTTTTCCTAATCCTTATGATATCTTCTTGTGTCTTTCATCAGACTGTCTCGTTTGTTTTCTTTGCTGTCCATGGAACTCTCAACATTCTTCTTAGAAACCACATCTCGGCCGCCTCAATCTTGTTCTGGCTTGGCTTGTTGACTGTCCACGCCTCACAAGCGTATAACATTATCAGTTCTATATTACACTTAAGAATTCTCTTCCTGATGTTAATTGACAGGCATTTGTTGGTAAGAATGCTTTTCATCTTCTTGAATGCTGTTTTGGCTTGGCCGATTCCGCTGGCTGTTTCTGATGTGCATCTGCCATCTGGTGGAATGAGTATTCATGATAGCTGTTTCATTTATGTAGTGTGCGATGGGTTCATGTCAGAATATTATCAAAGTATGTAAAACACAGAATAGAAAAGTAAGTATTAGAAAATACTAATCACAAAGAACAATAGACAGCAAAGAAGAGCAGAATCACAGCAGTAAAAAGAATAACATATCTTCACACATACACACACTGCTTCAATAAACACATGTACACACACGCGCGCACACACAGTTACGCATGCACGCACGCGCACATAAAAGATGATATGCAAGAGTACACTCAGACTGTTAGGCATGTGACTTGACCCAGTTCTCGTCTTCTCTTTCACCTACACACACAACTCCCCTCCCACCCCCGCCACTCACATAAACACAGAAGATGAAGAGCTACTGTTATGTTACTGTTATTTTTGTTTAAAGACCAGCCGACTACGAAGAGCCATAACAGGGTTATAACCGTTTCAAAACAAACGCAGTACCCCAACAGGAGGAGGGGGAGGGGGGGGGGGGTTGAGGTGGCAAAGAAAATTGAGTACGCATATCAAAGCATTTGCGCACATAATCTAAGGAGATGCCCCTGGCATTGACGAATCTGTTGAGTTTATCGCACAAGGATTTAAAAAGCACTACACGACGGACTCCTTAAAGAACCTCTTCCAGGAAGTACCTCCTGATGCAGTTTTCCAGTTTTTACTAGAAGTCATAGATTTCACTTGATGTAATTTTACGGCTGTTTTTCTTTAATTGCATTTTAGACTTGCAAGATAAACAGTGAGCATGGTTTTTAGCTGTTGTCTTTTATCTTAACCGGGTTGTCGTTTTTGACGTGGTGTTAGCCCTGATATGGCTTAGTAGTCGGCTGGGCTATAAGCAGTATGAACCTGAACTCTGTTTAGAAAACACACCTGAATACAAATTTAAATACGGATGAAGAAGTAGAGTACATTCAGCCTGGTAGTCATGTGACACTAGACTTATGTTCTCATCTTCTCCGTTTCACACACATTGCCAACACTGATATAAGCAAAGAAGTTGAAATGAAAAAAAAAAAAAAAAGAATACTTAAAGAATACAATAAAAGATTGAGGACAAGAAACACACTTCATTGAGAATAACGAACAAAGTAAAAGTTTTATTTGTTGATAGATATCGAAGGGACGATCTGCTTACATAGAAATTTAAACGAATTAAACACACACACACACAAACACCACACACACACACACACACACACACACACACACAAAACACACAACTCACACACACACACACCACACACACACACACACACACACACACACACACACACACACACACACGCAGAGCAAGTTGCCTATCTTTCTTCTTGTATCTCTGGCTCGGCCGTAACTGAGTGGCACCCCCCTTCCATACCCAGCCTTCCGCTGACCTCGTTTTCACACCCGACCTCTCGAACGAGGCTAGTAGTAGCATTGAGAGAGACTGGTGTGATATTTTCGCGTTTATAGTAACAACACTTTTAGACAGAGAAAGACAGTAATGATTTTAAGTGCTTAGTAGTCTCCCTAAGACAGGTAAGTTTTGTGATCATATTCCAGAGCGTGTGCGAACAATTCCAGATAGATATCTTATTTTTGAAAGCTTCGTAGTCGTCAGTTCTTTGGTCAGACTTCCGCTATCTTTGACAAGTCTGACTTTTAAAGAAAAAAAAAATCCCGAAACGGTAAGCCCTAAGCTCCACCCATAACCCTCATCATTTTGGTCGGCTAGCCGTCCCGATGGTGAGGATCTGGGGTTGGATAAGTGTTACGTTAGAAAAGCAAAGATGTGGGATTTTTCGCCTTCGCTTCAGGACTTAACCAGTTTTTGCGAGGTTATTATTATTGTTGTTGTTTAAAGCCCACCGATTCGTAGAGCCAGGTGGTGATGGTGATGGTGTCTGGTGCGTTTTTAGGGGGTTCACATGTTTTCGTGATCTGATCACGACAGGTGGCTTTAGTTGCTGTTTTTGTTTTTGTTGTGTGTTTGGTTGCTGCGGGTGTTTGTGTGAATGAAGTTGTTCCGCGTTTGTTGATGGAAGTTTTGAAGGATAAAGTTTTCGTTGGTTGGATGTTCCTTTGGTGCAGTGTCTCAGTCTGTCTCTGTCTCTTACATTCATACATATAATACACTGCGCGACGCCCGCGGCGCGCGGTGCACACACACACACACACACACACACACCACACACACACACACACACACACACACACACACACACACACACACACTCTCTCTCTCTGTCTCTTCTTCTGTCTGCCTGCCTGCCTGTCTGTCTGTCTGTCTGTCTCTGTCTTTCTCTCCCTTCTCTCTCTCTCTCCTACCACACCACACACACACACACCACACACACCACCGACACACACACCACACACACACACACAACACAGCACCACGCAAGCGCGCGCACACACACACACTTCTGTCTCTGTCTCTCTCTGTCTTTCTCTCTGTCTCTGTCTCTCTCGCTCTCTCTCTTGTCTCTCTCGCTCTCTCTCTGCTCTCTCTTTCTCCGCTCTCTGTCTCTCTTTCTCTCTCTTTCTCTCTCTCTCTGTCTTCTCTCTCTGTCTCTGCTTCTCTCTTTTTCCTGTCCTCTCGTGTGTCTCTCTCTCTTATCAGTTACTCTTTTCCGACAGAAGTTGTTTATTTATTTATTTACTTACTACATATGTATTTATTTATTTACTCACTTTTCCCTTCTTCTCTCCATCTAAACGTATGTGCGTATGTGAAAATATATTTATCAGGTAGTATTATAATGTTGTATTTCTAATTTCATTCTATGACCTGTTGTTATTTTTGATGAACAACATTTATGATATATTGATGTATTCGTCTGTTTATCCACCTGTGTTTTTACTGCATTAATGTACTGACACGGCAGTTCTCCCTCACAGTTCCTCTTCGTGTTTGAAAAGCGCACAAGAGCGTTTTTTTATTTTTAATTTTTTTTTTTACATGGTCTGTTTACGCTACATAAACTTGATAATGATGATGATGATGACGACGATGATAATGATGATTACAATATGATTACAATATTTATATAGCGCAAAATCTTGATAAAATCAAATCTAAGCGCTGAAGCAGACACACACGCAAGCACGCACGCACGCACGCACGCACACACACGCACGCACACACACGCACGCACACACACACACACACACACACACACACACACCACACACACACCACCCACACACCACACACACACACGCATGGCTATAAATGGGGAGAAGAATAAAAGCAATAAGCAGAATAAAAGCATGGAAAATTATAGAGAGCATAGCATATACAATTATAATTATAACCATGTGATTCCTCGATCGGAAAGCTGTCAGAGGGGTGGGATGGCAGGGTTGAGTGAGGTTTGGATTTTATGCGGAGGAGAAAAGGTGAGTTTTGAGAGCGGACTTGAAGGAGACAAAAGTAGGGGCTTGAGACGGACTGAGGAGAGGGAAGTTTGTTCCAGGAGAGTGGACCAGAAACAGAGAAGGCTCGTGGACCATAGGTATTGAGCTTAGTGCGTGGAAAGCGAAAAGTCAGATGATGATAATAATAATAATAATAAGAAGAAGAAGAAGAAGAAGAAGAATGATGATGATGATGATAATATAGTTGCTTTTCTTCTTCTTCTTCTTCTTCTTCTTATCGTTTTTAATACTATCAATCTTCTTCTGCTTCTTCTTCTTCTGGTTATTAATATTATATACCGGCCAGGTTAGAAGAAAACGTATTTCAGAAAATGTATTGGACATGTATATAGTTACGACATTATGAATGTGGTCATTGCATGGAATAGGTTTTGAAGCCTTATTATACAATGGCTAATCAGATATTGTAAATGGAGAGTATCGAGAGAGAGAGAGAGAGAGAGAGAGAGAGAGAGAGAGAGAGAGAGAGAGAGAGAGAGAGAGAGAGAGAGAGAGAGAGGAGCACAGAACAGACAGAATGATTTATTCATTGGATCATTTACCCTTATCACTGGGGTGGAAGTACATTAT
>JAPXFY010000025.1:41900814-41910814 GCA_030674185.1 Monoplex corrugatus | reverse complement strand
CGGGATCTGATACGTGATTGTTTTTCACTTATCATTACTAAGGTGGCATTATCATAAAGATCATTGATAGCTGTTTAAAGCTGTTCTCAGAATGATTGTGCACTTCTGCAATTCCAAAAGAGATGGCGTAAACTGTTAGGTTTATGGCTACGTCACTTCAGATAATTTATTATTATTACTGTCACTATCGTTATCATCATCGTCGTCGTCGTCGTCGTCGTCATCATCATCATCATCATCATCATCATCATCTTATCATCATCTTATCATCATCTTATCATTCATCATCATCATCATCAGTTATCATTGTATAGCATTATTCTACAAACTCGTTTGGACTCACTGCACTTTGTACACACTTACGGAGAACCTGAGCACACTGCACTATGTTGTTGCACAGTTTGTATCAGGACCTGACCAGCTCACGGGTTTATGCGCAGGCCTAAAGCTTGCGCCATGGTCAGTCTGAGTCTTCTCCATCCCATGACACCTCTGTGACGTTAGTGCATGTGGAATTCATTCCGAGCGTGGTGATGTCGTTCGTCTTAAGAAACTGAAATTGAAAGTTTTGGATATGCATGCTGGGTGTTTTCGTAAGCCACAGGACTCTCACGACAATGGTTTACATCTTCTTCAGCGTGCGTATTTGATATTCTGCATGTGTACATAAACATGACAAGGGGTTTAGGCTCTGACAGATCTGCAGGCGTGTTGATCTGGGAGATCAGAAAAGATCTCCATCCTTTACCCAACTAGGCAGAAGTTTCTGGTGGGATCGAACCAGGACCTTCCGATTGGAAGCCAGACGTTTGTCCACTGGACTACCGCATCTGTCGGTTAACCAGTGTGTCTGTAAGAATCTGTTGTTACTCTCAAACGTTAAACTGCAATCCCATGTCCATTTTTTTGAAATCATACTTTTTGTACAATCCATCTCCGAAGGCAGAAATCTGTATTAAGCGCATTTCCATCATTTATCCCCATACGGGTTTTGTCTTTTTAACAACTTGTGTTTTTCAGTCGAGAATGGAACTTCACAACATGATAATTTTCGTCCCCGTCATCGTCATCGTCAACGTCAACGTCATCGTCATCATCACCGTCACCACCATCACCATTACCATCATCATCATCATCGCAAGTTATCATTGTAGATCGTTATTCTCAAATTGTTTGAACTCAAGGACATTACTCACAGTTGCGGAGAGCCTAAGATCATCATCATCATCGTCAATCGTCATCGTCGCCGTCGTCGTCGTCATCATCATCATCATCATCATCATCATCATCATCATCATCATCATCGTCGTCGTCGTAAAGTTGTGCCAAATTGAGTCAGATTCTGTGGTCACAAATATGCCGTAGGAAGTGTGATAGACGTAAAAATAAAACAATAAAAACTGATATCCATTACCTTGTTTATTTGGAAGGTAAACACGTCAAAGGTTGACCCCTGACCCTGACGTTGTAGGGATGTGAGGTGGTACAGACCTCAGTATCATGAAGGACGAAGTCCATGTCTTGTCTCTCTTTTGACTTTGGTTTTGTTGGGAAGGACGCCGTACAGAAGAAGGGGCACAACTCGTATGTTCACCGCACAAGACGGTGTTGTCTCCCGTTGTGAATCTGGCACTTTCCATTGATAGAATTCGTGATTTAAATAATTTAACACACACACACACACACAAGATAACAGCACACATACACAGACACACACATACAGACAGACACAGACACACACATCACAACACACACACAAACACACACACAACACACACACACACACACACACACACACACACACAACACACACACACACACACGACACACACACACACACACACACACACACACACACAGACACACCACACACACACACACAGACACACACACACACACACACACACACACACAGACACACACACCACACAACACACACACACACACACAGACACACACAGACACACACACACACACAGACACACACACACACACACACACACACACACACACACACACACAGACACACACACACACACACACACACACACACACACACACACACACACAGACACCACAACACACACACACACACACACACACACAACAACACACACAACCACACACACACACACACACATACACACACACACACACACACACACACACACCACAGTCCTTGTGTGAATCAACTACTAAATGACAATACAATTTTTTGCCATTTCCACAGCAGTGCTTTTTAAATCAAATCATGTGTGTGTGTGTGTGTGTGTGTGTGTGTGTGTGTGTGTGTGTGTGTGTGTGTGTGTGTGTGTGTGTGTGTGTGTGTGTGTGTTGGGCGGAGTGGTCAACGCCAGGGACACCTCCTTAGATTATGTGCGCGAATGCAGTGACATGTGTACTTAATTTCTTTTCCTTTTTTTTTCCTGTTGAAGTATGTGTATGTTTTGAAGTGGTTATAGCCCTGATATAGCTCTATGCAGTCGGCTGGGCTTTAACAAAAATAACGGTAACTGTGTATGTGTAAGTGTGCATGCTTGCGTGCGTGTGTGCGTGCGTGTGTGTGTGTGTGTGTGTTGTGTGTGTGTGTGTGTGTGTGTGTTGTGTGTTTTGTGTTGTGTGTGTGTGTGTGTGTGTGTGTGCCCCACGGGCGTACGTGAGCGTGTGTGTGCGTGCGTGCATGTGTGTTTGTAACATATGACACTAACATGCCTGCAGACCGTATTTCCTTGCCGTTTTGGAAAGAAAAAAAGGAAAAAGATCTCTATGAGACTTGAAGATGCGATGTTCCATTGTCAGAGACGTGCCATTTGTGTTGATAAGCCGTCCTGATCTTTCAACGGTTGTCAAAATAAGTCAAGATAACAGTCATGACCCGGACAGCCAAAGACGTAAACCACTGAGCTGTCGTGACATGCCTGATTGTCTACGCATGGTCGCTGAAAACCAGTCTCAAAGGACTACTTTAGGTTTTTACTTGTATAATGCCGCAAACTCTATGACTCCCGCACCATGTTTACCAGCATCTTGCAGTGTGAACCATGCTGGCAAAGCAAAAATGTTAACCCTTTGATTAATCCACCCTACCTGCAGGAAGCTGGTGGATAGCGTGAGGGATTCAAGTGGTTTTTTTTGTTTGTTTGTTTGTTTTTTTGAGATCGGTGAACATGGTGCAGGTGTCTTAGGGTTAAAAAGGATTTTTGATAACAACAACACCCCCCCCCCCCCCCGGAAAAAAATCCAAACCAAACCAAACAAAAGGGGAAAAAAGTAAATAAGAAAAGAAATAGAAAAAAGTAAATACAAAAAGCTTTCTCGTTATTCAGCCAGTTATGGAAAATGAATCTTTTTTTTCTTTTGCAATATATGTTGACATTTTCTGAAGGGAGCATTTTGCTATAATCCAGTTTTTAATTCTTTTTGTCACCTCCCTTTTTATGCTCTCAGTTTAAACAGAAGGAAAAAGAACCCTGGCCCTTCCTTTCTCTCTCTCTCTCCCACCCCCTCCTTGTCATTTCTCTTTCTCTCACCTCTATGTAAGAAACGAATGTGCATACATGTACACAAAGATTACACAGAATGTAAATGTGTGGTGTGTGTGTGTGTGTGTGTGTGTGTGTGTGTGTGTGTGTGTATGTATGTGTATGTGTGTTGTGTGTGACAGAGAGAGAGGGGGGAGTGTTAGAAGAAATTTCTCAGCTGTTTGGATGGATCTTTGCACAGTTTGGGTCAAAGAGATGGACCGTTAGGAATCACGAATGGATAAGTTTGGAGGACGAGGTTGCAAAGTCAAAATCTCACGAACTAAAAGGGAAACAATCAATCCCTAAAATCAGCCCGCAGAACATCAAGTATACAGTTGAAAGATCCTAGAATTCATGTCTATGTCTTTATGGAAGCATGAAAACACCCTGCATTGTTATTGTTATTTTTATTTAAAAACCCAGCCGACTGCGTAGAGCCATATCAGGGCTATAAACAATACTTCAACAGGAAAAAAAAAAAATTAAAACGAGGGGAAGATAATTAAGTAAACATATTTGATAAATTGGATGGAGTGGTGTAGCGGCAGGGGCACCTCTTGTATTATGTGCGCGAATGTATGATATATGCGCATAATTTTCTTTCCGTATTTTTTCCATTGAATTTTCTGTCTCCCCTCCCCCCCCCCCCTCCTTTTTTTCTTTTTCCTTTTGAAGTGCTGTGTGTGTTATTGAAACAGTTATAGCCCTAACATGGCTCTGCGCCATCGGCTGGGCTTTAAGCAATACTAAGAATCAGAATCTGCTTTTTTCCCCCTGAAATAGATTGTTTATTGTGCCAGAGCTCGTGGTGTGTGTGTGTGGTTGTGTGTGTGTGTTTGTGTGTGTTTTGTGTGTGTGTGTTGTGTTGTGTGTGTGTGTGTGTGTGTGTGTGTGTGTGTGTGTGTGGTGTGTGTGTGTGTGTGTGTTGTGTGTGTGTGTGTGTGTGTGTGTGTGTGTGTGTGTGTGTGTGTGTGTGTGTGTGTGTGTGTGTTTGTTGTGTGTGTGTGTGTGTGTGTGTGTGTGTGTTGTTTGTTTGTGTGTGTGTGTGTGTGTGTGTGTGTTTGTTTGTGTGTGTGTTGTGTTGTGTGTTGTGTTTGTTTGTTTGTTTGTTTGTTTGTTTGTTGTTGTGTGTGTGTGTGTGTGTGTGTGTGTGTGTGTGTGTGTGTGTGTGTGTGTGTGTGTGTTTTCCTTTTTTTTTTCAGCGCTTACAGTAAGCGTCTGTTTTCTTAAGGATTTCTTCAAGTTCTAGGTTTACTTCAAGTACGTTTGAAGACGGTTGTTTATCCCCTCAGACCGTACTCTCCCAGCCTGTCACAACTCTCCCGCTGTGTGGTTGTGTGTGTGTTCTCTCTCTCTCTCTGTTTGCGGTGATTTCGGTAAAAAGCCGTACAAATCTTTTCCCTCAGCGCCTCGCGATTGGCGTCTAGTCGTGAAAGGGAGACAAACACGACTTATTGATGGCTTTGACGGGGGTAATCCTACCAATTGCTCGGACGTGAAAATCCCTCGGTTGACGCGATAATCTCCCCCCTTCGTCCCAGATCTCATTTCTAAGTGTACGTAACCTCCCCTGATTTTGACACGTTGCATGAATCAGTTGTACACGATAGGTGTTTTGTTATGGTGGTGGTGGTGGAGGAGGAGGTTAGAAAAGGTAGGTGGTTCATTTCTCGTTTCGTTAGGATAACACAAATCAGATATGGCAGTTATAATTTAATAAAAAAAAAAAAAAAAAATTATAAAAAGGACAAGCAAAACGTAACGAATAGATATCTGTATAGATAAATCGAGAATTAGATATGGTAGTTTTATATTAAAAAAAAAAAAAGAAGCAAATCTAATAGATATTTATTTAGATACCGGTGTTCTAGAGGGGATGTTGTTTCTTCTTTTTCCAGACTTGCGACATTACACCCGTGGGGATGCCGGGGGCTCCTTCAGTTTAAATAGTATTCGTACCACCTGGAAATTCTTTGCCAGAAATTTCCTCTGTTCGATCACTCTCTTTGTTTCTGTCTTGTTCTTTTGCTTTCTGTCATTTCTTTCTATCATTTTCTGCCTTGCTGGTCCATTTAGCTTTAAGCGTTCGATAAAGTCTTACGTAGTTTCTCTTAGAATTGATAATTGAGTACATGTATTAAATGCAATTTTGGCTCCTGGGAAGTGAGATATACTGAAGCAATTTTAGGTAAATTATTTGCTTAGGTATGCTCACGTGTCCTTAAGTATGTTTAAGTTTGCATTCAGGTGTGTTTTTTAAATCCCTTGTGTGATAAATTGGACGAGTGGTCAACGCCATGGGGCATCTCTTTAGATTATGTGCGCGAATACATTGATATATGTAATTCGTTTTCTTTTTGTTTTTTTTCCCTGTTGAAGTTTTGTTAGTGTTTTGAAAGGGTTATAGCCCTGATATGGCTCTACGCAGTCGGCTTGGGTTTAAATAACAATAACAATGTGTGTGTGTGTGTGTGTGTGTGTGTGTGTGTGTGTGTGTGTGTGTGTGTGTGTGTGTGTGTGTGTGTGTGTGTTGTGTGTGTGTGTGTGTGTGTGTGTGTGTGTGTGTATATAATAATGTGTGTGTGTGTGTGTGTGTGTGTGTATGTGTGTTGTGTGTGTGTGTGTGTGTGTGACATACTTGCTGTCCATTATATCATTGACATGTGGACGCAAAGAAAATTCTTGACTTTTGCTTGTGTTTTGAGCCCAATTGTGTGTTTTTCTCTCTCTTCTGTATAAATCTTTCCTCTCCTCTTCCTGAATTCCTAACATCCCGCCCTATCTCTGTCCACACGCATAGCCACTTTCTCCTTAACCCTTTGACTCCTGCACCCTGCCCACCAGCATCCTGCATTGTCACCCATGCCAGCAAAGCAAAAACTTAACCATCAGGAAGATGGTGGATAGGGTGAGGAGTCAAATGGTTAAATTTTTGCAGTTGGTGGATAGTAGGCGGGAATTAAAGGCTTAAGTAAGCGGAAAGAACTGAGAGAAGTCGGGAACAAGTTTTGCAATATTGACTTCAGATTTTTGCATGGGACAGTTTCTGCAGAAATCGACTGACAGTGGGTAACAGGGACCCGTTTCTTACTTGCTAGCACGCTAGCGAGATAGCGAGTGGAGAGAGCGAGGGGGGAAAAAGTGTGATCTGAAACGGACGCAAGGCGGAAGTACATTTCAGCCAATATGCAAAGCTTATTTCAAAATATAAGATGGACTTGGCATCAAGCACACATGCAAGTTGCTACTACCACCATCTTTTACCTCGCTGGAAAGATCCTGTCTCTGCTGTCTAGCCTTATCTACCCAAATACCTAGACTTGTTTGCCGTTAGGCGAAACAATGAAACGCTCCTGCCTAGCGTATAGCAACAGGCCTCAGGTTGTGAAGTACTGACTTTGTGTGCGACATGTATTGCATATTGCAGTATTGAATTTAGTTTTCTGCATGGGACAGTTACTGCAGGAGTCGACTGAAAGTAGCCAACAGGTGTTGCAGTATTGACTTTTGTTGGAGCAGGGGTTGCAATATTGACTTTTGTTGGAGCAGGTGTTGCAATATTGACTTTCGTGGACGACAGGTGTTGCAATATTGACTTTCGTGGACGACAGGTGTTGCAATATTGACTTTTGTTGGAGCAGACGTTGCAATATTGACGGAACAGACGTTGCAATGTTGACTTTTGTGGGGACTAGTGTTGCAAATATTGACTTTTATGGACGACAGGTGTTGTAATATTGATTTTATGGACGACAGGTGTTTGTAATATTGATTTTATGGACGACAGGTGTTGTAATATTGATTTTATGGACGACAGGTGTTGTAATATTGATTTTATGGACGACAGGTGTTTGTAATATTGATTTTATGGACGACAGGTGTTTGTAATATTGATTTTATGGACGACAGGTGTTGTAATATTGATTTTATGGATGACAGGTGTTGTAATATTGACTTTTGTGGTCAACAGGTGTTGTAATATTGACTTTTGTGGTCAACAGGTGTTGTAATATTGATTTTATGGACGACAGGTGTTGTAATATTGACTTTTATGGACGACAGGTGTTGTAATATTGACTTTTGTGGTCAACAGATGTTGCAATATTGACTTTTGTGGTCAACAGGTGTTGTAATATTGACTTTTGTGGTCAACAGGTGTTGCAATATTGACTTTTGTGGTCAACAGGTGTTGCAATATTGACTTTTGTGATCAACAGGTGTTGTAATATTGACTTTTGTGGTCAACAGATGTTGTAATATTGACTTTTGTGGTCAACAGGTGTTGTAATATTGACTTTTGTGGTCAACAGGTGTTGTAATATTGACTTTTGTGATCAACAGGTGTTGCAATATTGACTTTTGTGGTCAACAGGTGTTGTAATATTGACTTTTGTGGTCAACAGGTGTTGTAATATTGACTTTTGTGATCAACAGGTGTTGTAATATTGACTTTTGTGATCAACAGGTGTTGTAATATTGACTTTTGTGATCAACAGGTGTTGTAATATTGACTTTTGTGATCAACAGGTGTTGCAATATTGACTTTTGTGGTCAACAGGTGTTGTAATATTGACTTTTGTGATCAACAGGTGTTGTAATATTGACTTTTGTGGTCAACAGGTGTTGTAATATTGACTTTTGTGATCAACAGGTGTTGTAATATTGACTTTTGTGGTCAACAGATGTTGCAATATTGACTTTTGTGGTCAACAGGTGTTGTAATATTGACTTTTGTGATCAACAGGTGTTGTAATATTGACTTTTGTGGTCAACAGGTGTTGCAATATTGACTTTTGTGGTCAACAGGTGTTGTAATATTGACTTTTGTGATCAACAGGTGTTGTAATATTGACTTTTGTGGTCAACAGGTGTTGTAATATTGACTTTTGTGGTCAACAGGTGTTGTAATATTGACTTTTGTGGTCAACAGGTGTTGCAATATTGACTTTTGTGGTCAACAGGTGTTGTAATATTGACTTTTGTGGTCAACAGGTGTTGCAATATTGACTTTTGTGGTCAACAGGTGTTGCAATATTGACTTTTGTGGTCAACAGGTGTTGTAATATTGACTTTTGTGGTCAACAGGTGTTGCAATATTGACTTTTGTGGTCAACAGGTGTTGCAATATTGATTTGAATTATCATCATGGGGTTGTTTCTGAGCAAGTCGGCTTACAGTGGGGGACCAGGTGTCGCAATATTGACTTTAGTGGTCTGCATGGGACGGTTTCTGCACAAATCGGCTAACAGTGGACATAGCATGGTTGTCGAGTACGCTCGCTCGTATATTACTGTATGCATTATCGTTCGTTCGATCTTGCATTTAATGTATTTCCAATCAAAATGAAATGCCGCCTGATGTGTATTAGTGTGCAGGGGTTTGAGCTCTGTCTGTCTGTCTGTCTGTCTGTCTGTCTGTCTGTTACTGTCTCTCTCTGTCTCTCTGTGTCTCTCTCTGCCTCTATCTCTCCGTCTCTCTCTGAGTCTGTCTCCATCTGTCTCTGTGTCTGTTTCTCTCTGTCTCTCTGTCTGTATCAGTCTGTCCTTGTCTGTCTGTCTGTCTGTTTGTCTCTCTCTCTCTCTCGTTGAGAAAATGTTAACCACACATGGATTTGTTATTGTGTGGATGTGCCAGGGAGTTGGTTATGAACAAGGATTCATTTCGGAATTTAGGGATAGACTAGTTGATTCGTACAAACAAAACTGGCACGCTCAAATGGAAGAATCTGAGAAATATGATTGGTTCCTTTCCTTTAAAAGTATATTTCAAACCGAAAAATATATAAAGGCCGTAACAAATAAATGGCACAAAAGCAATATTGCTCGTTTTAGACTAAGAGCCCTAGGGCTAAATGCAACAACAAGATGGTTTTACTCAAATTCATCGGCACACTCTATTTGTCCCATGTGTGATGCAGAGGCAGAAGATGAAATGCATTTTTTGTTTGTTTGCAAGTCGTATGAAAGTATACGACAAAAATGCACAATCTTTGATGAGGATATTTCAAGTCAAAGGTCATTACCAGAATACTCATGACTGAAGATGAAAAATATCAAAAATCCCTCGCTAAATTTATCGCCCTTGCTTGGGAAAGTCGGAAAAAGAAAACAACACAGCAATAAATTAATGTAAGTTTATCTCCAGTGAAGATATCACTTTATACTGTTCTTATGTTTATTTGCCGGATTTGGGTATTCCTCTTACTTATATGACTAATTATGTTGGGTGGTCAACTGTTTCTTCAACTTTTTGTGCAACTTTTTGTTCAACTTTTTTCCTTCAATTTTTTCTTCATCATTAGGAAAAAAATTTAAATGGATGTAATGTCAGCCATGACTACATTTATAATCTTTATTTCGCGAAAACGTCGCCGTAAAATTTAATGACTTTGTTTTTTTGCTCCTTGCAACAAGGACAAAAATGTCAATAAACCGTTTTCAGTTTCAGTTTCAGTTTCTCTCTCTTTCTCTCTCTCT
>JAPXFY010000025.1:41883314-41890814 GCA_030674185.1 Monoplex corrugatus | reverse complement strand
TCTTGTTCGCCTTCAGCGGGTTTTCTATTTGTTGTAACACCTAGTGGTCAGACGTTTGTGTTGGCCTGTCAAGTTTGTCTTTGACGGGCGCGACAGGGTCGAGTGGTTTACACGTCCGATTTTCCAATTTGGAGAGTCGAGTTCGACCATCCCTGGATACAACAACAACGACGACGATGATGATGACGACGACAACAACAACAACAACAAAGACAACGACGACAACGATGACAACAACAACAACAACGACGACGACGACGATGACGATAAGAAGAAGAAGAACAACAAGACAATGATAAGTAAATGAATAAAGGTTTCCTGATTATCTTGACGTAGGATGGGGATGTGTTGATAGGGACTTCGACTTTTCTTGGTGGCAAGCATTATGAGGGCGGTTCCACAACAACAACGACTGAAAAGTAAATGAATAAAGGTTTCCCGATTATACTGAGGTCGTTTGGGGTGGGTGGGTAAACATAGAGACCTCGACTTCTCCAGGTGGCCAGCATTATGAGGGCGGTCCCACCACCACCACCACCACAACAACAACAACAACAACAACAACAAGAAGACAGTGATAAGTAAGTGAATACGGTTTCCCGACTATCCTGCAGTTTTATGGGGCTGTGGTGACAGAGACTTCGACTTTTGACATAGGGGGCCAGCATTATGAGAGCGGTTCCAGTCTCCTTTCGCTTGCTGTTTATTATCCCTGACTTTGAAAAGAGGTCAGGTATCTGTTTACAGCTGGGTGGACTGGAGCCTGCATACAAAAATATAGTTCCCTAGGAGTGATTGGCACCCGTGCAGATTCGAAGGCCTACATGCGTATTTCTAATTAAAATGATGAAAATAATGAGATATCTGGTCTGGACCATCATGACATACGCAGCTAAAGGATGGCTCCTCAGAAAGAAAAACATAAAGAAAATGAATTCAACTGAAGTGTAGTTCTACAGACGTCTTTTAAGAGTGAGTTGGAAGGACAAGAGAAGTGACAAGAGCATCTCGACGAGCTGAAAACCCGGAGAAATTTTGTAAAAACTTCTTCGGACATGTGTGCAGAAACAAAAAAAAAAAAAGCACTGTCATGAAATATGCTATTCAGGGAAAAGTCGAGGGCAAAAGAGGAAGTGGAAGACCACGAATAGATTACACAGGAAACTCTAGAAAATGGACAGGTCGTAACAGTCCAGAGATTTTCAGCCTGGTTGAGAAAAGAGAGATGTGGAAGACAGAGACCTGGAGAGCAGTGCGGGCAGCTACATTCCAAGGAGTGACGCTGTAGACTAAACTGAACATTAATATTGGAAGGCAAATGCTGTACATATGCGCCAGCCAGTCCTCGCGGGTACTTTCAGGTTGGTAAAAGGTGGAAATATGTCCTATCTCCCAGGTCAATATAGTGCTCGTATGTGCAGAACTGCTGATGCCTGAACCTCCTTCGTATGTAAAACGCTAGCAGAATGTCACACCCCACGTTAGAGATAATGCAAGTCATCTGTAATAAAGTGACTCCCACGTTTAAAGTTTGTAGGAACCAGAAACGCAGAAAAATAAAATGAGAACGTGTATTTCATAAAAAAAAAACAAAACAAAACAAGAAAGAAAGAAAAAAAACAAACAAAAAACAAAACAAAACAAGAAACAAACAAACAACAAACAAAAAACAAAACAAAAACAAACAAACAAAATAACCACACACGCAAACCCAGCCCAAGACTTCCCTGATGTTTCGTGTTTCGTTGAGTAAAAGAATCTTAGGGGAAGAAATAGCATTACGACTTCCCTAATATGGTAAGTCTTCCTATTGTCTCACCCCCCCCTCCACCCCCCATTTTTTCGGTATGTTTCTTTGTTGTTGTTGTTGTTGTTGTTGTTTTTGTGTGTGTACGCCTGACAAAGGCCAGTTGACCGAAAATTTGCACCTGTCTTTTTCTTTTAATTGAAAGTGTAAGTCATGTTAGTGTTTGGTGTCTTAAGGAAGAATGAAATTACCACCCACCGAAGACGAAGTATGCAGACTGTGCAGAACGCGTGCCAAACATTGTAAATTGCGCGCGCGCGCACACACACACACGCGGGCGCGCGCGCGCACAGAAGAGAGAGAGAGTGTGTGTGAGAGAGAGAGAGAGAGAGAGAGGAGAGAGGAGAGTAGAGAGAGGAGAGAGAGAGGAGAGAGAGAGAGAAGAGAGAGAGAGAGAGACCATAAAATAGAACCGGGTAAGATAAAGCCGCGAGGGAGCGGAGATCGACACCACGCTGACAATACTATTTCAGAGACGAATCAACTGAGGTACATATCACGGCACTACCTTACCTACCAGAGCCGTGTCATTTCAGCCTTGCTTCACGGCTCATTATGCTGAAGGATGACAGAAAGCAGCATACCAGGCTGTCAACCTTCCACACAAAGTCCCACTAGAGAATCATACAAAACTTCTGACCTAATACCATCTCGAACCAGCAACTGCTTGCCCAGTGTTAATCAGGGGAGTATTGGCGCTGTTCTCATGAACAGACGATAATGATGGATTGGACATGTCATTCCAAGAGAAGAAGTTAACATTACCTGGACTGCCCTTCACGGGACACCAGCAGGAAGACATAAAAACGAAGACCCCCCCCCCCCCCCCCTAAAGTAAATTCCCAGACGAACAAATGAATAAACAAACAAACACACACACAAATAAACCCACTGACACAGAGACAGACACACACACACACACAGACACACACACACACACACACACACACACACACACACACACACACACACACACACACACACACACACAGACACAACACAGACAACACACACACACACACACACACACACACACAGAACACACACACCACACAGACACACACACACACACACACACAGACACACACACACACACACACGACACACACACACACACACACAACGAACACACACACACACACACACACAGACACACACACACACACACAACAGACAACACACACACACACACGACACACACACACACACAACCACACACACACAGACACACACACACACACACCCCACCACAGACACACACACACACACACACACACAGACACACACACACACACAGAAACACACACACACACACACACACACCACACACACACAACACACACAAACACACAACACACACAGCACACACAACCACCACACACACACACACACACACAGACACACAGACACACACACGGACACACACACACACACAGACACACAGACACACACACACACACACAGACACACACACACAGACACACAGACACCACACCACACACACACACACACACACAACACACACACACACACACACACACAACACACACACACACACACACACACACACACACACACACACACACACACACACACACACACACCCCCTGGCGACAAACAATACAGGAGATCTTTAAGACCTTGAAATACGCTTGGATTACACTGCAGGTAGACCCAGGGATAAAACACTAGCCGGATTTGCAGAGTGGATGAAGAAGAAAGGGTGGAAGACATACTAGCAGCGACAAAAGATCGATTCATATGTAAGGAGTACTATAATGGCCAACGCCATGCGACAAGGCACATGATGATGATGATGATGATGATGATGATGATGATGATGATGATGATGATGACTATGCAGAGGCTGAACTAGAACAGACAGAAGTGGAGAACCTCCATTGCTGTCAAACAAGCCAGTAGTATAATGGACAGTCTTCTTCTTCTTCTTCTTCTTCTTGGCGTACGCTGCTACACAATCAGCTGAGTCCGGGTGATGTCTCGTCTGAACTCGATGAGTGTGTAGCCATTATGCGATAAGTGCATGGTACCGTGGTTTGTTAGAAGGCGCACGCTGGCCCGGTACCTCTGTCTTCCAGCCTTCGTATAATGGACAATGAGTAAGCTACAACAACCTCAGGTTTACAGACACGACGTTACCTTTTCACCCACGGGCCAGGGGGACAGCCAACCTTGTTAACCTTTGACTTCGCACCTGTCTACCAGCATCCTGTATTGTCAGCCATGCAAAAACAAAAGCAAAAAATTAAACCCTTTGACTCCCTCACCCTATCCACCAGCTTCCTGCAGGAAGCTGGTGGATAGGGTAAGGGTAGTCAATTGGTTAAGTTTTTGCAGTTGGTGGATAGGGTGCAGGAGTCAAAGGGTTAATTTTTTGCAGTCGGTGGATAGGGTGCAGATGCAGGAGTAAAAGGGTTAAGTTTTTGCAGTCGGTGGATAGGGTGCAGGAGTCAAAGGGTTAAGTTTTTGCAGTCGGTGGATAGGGTGCAGGAATCAAAGGGTTAAGTTTTTGCAGTTGGTGGATAGGGTGAGGGAGTCAAAGGATTAAGTTTTCGCAGTTGATGGATAGGGTGAGGGAGTCAAAGGGTTAAGTTTTTGCAGTTGGTGGATAGGGTGCAGGAGTCAAAGGGTTAAAAAAAAAGAAACCACCCCCACCTTTGTTGTTATAGTTCTGTCACCATATGGCAGGGGGTGGTCAGAGGTTCTGTCAATATATGTTTTTGTCCGTACCAAATCACGCGAAGAGAGGTTATCCAGGTAAGAAGTAGCCGGGAAGACCATTTTGTTGACTGCCTGTCAATATGTTTTTGTCCGTACGAATTCACGTGAAGAGAGGTTATACAAGTAAGAAGTACCTGGGAAGACCATTTGTTGACTGGATTGTGGTAAAGATGGTGGTGGTGGTAGTGGTGGTGGTGGGTTAGAATCGAAGGCATGGTTACTACTGTGGCTTAGCTACAGGCAGACCGACAAACAAGCAGGCAGGCAGACAGACAGATGGAAACGCACGCGCGCACGCAGACATACACAGAGAGAGACACAGACAGACAGACAGACAGACAGACAGACAGACACACACACACACACACACACACACACACACACACACACACACACACACACACACACACACACACACACCACCACACACAGAGTCTAATATCACTCATAGTGAAAAGACGTTAAATCAAGGAACGAACGAACACACACACACACACACACACACACACACACACACACACACACACACACACACACACACACACAGAGAGAGAGAGAGAGAGAGAGAGAGAGAGAGAGAGAGAGAGAGAGAGAGAGAGAGATTATGTGCGTGAATGCATTGATTTGTGTACTTAACTTTCTTTTTTTTTTTTTTCCTGTTGAAGTATTGTGAATGTTTTGAAATGTTTATAACCCTGATGTGGCTCTACGCGGTCGGCTGGGCTTTGGACAGAAATAACAATAACAATAACAATGTTGAAGTGTACTTCATTCACGAGAGTCACAGAGAACCATTAGACATGGAAATGTTGTTTATTCTTTCTTCTTTGGTTAGGCTATAGGCTTATTTCTTTCAGTGACGCCTATCTATTTTTTACGTCAAGGTCTTATCTGTTCTTACGTCATTTTTGAAGGAATCTTCCCCCCTCCTCCTCTCCATTTTCTCCATTTAGGCCGTTTTAGCGCAGTTATCACCAGGCCAATCTCGGGAGGCCAAAAAAGCGTTTCAAGGACACGATAAAGGCAAACCTCCAGTTTGCACAGGTTACCCCCAAAGAACTCGAAAGAACTGCCACCGAAAGGAAGGCCTGGCGCAGGGCCGTCCATCTTGCCAGCAGAAACAGCGATATCAACTACAGGGAGAAGCTGACTATCAGAAGAGAGAGGAGACATAATCCAACCACCCCAAACACGACATTCCAGTGTCCCCGCTGCAACAGACATTGTACATCCAAGATCGGATTGCACAGCCACATGCGCGTCCACAGATGAGCTGCAGGATTTCGTCGTCATCTTCGGCAACGAAGGACTACCATCATTCATTCATCACCAGGCTAGTGTGGCGGTGGCTTCGGTGGAGGTCTTCGCTTGTTTAACAACCTCAGCGTAAGATTCTTACACAGCATAAAAACTTGGCATGGGAAAGAAGTCGGACTGATTGCACGTATGGTTTTCGTAGTGTACTAACGGACACACACACACTGCAATTGTCTCGCCTCGCATCTCCGTCCCCAGCCCAACTTGTTTAATTAACCCTTCGACTCCTGCACCCTATCCACCAACTGCAAAAGCTTAACTCTTTGACCCCCCCAACCCCCACCTATCCACCAGTTTTCTGCAGGAAGCTGGTGGACAGGGTGAGGGAGTCAAAGGGTTAAAATTTTGCTTTGTCAGCTTTTTTTTGACAATGTAGGATGCTTGTGGACAGGGTGCGGGAGTCAAAGAGTTAAGTTGATACCGATTGTATTAGACAGCAATAGTAAAGTAGTTTGCTTGGTCACTCACAGTAACTGACTCGCTACCAGTTTCTGCAGACAGGGTCCTGTTTATATTGGAGCTGTGTCGTGTTGCCCATAATAGCCAGTAATGCCGTGTGAGTTATCACCTGGCTTCGCGGTGTCTTCAGAAGCTTTAGTTTCCTTGTTCTGTTTGTCACAGTGACCACGCTTTCCCTTTAAATTGCTCTGTTGCGTTTGTGTGTTATAACGACTATGTTTGTCATATATATTTGCTTTACGCTGATTTTGTATGTGTGCACGCCCAGATGTGTCTGTCACTGAGTTTGCAAACCCTTTTCATGTAATATTTTGATTTTTTTTTTCATACTTGCACACACGCCTGCTTGCATGCGTAGAAATGAAAAGTTTGGGAAGTCGGTTTTTGTTGTTGTTGTGTTCACCCGGGGAGTGTAAATTCCCTTGATGAAAAATTTTCTCCAGTGTAAAGAAAACGTAATTGTTCCTGGGAGAATAACTCGTCCCGGTTTGTTTGTTTTTTGAACGCATCTGAAATGGTTCGTGTGCTATGAATCCCCCTTGAACAAACTCCAGTCTGGAAGGCGGACTGTCAGACTGTAGGCGGACTGTCAGATTGGAAGGCGGACTGTCAGACTGTAGGCGAACTGTCAGATTGGAAGGCAGACTGTCAGACTGGAAGGCGGACTGTCAGATTGGAAGGCGGACTGTCAGACTGTAGGTGGACTGTCAGATGGAAGGCAGACTGTCAGATTGGAAGGCGAACTGTCAGATTGGAAGGCGGACTAGGTAGGTGGACTGTCAGAGGGGAAAGCGACTGTCAGATTGAAGGCAGACTGTCAGATTGGAAGGCAGACTGTCAGATTGGAAGGCGAACTGTCAGATTGGAAGGGAGCGAGACTGTCAGATTGGAAGGCGGACTGTCAGATTGGAAGGCGGACTGTCAGATTGGAAGGCAGACTGTCAGATTGGAAGGCGAACTGTCAGATTGGAAGGGCTGGACTGGTGGGTGACTTCAGATTGGAAGGCAGACTGTCAGATTGGAAGGGACTGTCAGATTGAAGGACTGTCAGATGAGTGACTGTCAGATTGGAAGCGACTGTCAGGATTGGAAGGCGACTGTCAGATGGAAGGTGGACTGTCAGATTGGAAGGACGTCAGATTGGAAGGTGGACTGTCAGATGGAAGGCTGAGTTG